>JAIGNY010003359.1:422500-487500 GCA_020152595.1 Chiridota heheva
CATACACTTTGTACAGAGTGACCAAGTAAATTCATTTTGTGAACTCTGACGGCGTTTGCTGAAGTGTGAGAGGTACATGGAATTATGGGGAAACATGCTAGCTAACTTTTTATCCAGTACCTTTTGATATGTTCACCAGTCCGAATTTGAAAAAGAGCCAATATATGGCACGACCCATGTTTGAAATGCTTAGGTTTGTTGCGAATAATCTGTACTGTGCTAACATCTGCGTTGTGTTGACTAAGCATTGACTTTTCTTCTTTGACTGCGATTGTCAGTGTTCAATAAATTACAAATTAAAAGGGTTATTTTATATGCATTCTTACATTAAATTTGTTCTTCGCGTAAGTTGTGTTGTTATTTACGTAGCCTCTTGGAGAACGCGTTCAATTAAATCATTTTAATGCAGTGAATTATCAGTTCCTTTGTGACTTTCGTATGTGATGTTCTGTCTGAACAGTGAACGTATTCTAACGTAGGCCTATTGACCGTAACTAATGCTAAGTTACAGCCATCGTAATGCGTAGAGTGTACGTTGGACTGTTTGCATTGCAGGCTTGTGTGTAATATATATTGTCATCCGTTTTATTCTTTTTCACCCATTGTCTGTACTGGCGAGTAGCGTTCAGACGTTAGGGCCTAATCAAATCATGAATAAAACTTAAGCAGTTAGTTTAGTTAATCTCAAATTGCACTGTTTATTCCTTTACGATCTGTCAGTCAGTAGGTGATCGCATAATGCATACCTGAAATAGACCAAATTGAAGTTAGTAAGCAGCTGAGATGTGTGTGCGATTCGTATGTTTGAACTATCGACTGGTTGCTGAACTGCGCGATGGTCAAACCGTGGAAGCAGGGATTAGCATGAAAGACTCTTTTCAGGGGTTCACCCGAACTGCCTATCTATCACACAAGGCTGTTTTTTCTCTGTTAGGGTAGCCATGATCAACTTTTTACTATTGTTGGTGGCCTAGGTATAGGTGTATCCTTTGAAACCACTGTTTAGCCCTTTGTATACTTGTAAATATAGTTTGATTATTGAAAGGATACAGTGCCTATATATGTTTATCTCAAAAATATCTTAATAGTTTTCATGATGATCTTGTAAAAGGGCATGTGACTAAATAACTGTCATATCTTTTTATTTTCTAAAAGTGTCTGCGGAAATGTGTCCCCATATATTTGATTGTCGAGATTGCTTTCACTTCTACAGGTATTGTATTTAGGTTTTCAAGTATATTAATTGCTTTTAATGTCTCAAGCAGTGGTTCACAAGATTTTTAGCCATGCAAGATGCACATTGTAAGAAACTATGTACTTTAAGGAGACCTACATAATTGTAATTTACTTTAAAGGGATGTTTTTTACTTATTTGTAAATCACTAGCGGCTGTGTGAGATTTTAGTTGGAGGGACAAAATATGATTGGGAAGGGGGGTGGGGGACATGTTTAAGGGGCAAAATGTGAACATCATTTCCACTATACATATAATTCATTGCAAAGAACAAGGATTAACAAATCTCGGGAAAGGGGAGGGGCACATACATGCACCCCTTGCCTCCATACTTGTAATATGAACCTCTTTGATTATGATGTACTCATTTCCTTCTGCAATTGTTAATTTCCAATGAAGCAGATTTGCATCGTTTACTTAAGCTTAGGTTTTCCAATGTGGCAGTTACAAACATGCCATATTGTGCCCCGACATGTACAACATTGCTACTAGCAGTGCCCTCACTAAATATTTTTCAAATAATGTACATGCTGTGTCCATTTGAACCATTTCCGAAATAAACTCCATATGTACAGTGTATGTATAATCGTACACTATATGTATGGCATGTGGGGGCAGTGATGCATAAATAACCCGGCAAATAATTGAAGGAGGGGAAATTTCCGCAAAAAGAAAATTTCAATAAAATGCCAACAATTATCAAATCAAAAGCCAATTCCCCCCCTCCTTCTTCCCAGAGTCAAATTTGGCATTTCCCAGTCATAATTTGGCAGTTTTGGTGGTATTTCTCAGATCTCTTTTGGTATTTCTGTTATTTCTCCAAAAAGAATCGCCCTTCCTTTTTTTTCAAAATCCCTCCCTCCAAAAAAAAAAAAAAATCACACTAGGGGCAAAATTTCCCCCAAATTTTGAACCTTAGTGTGAACACTGGGGCACATGCCAGTTTAAAATGTATCCTTTTTCTGAGGGAAAAAGTGTCATTTTTTAGCAGTTTTTAGCATGAACCAGCCTTTTTAAACATTGAACAACTTTTTCTTCAAACATGTGATCTTTTCATTCAAGGGAATACACAAATGTTGCCTAAAAGACCAAAATTGTGAAATATCACACGTTTTGCATATACACTATTCACAATTTTTCCTAAAGACAAAGTTAGGGCCCAACAGTTTTTACATATTGGACTTTTTCATACTTAAAACGCATTCACCTCTGCCTACCTTAGTTTTCACAGCTTAAAATTGGTAAAAACTCTTTAAAATAGAGGTTTTCTAGAGTGTGCGAGCCACTCCAAATTTTATTAGTGGGGCATCTTTGGAATGGCCATGTAGGGCAAAACTTACTAGTTGGACCCGAACCATTGTCATGACATAAAGTGACGTTCCCTCCCCCATCTTCTTTGTAAAGATTAAAAGGTGCTCCTTTATAGAGATGTAAAAGTGTTATTTAAAATATATTTAAGTCCCCTTTAATATTTAATGATAATCAATCTCTTTATTGACAGATTGAAGAAAGTAACACAAACATCATGCAAAATGACACAAATTTCACTCTGGAGTGTTTAATTTGTGTTCTGCAAAAACAACATACCATGGGGACCCTTGCCACTGACTCGCTGAAGACTGGATGTGAATTTGGGCCATCTGGTCTAATATATACTGAGTTACATTTATTCTCAGCAAGAAAATGATGGCCTCCTAAAGGTTGACCCCTTATTTGCTTCCCACATTATTTAGACATTAAATATATTTTGATTCATGACTAATACCATTTGCTCATCATGATCTATAAGTCATAAGTTCTTCCGATTTCAAGGCTTATGATTGATTAATTTTCCAATTTTTGTAGATTTTGGTATAAAATTGTTCTATTTTACCGAAATTTTGACCAAAATATCTTGAATTTGTGAAGCTGTAAAATAAAGAAAAGAAGGAAACGTGGGTCACCTTTAATTTTCGCACTGATAAATGTTCATAAAATTTTCAGGAGGGGAGGGGGGGGTTGACCCTACAAAGTTATGCTGCTGTGCTACTGGCTTTGATTATATGACATTTGGAAAGTGGCCCTCAGTACCTGTGTCCTGCACCTCCCAGATTCAAACGTTAAAAAGCAGCAAAGAGTTCCATCAAAATTGTTTAAGAATTGACCATTTTATAGCATCTTAATACTTACATGTAAATATACCTATTTAGCATAATTTGTGTAATATGTTGTGACTTTGGAATGGGTGACAACTACAAAATTGCTTTTAATAATTTGTTTTTCAGATTATTGGAGCAAGGGGCTAATTCCCCCCCCTCCCCACTTTTTTTAATTGATATCTTTTGTATGGCTAGGTTTGTATCTTAGCATGACTTTGTAATTTTGCCCGCAACATTTTGTAAGCAATTTGATATTGTAACTAATTTGCCTCCCCCTCCCCCAGAAAAAAAAAAATGGAATAAATTGGTTAAAATAAAAATCCTGCTCATGGCTACAAGTTGTACAAAAAGTTTATAGTAAGAAAATCCTGATATATGCTTCTGTACTAAGTGCCATGAATCTGTGGACTGAATTTTCCTATGCTTTTCCTGATATCAATTAACCCTTACTCTACCTGCACTTTTTTGAAAATGCGCCTGGGAGGCGGAGTCAAAGACTGGGCACCCAAAATAAAATGGTGATAATATCGCCGTGTGGTAGAGTAAGGGTGAAGCACAGGCTAATTATTGAAGGGTTCTCTGTCTTTCGATCAGCAAAGTCGGGCTCGTTCTGCTTCAGTGACCCATCCACTGGGACCATGCTGCATATATTTTGAGTTAGCAAACTTGTTGCGGGTTGATTAACCTTACTCTACCAGCACTTTTTTGAAGATGCGCCTAGGAGGGGGAGTCAAAAAACGGGGCTCCTAAAACGGCGATAATATCGCTGAGTGGTAGAGTAAGGGTTGATCAATGTTTATGTTGTTGGTCTTGAATCAGCTTTAGTTATGTTTGCTAATATTTTCTGAACAGAGATGTATTTTTCAAAATCTGGTAGATAAAATAATTATTTCATCACTTCAACCCACAGAACTCTAATCGATTTGGTCCACGTACTTGCACTTCCTTATTGATATTGTCTCAATTCCTTCCTGTTTTAATGCAAATGACTTAAAATCTTCACAAACAGACATAATCCAAAATGTAATTGATAAAAAGAAGACCATTTAAAATTCTAATATTACAATCTGATAAGCATTTAGGCGACCATTTCTAAAAAGGCTGACGAGAAATTTCCCTTGAAAATTTGGCAGAATTGTGAGGCTCAGGGGTTAAGTTCTGAGATTTTTCCTTTTTTTCCCTCAAAGTGGCTTTAAATCAAAACAAAAATGTTATCGATGAAAAAAAGAATTTTTTTAATTTTGATGTTAAAATCTACTCAGATAAGCATTTGGCTTACCATTTCTAAACATTAGACAAGAAAATACCCCTAAATATTTGGTCACAATTGTTGGGTGCATGTACGCAGCTCTGATTTCTAGTTTAATGCCAAAATATGGCCCTTGATTATAGTAGGGTTCTTGACTTTAAACTAAACGTGTGTGCACTTTTGGGCAACTTTCATAAACATTTTATGCAGTTGCCCAAACCGAGCCCAATCAGCACCATGCAGAGTCGAGCAGGGACGTAGCAGCCAGTGGGGCTAGGATTGAAGAGGGGGAGGGTGTTCCAATCCCCAATCCAATTTTTTGTTGTGAAATTTTGATATCTGTTGGGAAATTTTGGTGCATCTTCCATATACAGGGATAATTTCCTTGGCAACTTGCTTGTAAAACTTTTAAAACGTTTTTGTGTAAATGGATTAAGGTCATGATACTGAGGGTAAAATATTATGAACTATAGATTATTAAAACACAAAATATTATATCAAAACACAGTTTTTCATCTGAAAGACTATTTATTATTAACACCTATCCACAATTAAGAGATATGCGGACACATGCAATTCGTAATTTGAAGTTCTTGAGTGACAGCATCAAGCTCTTTAGTCAGAATTTTCCAGACAATGTTTTGTTTTACTATACGTGTGGGATTTTTAATTGTTGGATTTATTGGATCATGCAGCGTGGCGAGTTTATAAACCGATATGTAAACATAAAAGAACAAGAAGATGAACCTAGAACTGTCGGTACCTGCTATAATTTAAAATATTCAGGATTCGAGACTCTACTCGTTTAATTAAGATTACAGGGATTGCAACTTCTGACCTTCGGCAAGTTAAAAAACTTCTTTTATTGAGAGCCACAAATATCTCATAATACATTTAGTGCACCAGGATATGCCATGCCGGTGGAGTGGTATATTCTGTTACACATAAAATTTGAAAAATATGCTAATAATCCCAAACATTTTTTCTATCAATATCTGACAAATCTGACAAATGAAATTTGAAAAAACCCTGATGGGAGGTATACTGGTACAGGGGGTTTGTTTTGAGCAAAGCCTGATCTGAAGAGAATTTTGAAGAGAATATCAGTAAATTATATCACAGATGCAGTGGCGTAGGAACTGGGAAATTATTTTATTGGGGGCCAAGTACCATTTTGGCCCCCATAATGAAGGTTTGAAGAATTGAGATTCAATAGTCAGGTTGCATGGCTTCTTTTCTTTTGGAATTTTTCAATTTTCGGAAAATATTCCTTCAATTATTGTCAAATTTTCTTCATTTTCGTGAAATTTTTGTGCAATTTCCTTCATTTTTAAGAAATTTCCTTCATTTTGAGAAATTTCCTTAATTTTGAAAAGTTTCTACTATTTTTCAGGAAATTTCCTTCATTTTCAGGAAATGTCAAATTTTCAATAATTTTACGACCCCCCCACCCCCATTACAAATATTTTTTGCACTGTCATAAGAGGCTCGTATAATTTTGTAGGTTTGTTGGGACAAAGGATCAAATCCCCAATATCAAATATCTTCCTACACCACTGATTTGGATGTTGAACTTTAATCACAAAGATAACTCAAAAACGAACATTCTATGTGCCTTTTATTTTGTTTATCATAGAAAATGAACATACCATGCTAGGACATGTCATGTGTAGATATGCCCTTCAATAATAATAACTTTAAAAAACATAGGCCTCAGTTTGAATGAAAGTCATATCAGCTAAGTAAATCACAGTTATCACTAAATATGGCACTGTTTTCACCTGATATGACTTAGTAAGTCCTTATTACTCTAGTGCTTCCTTCCCTTTGTAAGCTATATAGCGTAAAGGACATGCATATGATATATGCATGGAACCATGCCGTCTTCTCTGTTATAATATCCTTTATGCATGATCAGGGCATAGGAATATAATCGGAATATGAGGGACCAAATTTTATTTCAGAGTCAAACTTAATGGCATGCAACAGCGCAGGAAAGTATTTGACATTGGAGGGAGCCAGATTTCATCATTTGTCTCAACAAGCCTCAGTTCAAAAATGTATATGAGTTATGTTTCAAAACTATTTGTTAGGTGGGGAGGGGAGGTTTAAAATTATTGGAAATATAAGAAAAACTTGGCAACCTTTCCCGGAAATTAAAGAAAAATTCCCTAAAATTAAGGAATTTTCCCAAAAATTGAAGAAAACTTAACAAAAATGTAATAAAATTTGATGAAAATTGAAGAGCATTTTCGAAAAACTGAAGGAAACTTCTAGAAAATCAGTGAAGAAAATTTAACAGAAAAAAAGACATTTTCACAAAAATTGAAGCAAATTTTACAAAAATTGAAGACAATTTCTCAAGAATTGACCCTCCCCATGACCTGCTACCTCCATTGACCATTCTTCAGCCCCAGGTCCCCATAATCATACAAACCACCAATAAACCAAAAAGTTTTAAAAGAGTTTCCCCTTTTCTCAAGGCACTCCAAGGCATTGTTGGTACCCTCCCCAAGGTCTCTATGCTCAGATCCGGCAATCTCCTGGTGCACTGCACCAGGGACAATCAAGCCACCACCCTCCTCACCACGAAAACCCTAGCCAATACCGGTATTGATGTTACAGTCACCCCCCACTGTTCCCTGAACTCCAGCAAAGGTGTGATCAGAACTAGAGACCTTGCCTACCTGACCGATAAAGACCTCGTAGAGGAACTTGCCAATCAACACGTTACTGAAGCCTGTCGTCTTGTCCTCAAGAGAGACGGTACAGAAACACTCACCATTTCCATCTTCCTGACTTTTTCACACCAATTCTCCCCTCCCATATCACTGCTGGCTACCTGAGAATCCCAGTCACCCCTTACATTCCTAACCCCTCTGTTGTAATAAGTGCCAGTGGTATGGCCATGGTAAAACTCCTGCCACAGCCAAGCACGCTGTGACAACTGTGGAGCCCTGGACCATAACAGCACCTCCTGCACCAGCACCCCACACTGCACCAATTGTGATGGTACTCACCCAGCCAACCATCCCTCCTTCTCAAAAGACTGCCCCACCTGGTTTCAGGAAAAGCAGATAACCCAAATGAAAACGTTTAATCCTAACATCACTCACCCGGAGGCCAGTAAGCAATTTCTCGCTTCCCTCCACACTAAACCTTCCTATTCCAGCGCAGTCTCCTCTAACACCAATACCGCCCCACCCCCCAACTCAACTAAATCTGACTAACATACCCAAACCGACCACACCTGGCTCTTCTTACCCAGTTCTAAGCCATCACCATTGCCAACAACCCAACCACACCCACAACCTAAACCACCTCCACATGCCACCACTTCTCTCCCTAACCTTGCTTCCTTTTCTTAAGACTCCCACTGTCCCCAACCCCAACATCTCTTATGCCATCAAACATCAAACTCAAGCCAACCTGGCTAACAAACATCAAACCAACAAACAACCAATCAACAAACAGCCCACCATCCAAACCCACACATATGACACCGAAGAGAACGATTACTGAACATACTTCTCTTCCAACTTTCAAAAACAACCGCTACCAAAGAAACAAGGACAGATAAAAAAAAAAAACAAGCCAACTCAGACCCAACAGATCTTCTTCCAGATAACCCACTGCCTCCTTATGGCATGCAACACAAACAATTACAATAACACTCACAACATTATACAATGGAACATCAGGAGCCTTGAGGCCAATTCTGAAGAAATTGACCCACTGGCCACCACCTTCAACCCAGTCGTCTTCTGCCTACAAGAAACATTCTTAAAAACCACTGACCATTATTCCCTCAACAACTTAGCTTGCTATCACAAAAATAAAGTGGATGCCGACAGGGCCTGTGGGGCATCCCCATTCTCATTAGACATGATATCAAACACAGCCCTGTTCATGTGAACACCGACCCTCAGGCTATCTGTATGTCTTTCTCCCTCCACAAAACCTTCACTCTTTGCAATATCTATCTCCCCCCAACGCCAACGTTCAGCCAACCAGCCTTAACAACCTCATCTCTCAGCTCCCCTCCCCCTTCATCCTTCTTGGTGACTTTAATGTTCACAACCCCCTGAGGGGCTCCAATACTACAACCCCCAAAGCAAGCTCATCAAAAACACTCTTTGACAGCACAGCCTTCCTTGCTCAACACTAACTCCTGACCTACCTTCACCCCGCCACAGGCTCCCTCACCTGTATTGATCTGTCTATCTGTTCCCCTAACTTTCTCCTTGATTTTAGTGGAAGGTCACTGCTGATCTCTGTGGTAGTGACCATTACCCTCTTCTTATACACTCCAAACTTCAAACGCCCACTGACCACACCCCCAATTGGAATCTCGAGAAGGCCGACTGGCCCCTTTTCGAAACCCTCTGCAACTTGGACCTTCCCCCCCCCCCTTCCTTTCATCTTCTAGGGGGTGAGAATCCCATGTCAAACTTCAGTAACATCCTTATCAACATCGCCACCTGCTCTATTCCCAAAACCTAAACCCCTTTAACCACCTCCCCCACCCCTGGTTCTCTGATGACTGCAAAAGCACCATCAAGAACAGGAAAAGGGCCCTCAGGAACTTCAAAACTGACCCGACCACCCACAACCTTAAGCTCTTTAGCATCAGCCTTGCCAAGGCCAGGCGCACTATCAAAGACAGTAAAACCAACACTTGGAACAACTTCCTCTCTTCTCTCACCACCAACACCCCTACTAAGAAGATTTGGAGAATGGCTAACAGCTTCACGGCAGGGTGGGCAAATCCCCCATATCCCATTTCTTCTGCAGTGGTAACCTTCTCACTGTGAAAAAAACATCGTCAACCACCTTGCCACCTTTTTCAACAACATCTCGTCCTTGACCAACTACCCCAATGCTTTCAAAACCAAGCACAGAGTATCACCTTTCCTTCCAACAACACCGAGAGCTACACACCCCTCTCACCCTTTTGGATTAAATCCAAGCCATCCACGATGCTGGCTGCACTGCCAAGGGCCCAGATAACATCCCCTACCAGTTCCTAAAACACCTCCCCAACAAGGCCACCACTACCCTACTCATCATCCTCAACCACATTTAGTCCTCACACTCCTTTCCCCCTATCTGGAGGACAGCTATTATCCCCCCCGTCCCCAAACTGGGAAAAGACACTACCGACCTCTAGGTACCGCCTCATTGCCCTCATCTGCTGTCTCTGTAAAATTATGGAAAGGATCATTAACTAGAGACTAAACTGGTTCCTTGAGACCAACAAAATCCTCTTTCTTACCAAAGGGACTTCTGGAAATGTCGCAATACCCTAGACCACTTAATTACGCTCTACACTGCTATTCGGGAATCCTTTGCAAAAGGAACACCTCATTGCCATCTTTTTTGACCTCGAAAGCTTTCGACACTACTTGGAAATATGGCATTATCTGCAAACTTTACACCATCGGCCTCAGAGGCCACCTTCCCATCTTTATTCAAAATCAGACCTCCTCCATCTCGGCCTACAAGCAACACATCACCAACCAAAAACATCAGCCCTGCCACTCTTGGCACCTTCTCCTATTGCCCACTTTTCCTCCTGGGCCACCAGCCCTCCTATCCTCACCAACACTCAGAACCGGCCTGTTTACAACCTGGGCCTCATCACAAAACCCAAACCCACCCTAACCTCTTCATGAATCTCCACAAACAAATCAAAGACCCAACTCTCATACTACACCTCCATCTATACTGATGGCTCCAAGGCAACAAGATAGCTGCTGCTGCTGTCATCCAAGACATCACCCTCAGTAGCAGGCTCTCGACTACTCGTCCATCTTTTCAGCCGAGGCCAAGGCCATCCTCCTCACCCTTAACTGTATTGAATACTCTCTGCTCAACCACTTTGCCATATTCTCCAACTCCATGGCTGTCCTTACTTCTTTACTCAATCTTAATTGGGATAACTCTCCACATCCCACCTCCTCCGTAAACTCCTTTCGCCCACCCTCTGCTGGAAAAGTATTCTTTTCTTCTGGATACCCAGCCATGTTGGCATCCCTGGTAATGACAGGGCAGATGCAGCCGCCAAGCTTGCCCTCAACCTCCCCCTACCCCTTTTCCCAAAACCCTTTCTGATATCAAATTGCTTATCGCTTCCCATATTTGTGAATGCTGACAAACCTCATGGGACTCCCAAATTGATAACAAACTCCATGTAATCCAGCCCACCATTCCGATCAAACCCTCCATCCACATCCTCTCCCGTGTTGACAACATTCACATTACCTGCCTTAAAATAGGTCACACCCACCTCACTTAATCCCACCCTACTGGCTCCCCCCATCTGCAACAATTGCCATTGCACCCTCACAGTCCATCACTTCCTCCTTGCTTTGCTCCTGTACAGAATCCCAGAGCTTTCCTTGCTCCCCACAACTGGATTGCCGAGTTCTTCCAGAAAACCCTCCGGATAAAATTATCTCCTTCCCTCTACAACAATATTTAGTCCTCCTCTTCCCTCCCAAATTGCTCTACTTTGTTTTTACCCATGCACTTCCTCTCTACTTTAAATTTTACAAAATACAAGGAAATTTGCCCGAAAACTGATGAGAACTTCTCGAAAAATGAAAATGAAGCAAATATCATGAAAATAAAGGGAATTTGACAAAAATAGAAGGAACTCTTAATAAATCAAAGAGAACTTCTCAAAAATTATTATTTTTTCAATGAATTTGAAAAAAGTTGCACCAAAATTGTACCATATTTCACTAAAATGAACGACGACTTCTCAAAATTTGAAGCAAATTTTTTCGAAAAATGCAAATTTGAAAATGGAAGAAAATGCAAAAAAATTGAAACAAATTGCACAAAATTTGAAGCAAATTTCATGAAAATGAAGGATATTTTAGCAACTTGTGAAGGAAATTTCAAAAAATTGATACAGACTTCTCAAAATTTGAAAACCAATATTCCCAAAAATGAAAGAAATTGGATGAAATTGAAACAAATTTCACAATAATGAAGGAAATTTTACAAAAATTGAAGAAGAATTCACAAAAATTGAAGAATATTTCCTGAAAATTGAAGGATATTTCCAAAAAATTGGAGGAGATTTCCAGAAAATTGAAGATTTCAGAAGAAAACAAGCCACCGAATCTGACTCTTTAAAATCTATTCGTTAGACCTTCATTATTATTAAGGGAGGGGAAGGAGGAAAAGCAAAATGGTACTTGGCCCCCCCCCCCTTCCTGGAAAAATTGCCATCCCCCTGTTTCCTACATTCAGGGAGACAGTTATTGGCTTAGCTAGCCCTTACACAAAAAGAAGTTGCAGTGTACTTTAATCCCCCTCCCCATAATAAATTGTCATTGGCTTACCTATAATTAATTAAAATATCAACAAAATTTTGAATTAAATGAATCATAGAAAATGAACATTTTTATTTCTTTTCACTGAATTATTGTTCATTTTGAACCAAAACTCTAGTTCCGATCAATGTGAACTAAATATATTCTATTGTGGACCAAAATTCTCAATTTTGCACAAAAAACAAACAAACAAACAAATTAGGCAGGGACAGGGGTAACAGGGGCCACTTTCCCATGCCTTATTGTAAGGGGGCAGGAGGTGCCCTTTTCAAAGTTTCATTCAATTATTCTTTAGGTCATTCTTAAGAAACAAATTGTTCATATTTTAGAATTACCCTTGCAGGTATTTAGCACTTAATTGAAACTAAATACTTTTATTTTTCTGTTTAAGTTCCTCATTATAGACAGTTAGAAATTTTAAATAAAGAAATTGCCCCTCTGAATTGTCTGCCCCCCTTGCCCTGAATTATTTTTGGACCAGGATATATCATCTCAAACTGTCTTATATATAATATAAATAAATATATATATATATATATATATATATATATATATATATATATATATATATATATATATATATATATATTTATATATAATATATAGAAAAAAATTCCTTTATGAAATAAAACTGATAAAATGAAATTGTAACTATTATTGAGATTCATTAATTGCCTTTCTCAAATTTTTCATTGTTGTTACTCATTTCCTGATCCTGTACGTAGTATGGAACTCCGCATAGTGTAGCAGGTACCCTTCTAATTTCAAGAATTATGATTAAGTACTTTATGATTTCCTTGTTCATTTAAAGTCTAATAAAGTGCTGAGAAAATGTTTTCTAAACCTGTGGGTGTCTTAGTCAGTAATTGTGAATCGCTTTTGTAAATAAAAAATATCTGGATAAATATACACCGGTATTGGAAAAGCACAGCAGTCCTTAACATTTTGTTTAGATCACGGTGTCGGTTTTCGTTTAAGGGATTTTGTTGGTGTAGGAGAAGTGTAGCTGTAATTAAAGGCAATCTATCGTGATTGAAATGTGGTGGCGTACATTTTATTCCAAAATGGGTCTGATTAGCCTATCACTGTAAGTGCACTTTGTCTCATTGTGTTTCGACCAATCAAAACACACGAATTGAAATCTATTTACCTTGAACATTAGAGATGACAACTGACCTTTAATATTGCGATTATGAAATTCTAGATAGATTTATATAATAACCAAATGTGAAATCATTGTACTGAAACAGATATCAATTTTATGGACAAATTAATATTACAAAGAAAATGTATATTTATATTATAATGAATATTCCCAGAGGTTTAAACATTGTTATGATTATATACACTGTAACCAAGGAGGCTGTAACACACTCTATCTTAGTATACATGCTTACATGTGATAGATGCCTATGCATTTAGTATTCCCCATGCTGTAACTATAGCTAAGCAGCTGAGAATTCCTATCAATTTTCAATTGTTTTCTAACCACTGGTCATAGTTGATACAAATTCTTATTAATCAGGAACCATTTGTTCTATTAATTGAAAGGGACAATTTAAAGTTGAGATACTGTACTCACATCAGGTTGTTAGAAAGAAATACATCCTCTTAAATTTTATTTCAACATAATTGTGTCACATCTTTATTAAAGTTATATTACATTGATCTCCACTTTTGTCAAAAGTTTAAAGGATTCGTTCAGGGGTTGAGCAAGTCTATCGTATATGAAGGAGGACTACAAAAGAAACAAAATAGTTAGAAAAGCATTAAAAAATCTTTGTGTAGAAACGACTAAAATCAGACTAGTTGTGATGTCATAGCCTCAGATTCCTCAATGTCTTTATGTATTCTATCATATTTTGTCCTGCGATTTTGTGGCTTAAAAACCATGGGATATGTCGAAAAAGTAGTAAAACTGAATCTAGGAAAGGTATTTATATATCACCTGAAGAAAGTTCCAAGAAAAATAATTTGAAAATGGAAAAATTAAATAAACTTTAAAATATATGAACAATTGTTAAGAATGTGAGGATGAAGATGCCAACTTTCCATAGTAGACTTATTACACCAGTCATTTCTACACAGATTTAGAGAGCTTCAAACTTGAATATCTCCTTAATGGACTAAGATTTTTGAATGCTTTCTTCACCATTTTGTTTCTTTTCAAGTCCTCTTTCAAATAAGATGGATATGCTTGACCACTGAACTAATCCTTTAAAAAGTGCGCTTTTTCATAGAAGAAAGTGGCCTTCTGAGAGAGGACAATTACAGCCCTTTTCAGAGAAAGAGCATGTCCTTTCAAACATTTAAAAACGTTTCCCTGTAACACAAATATCACCATGAAAGAGACTAAAATTGTTCAATTTTACGCACAATTTTTTTTCTTCAATTGTCCCAAAAGGCAATGCTGAGGCCCACAACCCTTACGTTTCAATACTGAAAGGCAATACATCAGCCTACCTTTATTTTCCCCAATAAATATTATAAAAAAACTCACTTCAAAAGGACAATTTTTGAAATTGGACCAAGGGAAAACTGACAATGTCGTAGACTGGCGTGCCCTACCCCATGTTCTTTGAAAAGCTCAAAAGTGAATCTTTAACGAGCTCGTCAGAATGGCCAGCTCGTCAAAATGGCCAGCTCGTCAAAATGGCCAGTTTGTCAAAATGGCCAGCTTGCAAAATGACCAGTTTGCAAAATGGCCAGCTCGTCAAAATGGCAAGCTCGTCAAAATGGCGAGCTCGTCACAGGATCCAGAAAAGAAAATAAGATCATCGCGAGCTCCTTTCCCTGACGAGCTCGCAATTGGAACCTTTACGAGCTTGTCATATATTGATGAGCTTGTCACAAGATTGAGAAAATGAGCTTATCAGATTTCTTTCAGTTGTCGCGAGCTTGTCTCTCTGACGAGCTCGTTAAGAGCTTGTCTCTCTGACGAGCTTGCAGCTGAGTCTCTCATCTCTTTTAACTTGACAAGCTAGTTTTTTGTGACAAAGCAATTAACAGCAACCTTTGCTTGTACTTTTTGGGTCAATCAAATTCCTCTGGCAACGAACTGTACCTAATAAAGACAAAGAAAGCTGGTTTAATGCTTTAAGATACATACTTTTATCTTATCTATAACAATGTTCTGTTTATAGTCTATGGGCCAATACATCAAAACCATCCCCCACCCTTAGGGATTTTCAACCACTACACTTTTTGGTTAGTCCGGACCCTCAGCAATCATTTTCTGCTTGTTTGTCATTAAACTGATGGTGGGTGTGAGCGCCAGGGCGTTGTCATGGCAACGAAGTGATACAGAATGGAATTTAAGGAAATGACATATATTTGTAACTAAACAACATTAAAACACATATATGTTAAATTAAGTATATATATTTGAAGGTGCCATATTGGTTGTAATCAAGATCTAGGTCATTTGAGGTCACAATCATGCCTTATCATGACCGTTGCCATGGCAACTCGGTGACAAAAAGTTTGAATTTGATAGAAAATGTCATATCTTTGAAACTTTACAGCATAAAAACACATTCCAGTGTCTGTAAGTATATATATTTGAAACAGCCCATTAGATTGCAATCAAGATCTGGGTCTTTTAAGGTCACGGTCATGCCCAATCAGGACAATTGCCATATCAATGCCGTGATAAAAAAATAGGGAAAAATTGTCATATATTTTTAAGTAAACAAGTGTATAGGCATATAGGGATGAAGTGTAAGGTCACAATCATGCCCAATCATAATAGTTGCCATGATAACTGTGTGAAAAAAATTGAAATTGGTCAATTTGGAAATGTCATATCCCCGGTCTTCTCTTAGTTGTAATACGCTACAATATAATATGAAATCACAACATAGTTATATATGTATAGGCCTGTATAGATTTTAGATTAGCTGGTTGATTGCAATCAATATCTGGGTCCTTAAATACAGTCATGCTTAATCGCAATGCCTAGAGGAAAGTTCATTTACATCCAATTGTCTTACAGTATTCTACAAACCATTATTATATTTGTAACATACTTTAGGTGTTACTTAAATACATGCATGTTTTTGGTTACATACTGACACGACTGAGAAGACGAAATGCTGATCTGTAACTTCACTGAAAACTGGGGTCCTAAGGAAGCGTATGCTGCATACTACTTTCCAAAACATATGAAATGGTATTCATTGTCAATTCTTTATAGTTCATATAAGTCATCACAACATGCATCCTTAGGGAGAATCTGCAGGGTGGAAGTCCAAATTTGTTAGGTCAATGCCACTTTCACTGGACAGTAGCTGGTTATTTGGTGTGCAACGTTTCATGAACATGGTATACCGCAGCTTGTTGATTTTCTTGACTCCTGACTTTGCCTCATATAAAAGACATGTGAATGCTTCTAGATCATCAAATGTGCCTGGATTGAGAGTAGAGCTTGTACCCAAACCTGTGAAGACAGGAATATATGGCGTTTTTTTTTTGCAGCACACGCAGGGGTCCCACCTTGCCTTTACGAACAAATGAACTAGTAGTATCACAGCCGGTGAAAGCGTGAAGTGAAAGCAATGCATTGCAAAGATTGTTGCCAATGCCCCGGACTATTTTGCCATCTTGCCACAAAACCCATGTCTATATGTAAATTGAACAATTGCACCACCCCTAAAAAAAGATACACTAGTTCATGCTTACCTCTAAATAGCCAGCTTGTGCATGCCGAGTAAAACTCCACCTATGGTACGCTGCCAAGTTGCGACTGAAGCCAATAATTCCTGGACCATGCCCACTGGCATGACGTTTATAAGCCAACGAACCCCCCTTTCTACTTAGATGTAGAAAGCTTAGCCTCTTCTATGCTTTTAGACACCCAACACCCAGAACCCTGTTTACAACCTCATTAGGTACCCCAATTTCTCCACCCTCTTTGATAGGACTAAAACCCTATCCCCTAGTTCCCTTCAGCTTACGCATTAAATCAGACCTCTTCCATCTCGGCATCAATCCCGCCACTTTTGGCACCTTCTCCTGGCCCACATTTACTCCTTGGGCCACCCCCTCCCTTCTGTCCACCTGGCCTCTCCACTCATCAGAAAACTCAAACCCATCCTAACCTCTTCATCAATCTCCACAACCAAATCAAAGACCAACTCTCAAATTACACCTCCATCTATACTGATGGCTCCAAGGAAGGCAACAAGACAGCTGTTGCTGCCGTCATCCAAGACATCACCCTCAGTAGCAGACTTCCCGACTACTCATCCATCTTTTCAGCCGAGGCCAAGGCCCATTCTCCTCGCCATCAACTTTATTGAGTACTCTCCGCTCAGCCACTTTGCCATTTTTTCCGACTCAAAGGCTGTTCTTACTTCTTTACTCAATCTTAAATGGGATAACCTCACATGCCACCTCCTCATCCGGAAACTTCTTTCTCCCACCCTCTGCAGGAAAAGTATTCTTTTCTTCTGGATACCCAACCATGTTGGCATCCCTGGCAATGACAGGGCTGATGCAGCCCCTAAGTTTTCCTTCAACTCCCTACCCCTTTTCCCACCCCTTTTCCCAAAACCCTCTCTGACATCAAATCGCTTATCGCTTCCCTTGTTCATGACCGCTGACAAACCTCATGGAACTCCCAAATTGATAACAAACTCCATGTCATCCAGCCCACAATTTTGATCAAATCCACCATCAACAACCTCTCTCGTATCGACAACGTTCATATTACCCGTCTTAGAATTGGTCACACCCACCTCACTCACTCCCACCTCCTTATTGGGTTCCCCAACACCTCTGCAACAATTGCCATTGCACCCTCACAATCCATCACGTTCTCCTTGCTTGCCCCCTGTACAAACTTCCCAGAGCTTCCCTCGCTCCCCACAACTTAATTGCTGAGTTCTTTCAGAAAAATTCTCTGGATAAAATCATCTCCTTCTTTCATCATGCTTCCCTCTACAACCATATTTAATTCTCCTCTTCCACCCCTCTATACTTTGCTGTTGTTTTAATCATGCACCTCCCTTCTCGATCACAGCTTTCTGACCTTTTGTTCTTGAATTTTTCTCATTCTCCTCCTGTTTTCTTTCCTTTCCTACCTCTAGAATGATCTGACCTCTCAGGCACAATTTGACCCTCGTTTTTGTGGTGCCGTTAAGCCCTCATTAAACAAACAAACAAACTGTTCTATTGTTATGACCACAGCATTGCGAGAGTTAGGAACTGCAGAGCGATTCACACTCATTCCTTTCTTCTTAAGTAGCTCCATTCCACCAGGATGTGTGTGTGGCAGGTTGAGAAGTGTGTTTAAGTATAGTGATGTATACCTTGCATAGATTGGCTTCTCTTGACTTAAGAAGAGAGGGCACATTTTATCTAGACAGGCCATTTGGAAGGTGATGTCTTTGATCTTTGTAGCCCTCAAGAAACGCATCAGGAGCCATGCCTTATCCATGTAACCTAGCCAGAATTGTGCCGTTTTTCCTTTTTCTCCAGCACGCACCTTCGCTTTGTACTCATCATACTTCTGTATCCATTCCTTCCATTTGGAGTTTTGCTTGACAGCAGACAAGTGTTCAGAATTTGGTGTTTTTGCCAGAACTGACATCAGCTTCATTTCCTGCTCACCGATGACTAATCCATCTTCATCTTGAAATGAAGTCCACAATAGCCGTTCTAGAGCTTACATCGATGTTCTGATAACATACCTGCCCCTGTTGTAGTGTTTTCCATTTGCACACACTGCAGATTCAACTAGCACTTCCACAAATCCACTCCCTTTCATATACTTTCCTAATGCACCGATGTATGCTCATGCCATGTGGAATGCCCCCAGTCGAATGATGACATTGCAAAATCGATCTGCATACGACCACAATATTCAGTAGGCCTTCTTAATAGCAGCATGCTAACTGCCAGATCAAACGTGTCTGGTATCTGGTACCCAGTCTGAGAAGTGATTTGAGCAGTGGCGCATGATGTCATCAAGGGGCCATAGGTATTATGAATTAATGTTATGGCATTTTCTCAAATTCTTTTGTTTATCTTGGCGTTGCCATAGCAACAGCGAGTGGCGGGTGTGGGATTTCAATTAGGGGAGGGGGGGTGTTAACACCCAATTTACATAACATTCATGACTGAGGGGCAAAATATACAATTTTCATTGATGGGAGAGGGGCGAACAATACTAACAAAAAAGAATGGGGGAGACTAAACCCATGCCCTCCCTCCGACGCCCCGCTAGCGGCAAAAGTTCCAATTAAAGGTATAACTTTGACCGTAAATGACCCAGATCTTGATTGCAACCAACCAGCAGCTTCAAATCTATACAATAAAATGACATTTTTTCTCAAATTCATTTCCTCATCATGGCGTTGCCATGACGACGGTCCTTAAAGACATGAACACAACCTCAAATAACTCAAACCTTGATAGCAATCAATTGGGCAGCACCAAATATATATACCTGAACACTTAAAGTGTGCTGATATGTTATCCAGTTACAAAGATATGCCATTTTCTCAAAATTCCAGTTTCTCATTTAGGCATTGCCATGACAACGCCCTGGCGCTCACACCCATCATCGGTTTAATGGCAAACAAGCAGAAAATGATTGCTGAGGGTCCAGACTAATTAAAAAGTGTAATGGATGAAAATCCCTAAGGTGGGGGGGGGGGGGGTCTATGGTTGGCCCACAGACTATTAGAACAAGGTGATGGAAGTGAATACCAAATATCACAATTTTCAAAACATAACAAGCACATTTCAAATTAATTTCAAATATTTAGAATATTCTAAGGTATGTATAATGCTTATATATACAGCAAGATAGAAATTAAAACAATCAGTTCATAAATCAAGTATACTGCCCCTTTCAAGTTCTAAAATAGCATTCTGATGGGAAGCAGTCCTTCACTTTCATAGGTTGGTGCTCCTGCCGTTTCCTTTCTTTGTGCACAAATTCTGAAAGAATAAAAAAAATATATATGATAAACTGATTTATTATGTTACTACAAAAATGAAATCATGTTCATAACTTTGCTAAGCAAATGTGAAGGAGCATCAGTCCATAAGACATCTGGCTTTAGCACCTCTACATCTGGATTACTTTATTGTCTGGAAAATTGACTGAAAAACAAATGTGTGGTGAAACCAGTGAGAAGTTGTCAAAGAGGCAATTTACCCTTTCTGAGAAATCCTTGTGATACCCCTGCTGCCAAAGAAAGGCCATTTAGCAAATGCATTTTATGATTAATCCTGCAGCTGGGAACCCATGACTTCTCTGGCACAAATTGTCATCAATCCAAGGACCTCTCTAATTTCTTCAGTATTTTTTCCCCCTTTAGCCAGGTGGATTAAACCAGGTAAGCAAAAGCGCTGTGCAGTTTTGCTCAAAGATAAGCAGTATATGACCAGCAAATGGGAACAAAAATGACACTTTACCACTTGCCAACTAAACAAATTGAAATTACATGGAGTGGGAGAACCTAAAAGAGCACATTGACACAATTATATGAATCATAATGAATATTCCTTTTGATAAAATGAATCGTTTTCTTAGGGAGTTTGCCCCCCCCCCCCATCCCCGCACCCCCTATTTTTAATTACAGTAATGATTGAATAAAGAAAACAAGCTACTAATTACAATGGATAGATCAGTGTTGATAAACATCAAAATATGAAGTTAAGCCTATCTCCAATATAGGCCTATAATACTTTGTTACACTCTTTAATATGAAGTTAGGCCTTTCCCAATATAGGCCCATAATATTTTGTTACACTCTTTAATATGAAGTTAGGCCTATCTCCAATATACCTATGATATTTTGTTACACTTTTTATATAGTTATACCAGGTTAATTTATTTTTTTTAAATGGTAAAATTACAAGTACTTCACACTTTGCCATGTTGTTCTTTATAATTTTTGCATCTGTACCTTTCAAAGTTCTTTGCATGTATGAACTTATGCACTGAACCATGTACTAAACTTATTGTTTGAATCCAAAACAGGCTTGTCAAATAAACAACAAAATGACCAATATTTTATCCAATTTAGTCAAGTTTTCCTGCACCACTTATTTTACCATGACATTGATGACAAAAAATGGTTGTTACCTCCATACCTTGATTGTCAATTGCATTGTTATCCACATTAATTAGGTTTGCTGGAAATTATATCTTGTCAAGCCAGTAATGTTTGTCCTGAGAGTTCTGTTGGCTTTCAAGAAAAGGTGCATTTATTTGAGTCAGCCATGAAAGGGATCAGGGCAACTGCCAACTGGTGAGTTTCTTCCGTTAGTTACTCTGAAAACAATTCAACCATAGTCTTTGGAAAAAATCAAATTGATCAAATATAGAAATGTTATGGTAAGCTACTGTAATACTTCCACCAAGTGATTAAAAAACTTTATTAAATATGCTCTGATATATTATTCTTTCACCCACCTCCTCTACCATTCCATCCTAGGGAAAGCACCAGGTTTGGCATGAGGATAGACAGCCCCTCAAATTTTAATGATAACTTTAAATCCCAATCACTGGTATCCCCCTCAAATACCAATGGTACTGCTCCTCCCACCCCCTACCCCCAAAAAAAAAAAAAAATCCTCATTTGAGTAATAATATGTATACTAAACATTATGAAATAGCCATGAATGTAATATGTAAATGTCTTTTTTTCACTGTCTAGAACTTAAGCTTCTCTGCAGTAAATACCTAGCTTTCTTATAAAAAAATTAGTTTCCTCTATAAATATGACTGCAAATAAAATTGCTTTTTTCTGGTCTTCTGAACTAGTCTTTCATTATGCTCCAATTCCCTGTTCTCAAAATTAACTTAGCTTTGCAAATAAAATTGCGTCTTCTGAAGTAGTCTTTCATTGTGCTCCAATTTCCCTGATCTCAAAATCAACTTAGCTGAACTTCTTTGATTAATTGTCTCCATTCTCTGCATTAATGATCTCAGATAAGAAATTCTCACAACAAAGCTTGACCTAACTACTGTTTGACTAGAGGCCATATACTTTTATGAGACTTTACAATTTACAAATCAAAATTTAAGTCAGATTAGTGAGGAAATCCTAAGTTTGTTTTAAAGACATGTTTATGATACAAATAATAGATTGTATAGAAAAACCAAGAAAATGAACTTAATTTATAGCAGAAATCACTAGCCTGAATCCTGTAGACATGCTAATAACATTTGCTAGTTTAAACAGTAACCGCCTAAAATGACATTTCTCTGGTTCTAAATTTAAATTGTTTGACCTTCACATAGAACATCCTGTGTTTCCACTTCCTCCAACTTAATTGTGTGCTCATGGAGCTCTCAATTAATTGCTCCATGGTATGGCAGTGTTTCCACTTCCGAGGAAATTACTCTGAAAACAGTAAATTCTGGGAAATCAGAATGATTTCGGGTAATTTTCCGGGAAATCAAAAGTTTCTGGAAAATTTGAGAAAATTACGTGCAAGAAAAAATTAACTCAGAATGTCAAACATTTCGTTGTAAAAATCAATAATGAAATTCAGTTTTTAATCACCGAATCACTAATCAAATAAGCAGACGACAGTGCCGGCACCCCATTTCTCATAGTCTCCGAGTTTGCCTATTTTGCTTACGTGTCACTCATTTCCCGTAGTCTCCGAGTTTGCCCACTTTGCTGACATGCCACTCACAAAGTGCACAGCACGTGCGACCGGGCCGCTAGGACTATACTGTCTGTACAAGTCTGTATGTGATAAATTATAACATGCATAGGCATAGTTGCATACTAAGCTAAGCTAGACAATTTTTCTATAACTTTAGAAGAGACAAATTTCTAGTTCAAAATGACTGAAGAAGTTGAGGAAAGAAAGAAGAAGCGTATAAAGTATGAGATAAAGTTTAGTGATGGGTGGCTTTCAAATTTCTTATTTAAGGATTTCTTGCAAAAGAAGAAAGACGGCGACAAATTTGTACCGTACAGTACCAAGTGCATGGTAAACATATCTTTGGGCAAAAGTGCCATAATGAGACATAAGGAAAGTAAGTCACACCAGGAAGTCATGAAACGATTTTAAGAGGTTGGCAAGTCGCAGTCTAACATTCAGTAATTTTATAAACCTACATCATCGGATTCAGTGTCAAAAATGGAAATAAAACTGTGTGCCTTTTTGGCGGAAAACAACCTTCCACTTTCATTATTGGATGATTTGGTAGCCCTTCTGAAAAGTTTGTTTCAGCTGATGAAACACTCAAGAATGTAACTTTAGGGAAACAAAAAGCAACAAACACTGTCAGAGAGACACTTGGATTTTATACTACATGAAGGAGAACATTGACATATTGAAAGATGCAAAGTTTTCCATAATTATTGATGAAACAACGGACAAATTAAGTAAAAGTCAAATGGCTGTACTCGCAACATATTTCGATAAAGTAAATTTCAGGATGAGTGAAATATTTGTGGATCTCATTAGCATGCCTGATGGGAAGGCTGATACCATTTACAACACTGTTCTGCAATGTTTTAATGACAAAAACATTCCTATGAAGAATATCATTGGCTTCTGTGCAGATACTTGTAATGTGATGTTTGGAGCTCATCACTCGGTGCCACAACTTCTTGTGAAAAACCACCCTTGGATTATACCAAATGTTCGTGTCATTTGATCCATCTTTGCGCCTCTCACACCTCCAAGATTCTTCCAAAGTCCCTTGAAGATTTGTGTAGGAATGTCTATTCATATTTTCGTTTATCATCCCAAAGATGCAATGCCTTCAAGGAGTTTCAGGACTTCTTTCATCTGGACCAGCATCAGATTCTAAGGGCAGGGCAAACTAGATGGCTGTTGATGAAAATGTGTGTAGACAGATTGTTGGAGCAGTAAGAAGCACTAAAGCTCTACTTCAGAGGTGCTGCATTAAGGGACCTATCACACACCAACGATGCAATTGTGAAAAGTAACATGTTCACACAAGCTTATCTGGAATCATGTCATACAATCTAGGCAGATTGACATCCTTTGATACACTTTTTCAAAGTGAAATTCCTCTGCTTCATGAGCTGAAAGGCGAAGTTTCAAAATTGCTATCGGGACTTGCGGGAGATTTTATAGACCTATCCTATGTGAGTCAGACGGACCCTCTGAAAATAGATGTCAGTCTGGAAAACCATCATGTACCTCTTAAAAAAGTATACACAGGAATTAAGGCGACATGCACAATCCAAAGTATAATAGATGACTTGCGAGGTGATCACCCTGATGTAAGATTGTTTTAAATCCATTGCAAAGGGTTTCTTGTGGAATGTGTCAAACAGATACAGAACAGATTTGCTAATCTTGAGCAACTGGACTTTCTTAAATGCTTACAACCAGCAGTTGCACATACTCTGTCAATTCCGTCTTTGGCCCCAGTCTTCAAACGATTGCCATACATTGATGACGTAGCAGCAGCCCAAGCTGTTAACACAGAGTGGAGGGCACAAGCAGTGCATCCAGCGCTGGATGAAAAGATGTCAGTCTATGATTACCGAAGACCCTTTTCGAACTTGAAGATGAACAAGGAAAGCTATTGTTCTCAAATCTGAGGAAAATTGTGGGCGTGCTATTCTCTTTCCCATTCTCCAATGCTGCCGTTGAAAGAGTATTTAGTCAGTTGAAATTAATAAAGAACAACCACAGATCTCGTCTCAAACAAGAAAGTTTACTTGGATTACTGGTAACAAAACTCAGCCTCAAAGAGCATGGACAAATGCAAGCAGCAGAAATGAACCAGAGCAAAGCCAAGTTACAGTTCCACCCAAAAATGAAGTCAAATGCTGATGATGAGGAGGTAGCTGTACTACGAACAGACTTTTTGGCTCAGCAGGATAGCCAATAAGAACAAGGTAACATCTTTAAATAAGATAATTTCCATTGGCACAAGCAAGGGCTTGGACCCAATCAAAAACTTCCAAAAAGTTAAAAACAAGAGAAAATATAATTGGGGATCGATTTTGACTTTCTTTTGATCAAGTTTTACTTATTGTTTAGGTTTAGGATTTTCTACACATTAACACACGTTGCCCCTTGTTTTAGAGCAATGACCTTTTCAGTTTCGTCAATTTTTTGTGCGACATTTACCTCCCCCCACCGGGCCCCACCCCTCACCCCTTGTGAAAAAATCCAATCAGACTTTATATTTTCATTGATCTTTTGTTTAAAATCATGCTAGAACTATAATAACAAATGCCACGAGTGCATACACGACCAGTACTGTACACGAGAGAAATGATAATTTCCAGACTTTATATTTTTTTCTTCACTTTTCCATGGACAATTTGTCAGAGGAAGTGGGCTAAATCTGAACAGTTCGTTATGGGAGGGGGGAGGGTCTAGGATCGACTTCGACACCAATTTCGGGAAATGGCCACTGGATTTCGGGAAATTTTAGAGCGACATTCGGGAAATCTGTTTTCAAAGTGTGGTATGATCAAAATCTGATATTAGTGAATTTCCAGAGTACCAGGAATCTCTAAATAACAGATTCTTGAAGGAAATTACATAAAGGTTATGTACAGAAGCCTGTATGAATTGGTAACAGAGAAGTGGTTTATAGCTCTGTGGGTTAATACAGAAAGGGAATGGATTAAAGAGGGAAGGTTTTGGCCATGCTGAGTTCCGTTAAAAGCAAATTGGGGATGAGAGATACAACATCATGGGGAATGGTATATTGGAACTTAAGGATTTAAGTCATGAGGGTGACATGAGGAGTTGTGGGAGATAGTATCATTGAACATGTTTAGTTTTTGGGAAAGGATAACATCCAGTATTTAATTTTTTCATGTGGGAGAGAGGATGAGTATGGAAGAGTGTCATTTGATCAAGGGATACTGTAGTACCACTAAGGTGTTGCATGGTTAAAATAGAGAAATTAATGAGCTTGAGGGGAGGAATATTGCACAATGTACAAAATGTTTTATGTAGCTCAGTTGAAACATTGAGTAGTGTAATGCACCCCTCACTCAAGTTTTGCATTTGTGACAATCATACTTCTTTTGAGTACACTTCTGATCAAATTATTATTAAACTGAAAGTTAAATGATATATGTTTTACTGATGAACTTTCAGATATCATTTGATTTTATTTATAATTATTTTATGGTCATGTCCCTTTGGTTTCTCATCTAAATCAATGTAGAAATAATAAGAAAGGGAATATTAAAGATGAAAGATTATTCACAGATTTCCCACAATGTGTTTATTTCTAAATATTTCTTACATGGGAATACACTTGAACTTGTGTCTTGCATATATTTCTTATGTGAGACTGGCTTCAATTTGTGTTCTCACATGTAAAGTTTGTCTAATTGTTGATAGAGGTTGGGAAGAGCTTGTCAGATTGTTGACGAGCTCGTGGCGAACTCGTCTATTTTTTGATGAGCTTGTCAGATTATTGACGAGCTCATCACAAGCTTGTCCAGTTGTTGATGAGCTCGTGGCAAGCTCGTCTATTTTTTGACGAGCTCGTCTATTTTTGATGAGCTCATCTATTTTTTGAACTCCTGGTTTTGAGAAAATCAGGGGTGTCGGGTTGGAGGGGTCTAAAGGCAAAAATTCTTAATGATTGCCTTAAAATGGAAAGAATTCAAATAAAACTTAAAAAACATAAAAATATCAGATACGACAAGAATAAAATCAATGAAGCAATAAATCTTTCTTGCATTTTATGGGTTGAGCTATAACATCATTGATCTTTAGTTACATAATGTCATTGCCATATGAAAATGATTGTTTAACATTGCTTGCATGACATCAAAATGGACCTTCAGTGGTTAAATTGATTAATTGTTGCCTGCAATGACACCTGTCTATCTTGTATGATATAAAATATAGAACTGAAGAAACTACTGCAATCTTTTCCTATTCATGAGATCTTAATTTTTAAGTTGTAACCTACAAAAACTGAGTCTACTTTACATCTAGAAAATGTCACAACTAGTTCCCTTTAAACATTTTGTGATTTTATTGATGAAAGTTTATTTTAAATTTCATCTTCAAAATCACAGTTGTTTTATTTTTACTGAGATCACAGGGATGGGGTATTTTTGTGCTGTATGATATGTACACATTATCAGTGATGAGTACAATCCATACAGGGGGGATTGCAGAAAGAAAGTGGATGGTTTTCTTCATTTTTTTTTCTGAGTTCATATCTTTTGTATGGAGATTTTTTGTATCTTAGTGTAATTTTGTGACTGAATCCACCCCCCCCCCCTCCCTTCTCGCCCTTACTTTTTTTGGTAAATTAAGAAATTGGATTTTGTGAATTTAACTCTCCTCCACGCACTTTCACATTAAGAATTTTTGGCCCTTAGACCCCTCCAAGCCGACACCCTCGGTTTTCTCAAAATCAGGGGTAATCCACACCATTCAACCCAAGAGAGACTTCACAATTCATTAACTAGCAACCAGCTATTGTTACACCATACACAACACGGGTAATTTATACCTTCTTAAATGACAGCATCTTCATGTCTATTCACAGTTCACTTGTTACCAACCAGCTACTGATACACTGTACACAATAGGTCATTCATCTGGGGTTCAAGCTACATAAGTGCTGTTCAGTGATGCAAATCAGATTTGTCCTTGGCTGAGCCTGAATATAAATATACATTATATGCTTGGGAGGACTTTGTGCAAAACCCATGAATGATTGATGGACCATTCTTCATAAGGATGGTTATTTCCTCATGCAGTTGACAAGTCTTCTCCTACCTATTACACTTTAAAAAATTCTTATTTTTATGTTTTCATTATTGATTCAAAAGTTAATTACTTTTTATCATATGACTATGTAGCTTGTTATAGAAATCCACCTTGTTTCGACCATGGCAATGGGAGCATTATATACGTGTAATGCCCTGCGACAGTGCTAAGGCAATAATGTATTATTCAAATATTTTAAAAATTGACTTCTTTATACTGCGGGTATTAAAATTGTACAATTTCATACTGCAGTTACCAAAAAATCAGTCATACCGTGGGTACTTTTTTTCAGTTGGTAGGCTGCACACCTCTACCACTTTTAGTATGAACATAACTCCATGGTATGAAGCCCTTCCCCCCCTCCCCATCCCTCTCCATCCCGCCGGGGCTATTTATTCTTCATGTCCTTTTTTCATATCCAGGTCATCAATTAAAACAAAACTGGATCAGTTCGGGAGAAACCCTCCTTTTAGTCCTCTTTAGAAAGACTCAAATGAGGGTTTTTTAGCTCATGGGGGGCAGCCATTACCCATCATGCAAATTCCTTTGTCCATACACTTTGTACAGAGTTACAAAAATAAGTCATTTTGTGAACTTAGATGGCATTTGCTGAAGTCTGACAGGTACATGGAATTATGGGGAAACATGTTAGCTACTTTTTATCCAGTACCTTTTTATATGTTTACCAATCCGATTTTGGAAACAGAGCCAATATGTGGCATGGCATATGTTTGACCTGCTTGGTTTGTTGCGAATAATCTGTACTGTGCTAACATCTTCGTTGTGTTGACTAAGCATCAACTTTTCTTCTTTGACTATGATTGTCAGTGTTCAATAAATTACAAATTAAAAGGGTTATTTTCATGTGCTTTCTTACATTAAATTTGTTCTTCGCGTAAATTTTGTTGTTACTTACATAACCTCTTGGAGAACGCGTTCATTTAAATCATTTTGATGCAGTAAAATATCAGTTTTTGTGACTTTCGTAAATGATGTTCTGTCTGAACAGTGAACGTATTCTAACGTAGGCCTACTAACCTTAACTAATGCTAAGTTACAGCCATGACATGTGCGTTGCGTGTACGTGAACCAGACAGTGTGATTCGGAGGCTTGTGTTTAATATATATTGTCATTCTGTTTCACCCATTGTCTGTACTGGCGAGTAACCGTTCAGACGTTATGGCCTAATCAAATGGGCACTATTGTAACAATACAATGTACTGAGAAGAAATATTACAATATTAGGCCTAGATTTTACCTCTCTTGAATAAAACTTGAGCAGTTAGTTTAGTTAAACTCAAATTGCACTGTTTATTCCTTAACGATCAGTCAGTCAGTAGGTGATCACACTCACATGTACAGTGTCACGCATAATGCATACATGAAATAGACCGAAATGAAGATAGTAAGCAGCTGAGCTGTGTGTGCGATTCTTATGTTTTAACTGTCGACTGCTTGCTGAGTTGCGCATTGGTTAAACCCTGAAAGCAGGGCTTAGCATGATGCTCCTTTCAGGGGTTCACCCAAACGGGTGGCCCAGCTTGGGGACATAATTTCAGATCACAGGAATGGAGGACATTGTTTTAAAGGGCTGATTTAAACCCCATTTATAGCTGGCAAAAAATATAGATGATTAGAAATTTAGGATAATTCCAATTGCTTTGAAAAATTTGCACCTATGAAATGCCCCAAACCACAGTGTTTTGAAGCCTCCTAGGCCCACACAATGGCAATCTAGGAAACAACCTTATTGTACAGTTACAAAAATTCTCTGCTAGTTGATCCCTGTACAAAGAGTGAAATGTACAGATGAACTCTTAAAAGTTTGTTGCAGGTATCTTTGAAAAAATTATTTGAATATAAGTTTAATATACACATTTTTAATTTTATGGGAAAGATCATCTATAATACTCATCTGTTAATTGAATATAGATTATGCAAGAAATAATTAATAGTAATTAATACCTTTTGTGTATCCATAAAGCTTGCAAAGAATTATCACCATTTGAGAAGAATATTCAGAATCAAGCAGTACAATCATGTATCTTCAAGAAGGAAGATGACAGTGATGAAGAAAAGCTGTACAATGGCTTGAATTTTACATGGACCATGCCAGAAACAGGTATTTTGTTAACTTTTGTCAACAAATTTTGCTTTGTTTTTATGAAATACAAAGAATATCATTTTGCTTCATTAAATTAATTTAAAGAGGTGCAGTGAAAAGGGATTCTTGCTCGTATGCAAAAGGTACCCGGTTCTATTCCCACTGTGAGTACTGCATTGTGCTCTGGAGCAAGACACTATACTCTAATTGCTTTAAGTTGACTCAGCTGAAAAAATAAGTACCAGCATTGCTGCTAGTAGTTAACCTGCGATAGACGGGTCACGTCCAGGCCTCATTCATGTGCTCACATCTGCTTACGCCATAGAAACCGGGGGTATGAGCCTAATGGCTTGGATGGATTTAACTTTAACTCATTAAATGAACCAACCCATCTTTGGTTTATTGGTAGTTAAGGCGTCATGCAGTAAGTAGCAGGTTCATGTTGCCATGTGTTCCATAACTGATTTAACCCTTACTGCCTTATGAGCCCATTTTAAATCTAATGAGCTTGCATGTAGTTGATTTGATCAGACTGCAGCAGGGGCATATGAAAGGTGACCTCTCAGGGGTTACAAGCAGAAAAATTTCTCTGGTATTATAAGTTTTCATGAAACTTTGCTGTCAATTAATCAGAAAATTTCTAACTTTCAGGAAATCTCCTTTAATTTTCAGGAAATCTTCAATTTTTGGGATTTTTTTTTATTATTTCGGTAAATTTTCTTCCATATTCAGGAAAATAATTTTCGGGAAATGTTTTTCTCCAACATTTAAATAGATTTACTCTTTTTTTTTTACTATTTTTTTAATTTTACCTCCCAACTGGGCAGAAAGCATGTTTTATATCAATCAACTTAAGGCTTATGAATTAGACTACAAAGCAAGCTCATTTCAAAATTATGGCTAAAGGCTCAAATTGTCAGCTTTTGCGAGCTCAGGTTGAGCTTAAATCAAGCTTCGATCCTATTTCTATGGGATGTGGACAGCTTGATATAATTGTCTAGTGTCTTTTAAGCATAAAGACCTCAAAAGCTTCAGTTTTCTAATCTAATATTCCGATTTCAGTCCCTAATGGGTTTCTAACCTGTGCTCCCAGTGGCGTAACTAAAGGGGGTCAGGAGGGGCTGCCACCCACCTTTATTGAGCTCTTTCCAAGCTTAATAAAGGGGGCTCATAAGAAAAATGTACCTATATACCGCCAGGCCCCACTTGCCCCCAGCCATAAGGCCCTAGCTACGTCACTGTGTGCTCACAACTGGTTGGTAATAGGCCTATGGCTGTGGGCATCTTGATGTCAATTGGAGATTGGAATGATCAACCACCATGCAACCAACAAGCAAACATGACTTGTCCTTTTCCTTAACAAATTGTTCCAGCAAATCATAACTACAAACTGTAGCAAATAATGAGACCACTAATCTTACTTAGAATAAATGCTCAACCAGGAGAACGAATACAATGGGGCCATTGATAAGGGAATTTGATTATAATTACTTGTGGTTTTCAGAATACAGAAAATAAAGAGGAAAAGTTTGACCCACCCAACCTGCTTATTTATCAGGTCGGGTCTGACTGTTTGAAATTTTAAGGAGCACAACAACTAATGATTGAATAGAGCCATTGATAAGGGAAATGTGATCCTAGTTACTTGTGGTTTTCTGAATGAATTAGAAAATGAGAAAAAGTCTGACCCAATCATATCAGGTCGGGTCTGACTGTTTGAAACTGCACAACATCTAATAAACAAAGTTGTCTATTGTATGCAATTAAAGCACTACATGACACAAAAGTTCTACCTAATTGTGAAACATCAAATATTCAGACCAGCTAATTAACACAGTCAGTGGCAGATAGCCCATTAGGATAGCCCATTAGGATACCTGTTAGGATAGCCCGTTAGGACAGCCAGTTAGGACAGCCCGTTATAGGACAGCCCGTTATAGGACAGTTGGGACAGCCCGTTAGGATAACCCGTTAGGTGTCTAAACCCAGGGGTCTTGGAGGACCCACCAAAGTTTTGTTTAAAGAATAAACTGCATGCTCTAAAATCATCTTTGAAAAAGAAAAGTAAAAATAATCACGAGAGAAACGAAATTTAAAATTGGTAGACCATGATGCAAAACATGCAAAGAGATTAAGTGAGCTTTATAGGGTTACTAGATCATGAGATCAGGATTTTTGGTAAAAGTCATAATTCATGAAAGTTTGTATATTCAAAAAAGGGTCTGGTCATACAGACTCAGCCTAAGACCCACTAAAGCTTAATCCACCACTGGGCACAGTATTAAACTTGTGGCTACATGGTGAAAAACATAGGTGGGATTTACCCTCCAAAGTAATGGGAATTCAAAAGTGGGGGTGGGAAATCATGCTTAGGTACAAAAAGCACCATATAAAAGATATAAACTTGGGAAAAAGTGTGGGGAGGTGCAAGTGCCCCTTGCTTTCCCTAAATGCTGCCTATGGTGAAAGATTTATTAATGCAATTATGTTTGTTTTCAGACTTACAAGGTGTTAAAGGATTCATGGTGGGGATTTCTGGAATATCAACACCCTTCATATGGTGTGCCATTGTGACCTTTGAAAACTGGACAGTCATTGGAAATGTAAGTGGAGTATTCCTACATATGCAGGGTTGTAGAAGCCCAGGGTGGGGGTTAATTGGTCCCCCAACCATTTGCAAAACTGTATGATAAAAGCTGTCTTTTTGCCATGTGTCTTAATTTCACCGAAGAAAAAAACACAAAAATCTGTATTCACTTTCGGAGGTACATATGTCAGTTGAGGCTTGAATTTCTAGAAAATCTTGTAAATTGAAGTGCTAGAAATTCCTATAACTTTCAGGGAATTTGCACCTGCACCCCATTAATGATTCTTTGATTAGGCAAATTTCTATGTTTTATGAAACACAACAGGTTGATTATAAACTATAAAATCAATGGAAATTTGAATCACTTAAATCTTGTCCATATATCAAAATATGATATCTTCTGCTTTAATTTTCCTTTAAACCCATAGGCAGGATTTGAGGGGAAAAAGGGGGCACTTGACCCCACTTTTTTCCCCAAATTGTATCTTTGTTTGGTGATTTTTTGCATCTTTATGCTTGATTTTGCCCCGGACTGTTCTCCCCCACTTTTCAGTAGGCAAATCCCACCCATGTTAAAACCTGAAAAGTTTTTATCATTTTGGGGCTTTGAATTTGGCTGTCACTGGGAGCATGGGTGTAACAATAGGAAGGGATAGGTAGGTAGTCCTACAGAAAATCTGAGGCATAAGTGTATATAAAATTGACAGTTTTGGGTCTAATGTTCCGGCTTTATGCCCAGATTTGACTATTGTAACTCTATTTGGCTTCCCTGACCTCTACACTTAAAAAACTACAGACTGTTCAGAACTCTGCCGCCCGGCTCTTAACCCGTTTCATCCAGATATGATCATCACCACCCGTTCATCCGATATGATCATCACCAGTGCTTCAATCGTGTCATTGGCTTCCATTAAAAACGGCGATGTACAAGCTTTAGTAAATCTCAACTCTCTCTTGCTCCTGGATACATTAAGCAATTGATTTCCCAATACCATCCTCAACGTCTCCAAAATGTGTTGTAGTTACCTTGCATCATCTAAACACAACATTTTATGGTGAAAAGGCCTTCATGTCTGCTGCACCTTTCTCTGGAAACAAAATATCCTGAAAATTGAAGAAACTTTCCAAATATTGAAGAAAATATTCCAAATTTAAGGAAATTTCATTAAAATGGAAGCAAATTTTACGAAAATGGAAGCAAATTTCACGAAGAAAAAAAAAATTCTTAAAAATGAATGAAATTTCCCAAAAACGAAGGATATTTATTGAAAATGAAGAAAACTTTCAAGAATTTTTTTGCAAAATGAAGGAAATTTTCTGAAAATTGAAGAAAACTGCCCAAATTTTAAAGAAATTATTAGGAAAATTTCCATAAAATGAAGAAATTTCCCCAAAATTGGAAAAACTTTTCTCAGATATTAAAGAAACTTTTTCAAATATTGAAGAAAATTTCTTGAAAATGAAGGAAACTTCCCAAATATTGAAGAATTTTTTTGCAAAATGAAGGAAATTTCCCAAAGTATGAACAAATTGTCCTAAATATCCTGAAAATGAAGGAAACTTTATGAAAATGGAAGCAAATTTAGAGAAAACGAAGAAAAAATCGCAAAAATTGGAGGAGATTTCTAACAAAATTAAAGGAGATTTCCATGAAATTGCAGATTTCCCGATGAAACTAAATTTGTAACACGTACGTCCATTATTAAGTGGCCTTAAAATTGTGTCAACTTTAGGCATGCTATAGGGTCGAAGGTCGCGAAGCCCTGGTGGAAACCAACAGTTTCGCAGAAAGTCCTACGTTTGTCATGGTTTTAATAGCAGAAAAGGGCTTTAAAATGTGTCACATCTATTGGGCAATGTTGCACATAGAGGCGCTGGGACGAAACCCTAGGAATCCTTGCATTTCCCGCAATTTTCAGAGCAGCAAATTGCTCAATATTGTGTCAAATTCAGTGTCAACGTCCTAGGCGCAGAGTGGGCAAAGCCCCTGGAAGCTATTAGCATTTTTCTGGCGTGATTTAGGTAGCAGAAAATTGCTCAAAATCATGTCAATTACGAACTAAATTTAGTTTAAAGGAATATTATTTTGGAACGAATGTTCAAATGCAGTGTTGCATTGACTTCAGTTTGCTTTAGTTGGGGTCTAAAAATGGTTTTCATGTTTCTGATGTAACAATAAAGCTTTGAGAAAAAATATTTACAACGTTGAGAATAAAAAGTATATAAAGATTATTTTATAACAATTTTTGCGCCCCTGTGAGCATTCCGCGCCCATCTCAAAAAGCTTCTACCAGCATGTATTTAATAAAATTGTTTCCCCTTCATCATATCAAATATTGCCGACGAGCATCAGTTTCGAGCTCAAGTGTCAATGGTGGGAAAATTGTGGACAATTTGATTTTTTCTGTGAAAAATGGGCTTTTGGACTACACAAATGGAATATTACTTGCTCAATAGCATAGGGAAGAAGTTATTGATCAACACATAAATTTTCCCAGGGCTTAAAATTATTTTCTTAGGACGATTTTGGTGCCCCTCAGAAAGCTTTGCTAAGGAGGGGGCTGTTTTCCCCTGGCCCCCCTGCCACTATGCCACTGGTGGGTACTTCATACTGAAAGTGGTAGGAGTCTGTAGCCCATCAATAGAAAACAAAACCCGCAGTATGACAGATTTTTTGGTATCTGTAATATGAAATTATACAATTTTGATACCTGCAGAATGAAAGAAGTTGATTTTGATACCTGCAGTATCGAGTATGTATTTGAGGACCAGATTTAGGCATGTTTCACATGGGAATGTGCCCAGGGCACTCACAAATAGGGGGACCCCACAAACAAGTTCCTTCTAGTGGGGCCCAGCCCACTGTTCAAAATTGGAAATGGCCCACCCTAATACTATGACAAAAACATGCCTCTAGTTTTGGTGAGAAATCAAAGTTCCTGACCAGGTGTGATTTTTCTTCCTCACTGCTGCTGTTATATTTTGAATTATTTACTTTATCATTATCATTGTCTTTTGATGGGGTACGTAGTCTTTTCCTGTAGTTATGCTATGCAGTAGCGTAACACTGGAGCCAAAGGCTCTTCAGTGGTTGCTAAGATGGGTCGTTTTTCTGATTGCCTTCCCCGATGTTGGGGCCCCTTTCACAGACCTTGTTGGTTGCTTAGTTGCTCAAATGGGACCCCTTTTCTGATCGCCTTCTGTGATGTAAGGGCCCCATTCATGGACCTCTACGGTTGCTTAGACATGGCCACTTTTCTGATCGCCTTCCCTGATGTGGGGCCTTTTCTTGGACCTCGGCTGTCGTAAGATGGGCCCCTTTTCTGATCATCTTCTCTGATGTGGTGCCCTTTTCATGGACCTCAGCGGTTTCTAAGATGGAGTCTCTTTTCTGATCACCTTCCCTGATGTGAGGGTCCCTTTCAGGGGCCTTGTCGGTTGCTAAGATGGGCCCCTTTTGTGATCATCTTTCCCGATGTTGGGGCCCCTTTCACAGACCTTGTTGGTTGCTTAGACAGGTCCCCTTTAGAATTCTAAGGGAGTGGGAGCTATGTTTTTATAAAGAAGATTTTGATGGTGATATGTTTTGACCAAGAAAAATTCTGTGTAGAGAGAAAGTACAAATAGTTTGTTTGAATCAGGAAGGAAGAGGTTTTGACTGTTTTGTTGTCTTGGAAATACATGTAGCCTAGCTATACTTCATGGACCTCGGCAGTTGCTCAAGATGGGACCCCTTATCTGATCGCCTTCTCTGATGTAAGGGCCCCATTCATGGACCTCTACGGTTGCTTAGACATGGCCACTTCTCTGATCGCCTTCCCTGATGTGGGGCCCTTTTCTTGGACCTCGGCTGTCGTAAGATGGGCCCCTTTTCTGATCATCTTCTCTGATGTGGTGCCCTTTTCATGGACCTCAGCGCTTTCTAAGATGGAGTCCCTTTTCTTATCACCTTCCCTGATGTGAGGGTCTCTTCAGGGGCCTTGTCGGTTGCTAAGATGGGCCCCTTTTGTGATCATCTTCCTCGATGTTGGGGCCCCTTTCACAGACCTTGTTGGTTGCTTAGACAGGTCCCCTTTAGAATTCTAAGGGAGTGGGAGCTATGTGTTTATAAAGAAGATTTTGATGGTGATATGTTTTGACCAAGAAAAAATCTGTGTAGAGAGAAAGTACAAATAGTTTGTTTGAATTATGAAGGAAGAGGTTTTGACTGTTTTGTTGTCTTGGAAATACATGTAGCCTAGCTATACTGTATATCAGAAATGATTAATAATTTATTCCATTGTGTGAATGTGATTATGTTAATGTTATATTGTATTTTTATAGGTGAACATTTTTTTAACAGGGGCCCCACATCGAGATGTGCCCAGGACCTCCACTTTTCTAAATCCAGCTCTGACGTATTCAATGAAATATTGTAAAAAGGTCCCCAGCAGTACAAAATTAACAGAGTTAAACCTCAATTTTTGGGATCTGCACTATAAAAATGATGAAAAAAAGACACCTGCACTTCGAAATGATGCAAAAAAGGGACCTGCTTGGGGGCATTGGACTCATATTCTTCTAAAGCCAGAACTATGCACTTTAAACAAAAGGTCCAAATTAATGTCGAGATGTAGGCACCAGAACTCATATCTGTTAAATGCAGTAACTTAAGGACACACATTCCTTAATTTAATTTGTTATATTTTGTAGATTTGGAATGTTCTGGTTGTTCTGTGAGTTACCATTTAGGCACTGACGAGTGCACAAGCAATTGTACGAAACAGCCTGTATGCCATAGAATGGATTAATATATCCTGGATTGTAATACTATATATACTTTAGCTCTTCTGAAAAGAATAGAGCACCCTTGGTAGTAATAAGCTCAATCTAATTTGGATATATATACATATATATATATATATATATATATATATATATATATATATATATATATATATATATATATATATATATATATATATATATATATATATATATATATATATATATATATATATATATATATATATATATATATATATATATATATATATATATATATATATATGTATATATATATATATATATATATATATATATATATATATATATATATATATATATATATATGTATATATATATATATATATATATATATATATATATATATATATAATATATATATATATATATAATATATATATATATATATATATATATATATGTATATATATATATATATATATATATATATATATATATATATATATATATATATGTATATATATATATATATATATATATATGTATATATATATATATATATATATATATATATATATATAATATATATATATATATATATATATATATATATATATATATATATATATATATATATATATGTATATATATATATATGTATATATATATATATATATATATATATATATATATATATATATATATATATATATATATATATATATATATATATATATATATTTATGTATATATTTATGTATATATATATATATTTTAAATAGCCTATGTCCAGCCTCATTAAAACAACAATGCAGTGGCATGCATTTGATCTTCATTAATTAAGTGATCAATTTTGTACACTTCATTGAATTTTGTCATCCAGCAAAGGATATGTGATGGGGCCTAATTAGTTTTCACCCATCCAATAGGTTAATGAAAATAGTTATTTCTTAGCATGTGTTCTGTGTTCGTATAAAATTCAAAATTATTGTAAGATACAAAAAATCAGTTAGGAGGAAGTTCCCATATTACTCCCCCCAGGGCTGATTTATAATAAATTTAACAAGGGGGCTCACAAAGAGAGGGCCATTTTTGGAAGAGTTCTTCATCATGATGAAATAACCATCCTTACTAGGAATGGTCCATCAATCATTCATGGGTTTTGCACAAAGTCCTCCCAAGCATATAATATATATTTTTATTTAGGCTCCGCCAAGGACTAATCTGATTTGCATCACTGAACAGCAGTTATGTGGGAATAGACTATGAAGATGTTGTCAGTTAAGAAGGTATACATTACCCCTGTGTTGTGTATGTGTAACAATAGCTGGATGCTAGTCAATGAACTGTGAAGAGTCTCGGGTTAACTGGTGTGGATTACTCCTGATTTTGAGAAAATGGGGGGTGTCTGGTAGGAGGGGTCTAAGGGCCAAAAATTCTTAATGATTTTTGTACAGGTTTTCCATTTTGGGGAAATTTTAGCATATTTTGGGGAAATTTTCTTCAATTTTTGGAACATTTTCTTCACTTCATCACAGTCAATTGTAGAAATGTCAACATTTTCAGAGGGGGGTGGGGGGCTGAGTCAGGGCAATTTTCAACAAGCTGAGCCCCCTAGAAATCAGCTCGACTCCCAAATCCCACTTATGCTTATGATACAAGTTGTATTTCTCTTTGTCTAAAAATCTTACTTTTTTCATTCACAGGAAACTATTTCAATCCCTTGTACAGATTCACTGAATGAACATGCAATAAAAAACGGCCTCAAATACTTGATTACAATAAGCCTTATATATGATAGATTCATTGAAGAAGGACCAGACGGATATGGCACAACAATTACTATACCAAGTATGCTAATGAAATATTCCCATAAAATTTTATTTCAATTTATATAATTGAGGACAATTAAAGAAAATTTTTTTTGTGTAAAATCATGTTGATATCTTATTCACTTTATGAATTATTGCTTTTCAAAGATTGCATGAGTGTGTTGAAAAGTGACCTCACAGTGATGTACATGTGATCATAAAGGCGTTAAATCCAAGACAATTTCTCTGTATTTCTTTGGAAAATAATTGCCTCTTAAAGTACTGGATGCATTTTTTATTTAATTTTTAAATGGGTACATAAAACATGCTTTGAAAATGACTAAAATGAAAGGGGCAGGGTTGCAATAAATGATCAAGCATTCAGATACTGTATGATTTTTTTTTTGAGATTTATATTTGGTGAAAGTCAATCTTTAAGAAAAAAAGTAATCTTATTCAAAATCTTTATTTGTTTATTAGGTGAGCAATATGTCTCGTTAGTTTGTTTGTTTGTAATGATCCTGCCACGATTGGAAACTTGGCAACAACCTCATATTAGGTTAACAACACTAAGCTGACAATGCCAGATTCTGAATTTGGATCCGAAGTCAGGACTGCCATTTAATGTCCTTATCAGATGGACGGTAAGCGCAGAGGTGTCAAGGTCTGACAACTCGGGTCCTGATATTTACCCAATAAGATTATATGATTGTTTTAACAGAAGGTCTTATTTTTGTGATGGCATAACAAAGACTCACCTATATATTGTCGTGAAACACTAAAACAGTTGCATCGCTAGAGATTTTTATCTGCAGGGGGTGGGGTAGGAGAGAGGGGCACAGCAGTCAATCAAGCTCAGGTGAAAAGTGGATGACATGTACTATAACTGTGTTGCCAAAAAGCGGCACTGAAATTTCAAAGAAAACAAATTTTCATTGGGGCACAACCAAACTTTCTTTTAAAGGATACCCTTATAGATATCGGAGCTTGCAGTAAGCTTGCAACAAGCTACCATTTTTAGCTTGTGCAAGCGTGTGCAAGCTCACAGCAACTGTGCTGCAAAAGTTAACAGAAGCAGTGGCGGGGGGCCCTATATGCTACACACTCGCTGCTAAAGACTTCCTGCTGCAGCCACCTATTTTTGTTGTTCAGCCTCAGCTGACAAAGAAATTCATTGGTGGTACTTCTTTTGTCACATATTTTCATAGATATTGAATTGTTTTTATTTGGGAGACCAAAGTGCTGGAAATTTTATATGTTATTTTGGGATTTTGAAGCTTGTTTAACTTAAAAGTTATGTTTTTATTACAGATTGTTTAGATCTGAGTCTACGAGTACCAAAGATGGATGGATGTAAAGGTAAATTAATTGTTTCTCTTAGAGGTAGTGGAATTTTGAGATTATTAAGCCGATCATTGTTCATGGCAAGGGGTTGGGGGGCCTGCTTGAGGGCCCAGGTGGGGTCCAGGGGCAATGCCCAGGTGGGGTCCAGGGGCAATGCCCAGGTGGGGTCCAGGGGCAATGCCCAGGTGGGGTCCAGGGGCAATGCCCAGGTGGGGTCTAGGGGCAATGCCTAGGTGGGGTCCAGGGGCAATGCCCAGGTGGGGTCCAGGGGCAAAACCCTTGTGAGGGTACACAGAGCGAAGCCCCTGCGGTTTTAGCATTTTGTAAGGACTTCATTTTTGCATTTTTGACTGGGTTAGCAACAATATTGCCATGGGGATAAATTCTTCTAGACAAGGTGGCCTTATCATTTTGAGTATCGCAGTCATTTAGCTTATTCTCGGTAAAATTACATAATAACATACTTCTAACAGGCAAGTTATAGAGTATCATCTTCCTAATTGTATGAAGTACTGAATTAAACTAAACAAAGTATATCGTTTTATTGCAATTAAACAGGACGCTTGGCGTCTTAAGGACTTTAGCGTAATATTGTGTGTGTTATAATAGCAATATAGCGAAAGGTACAGTGGTTTCATGGCATATGTGGTACAAAGATAGCCCATGGTTTATAGATGTTCCCTATTGTTTTTGGTGGTGATGTCATGCATATTAATGAGTAGGCGGGACTTATTGTAAAAATCTTAAAATGCTGATATTTTAACAATCGCATATCCAATCCCATTGGATCTAAAGTTAAACCAGTAACTTCACAACTGGTTATCAAAGGCCGTGGCCATCTTGATATAAGGTCCAGCACTGGATGCTTTTAGGACGTTAAACCTTGCTATGCTATGCTATATCTGTTTTGTTTCATATTTGGTATAGTTTTAATGTAAACTAGTGTGTACATGTCTATGGTATAAAAACTTTGAACATTTAATTAATAGGCATAGTGGGCTTAATATGATTTTGCTGAAAAGAACTTGTAAACACGATATCTGAAGAACGATAAAGTGGATTCAAGTCATATAAGGTACACGGTTAGCACATGGTTGGCAGATGTGCCCTATTGTTTTTGGTGGTGATGTCATGCAATTAATGAGTAGGTGCATGGGGCTTAATGATAAAATACTAAAATGCTTATATTTTAACAACAGCATGTCTGTTTTGTTTCATATTTGGCTTAATTATAATGTTATTTATTTTGTACATCTTCATGGTATCAAAATATTGAATTTTATTAATATGCATAGTGGGCGGGGCTTTACGTGATTTTGTTGAAAAGCATGAGGAAATAACCATCTTTAGGAAGATTGGTCCATCAATCATTCATGTGTTTTGCACAAAGTCCTCCCGAGCATATAATGTATTTTTATATTTAGGCCAGCCAAGAACTAATTTGATTCACTTCACCAATCAGCAGTTATGTGGCTTGAGCCCCAGATGAATGATTTACTGTGTACAGTGTTACAGTAGCTGGTTGCTAGCAAGTGAACTGTAAATAGACTATGAAAATGCTGTCAGTTAAGAAGGTAATTACCCCCTATGTTATGTATGGTGTAGCAATAACTGGTTGCTAGTCAATCAATTGTGAAGAATCTCAGGTTGAAAGGTGTGCATTACCCCTGATTTTGAGAAAATCGAGGGTTTTGGGTTGGAGGGGTCTCACCTAACCTCAGTCTTATCAGGCCTCTGGCCCATAAGGCTGCAATGCACTCTCTCCGCTGGACTGTTATTTGCAACTTGTCTGGCTTCTGTCCATGAGCTCCATCCCATCACATTCCTCTCCTTCTTGACTGTCCTTCTCCAGGTCTTTCTAGGATGACCAACTTTCCTTCTCCTTTCTGGTTTCCACATCATAGCTGTCACACGGTGCTTAATAGTGCTCATGTGCATCACATGACCAATCCACCTCCACCTTCTAAATTACTTCAGTGCTAATTTTGTCATGTTTAGTGATTCTCAGTACTTCATTGTTAGATATCACATATGGCCATCTGATTTTAAAATTCTCCTGTAACATTTAAACATGAATGTATCCAGCTTTTTATTAATTGCTACATTAACTCTCCATGTTTTGCAACCATACAAGAGTAAAGACTTAACAAGAGATTTAAACAGTCGTATTTTTGCATGTATTGAGAATGTGTTTGAGTTCCATATCTTATTTAATTTCCATAAATGCTACTCTTGCTTTAGAGATTCTGTTTTGGATAATTTTCCTTGCCATTATCTTCTATAAAATACCATAGACTGCCATTATTTTCCAGAGGCTTTCTTTGTGCACTGAGTCAAACGCCTTCTTGAAGTCAACAAAGGCAATATAGAGGGTTGACTGCCATTCAGCCACCTGTTCTAGAATGTTGCACAGGATGAAAATTTGCCTGATAGTACTCCTTCCTCTTCTAATTCCAGCCTGTTCATCTCTCATCTTACTGTCAACACCGTTTCTTATTCTGTCGATTAAAACTCTTCCAAATACTTTGCTTGGTATGGATGTTAAGGTTATTCTGCACCACTTATCGCATACAGTAGTATTGCCTTTCTTAGGTATTTTTGTTATCAGTTCTCGCTTCCATAATTTTGGTATAACTTCCTTTTTCCATACAATTCTGAACAGCTCTTCAAGCCATAATACTAATGTGCATATATCAGCCTTTAACAAATCGGCAGTTATATTATCCTTGCCTGCAGCTTTTGTTATTCTTTAGCTTCAACAATACCTCTTTTATTTCACTTCTGGTAATATAACTGGTACTGATTTCGTCTACATGCTGAAAAGTTTTTCTATACAGCTTTTCGTACCCGACAACGGACTTTTCATATAAAAAGTCTGATATAATTATACCCCAACCCGACTTCCAGTATTGCCAGCTTGTTTTACACACATAACAAAGGACCTCTCTGTTATCATGAAGACACGGTCACAGTGTTGTGTGGCCACATATTGGAAGTGTACCCAAGCAGAAGCGAAGACAATGAACAGAGGATTGGATTGCAGGCATCCATGCACAAATTAAATGAGTGAGGATAATGAGCAGGGGATTGTGTTGCATACTGGTCTGGCAAGCGGGTGGCTTGTGCAGTGTAGTGTAAAATTGACAGTCTGGATGCTTCAGGCAATTTTGACCAATTCTCCCAAAGAGAGGAATTTTCTCATGTATTTCAGGGTCACTTGTTATGTTAGGTAATGGAAAAACAGGATCTGGTCTATTAAGTATCTCCTTAAAATGCTCTTTACACCTCTTCTCTTTTTCTTTTTCAACCATTAATAGATTCCCGTCCTTGTTTCTTATAACTCCCAACCTTGGTCCCTTCATTGCAAATTCTTCGGTTATCTTGTAAAGCTCTCTCATTCTGCCATTACTAGCTGCTTCCTCTACAGATGTAGCAAGGTTGTCAACCCTCATAATATCTTTAATTCTAATTGACTTGGCATTCTCAATCTTAACCTTCAGCTGTTTTTCTCTTCAACACATTTCCAACTTTTCTCTGCTGATCCATGGCTTTTGGCCCTTCTTTTTGTACCCAAGGACCTTTTTGGCAGCCCCATTGTATACCTCTTCAAATGTCTGCCACTTACTCTCAACTTCTTCAATGTTATCAGGTACTTCAGTCTCACCACAGCAGTCTTGTAAAACTTCATATCCAGACCTACCAACTAGTACGATTTTGCTGCATTTGATACAGGAAAATATTGAGAATACGATTGTACGTTTTTTGGCACCAGAATACTATTTATTTATTTTTATTATTATTATTATTATATATTTTTTTAATTTTTTTACTCATACTTTTTACGCTCGGTTGGCGTTCATGTCCTCTTGAAAGATTTTTGCCGACTTAACCGATTCAGATTCATTTGCAGCTGCCGCCAAAAAGTGTAGACTACAAGTTGATTATGAATTATGCATAAGGCAACCTACCCTTAAGCTAGTGCATCCGTGATTGGTGCATGGGATGTAAACAACAATTTTTCGCCCGAGTGTAGCCAATCAGAACGTTGCATACGAGAGATAAATGATTGTCTTGGTGCCTATATACAAACAAAACATGTGGTCTGGTAACTAACGTTACATGTGTAAATTGTAATACACACAGTTTTAACAGTGTTTCAAGCATGTTGTAATTTGTATTATGCGGTAATTTTGTGAGTGATATTAATGTTTAAATATGGCTTTGATAATGGTAATTTTTTTCAGCCACAGTAAACCTTTGTTTTGTACATTTTGTTTAAAGAGTACAGATTTTTTAATCAAAAATACAACTTTTGTAGTTCCAGAATACAGTTTGGTGATCCTAAAGGTTGGCAGGTCTGCAGATCTATTTCGTAGTTCAACCGAAAAGTCTTCTCTGATTTCTGGTTGCTGTAACGTGATGGTATCATACTTGGGTCGACATGTCTTTGTTATCGGTTTTCCTTACAGTTTCAATCGGATCCTGGTCCGTATCAAGTGGTGATCATTTAAAATGTCAGCCCCTCTCATCACTCTTGTGTATAATATGGAGGTCCTGTGCTGCTTTGTTACAAGCACATGATCAATTTGGTTCTTTGCCCTCCCTCCTGGGTAAGTCCAGGTCTGTTTATGAATGTGTTTATGTAAAAAAATTGTGCCAGTCACCAATAAATTGTTGATACCACAGAAGTCAAACCTTTCACGATTAGCATTTCTTTCACCACTGTCATGCCTTCCAATAACATTATCATAATCATTATAATTTCATCCTACTTTGGCTTTAGAGTCGTCCATTATGATAAATAGGTCATGCTTGGGAACTCCATTTACCAGGGCTTGTAACTGATCATAAAAAGCTTCTTTGTCTTCATCAGTTGCATCATTTGTTGGAGCATAAACTTGAACGATTGACAATTTAATATAAAAACCTTGTGTAAATCAACCTCTCATTAATAGGTTTCCATTTTAATAGTGTCTGTTCAGCTTTCTTTTATAACATGAATGCAACTCCTTGATAAAGCATTTCATCATCTCTGCCCGAAAACAAAATACTTTCGCCAGTAGTTAGCTTGACTTTACCAAAGCCCGTCAATCTACATTCACTTATACTAAGAATGTCAATATTATACTGCTCCATCTCTTTGGCGAGTTGAGCTACTTTTTCAATTGAGAAGAGCGATCTTACACTCCAGCACCCTATAAGAGTGCTGATGGTGGGTTTGGTAATTGACTTCATCAACCCATGAGCTTTCTTGTGGCTTTCACCCATTGGCGTCATGTAATCCACAAACCGCAGATTGTCATCCTCAGGAATTTGAATCGTCATACTCCCAAAACCAATAATATTACCAGCATCAGCTAGTGCACTTGCAGTTTCCGTAACAATTGAATGAATTGAATGGGTTGTTAGCCCACTGCAGCAGGTTTTGTTTCAGGGTTTCCTTCCCTTAACCAGAGCCTTGTTAGCCTAGCACCGTATGGAACTAGTTACCAGGGGGAACCACGAGGAGGTAAGTTTGACTTGGGTGAACTACGGGTCATAGACAGGCCACTAATTTTCGCTTTTCACTCACCAAGATGAGCTAGTCGACACCAACACCACTGGCTGTGGTGCCGGGCGCATGAACACCCTAATGTCCCAGGGGTCTATGTGCCCAAAATTCTTAATAGAGCATGTAAATACAGTATATCAAGAATTATATATGGTATTCAGTTCATATGTGGTACGCAGATAGCCCATGGTCCGCAAAAGTGCCCTATAGATTTTTGTGGCTATGTCATGTATATTACATTAAGAATTTTTGGCCTTTAGATCCCTCCAATCCGACACCCTCGATTTTCTCAAAATCAGGGGTAATTCAACCCGAGAGACCCCTTCACAATTCATTGACTAGCAACCAGCTATTGTTACACCATACACAACACAGGGGGTAATCTATACCTTCTTAGCTGACAGCATCTTCATAGTCTATTCACATTTCACTTGTTAGCAACCAGCTACTGTTACACTGTACACAATAGGTCATTCATCTAGGCTCAAGCCACATAACTGCTGTTCAGTGAAGCAAATAAGATTAGTCCTTGGCTGAACCTAAATATAAATACACATTATATGCTTGGGAGGACTTTGTGCGAACCCCATGAATGATTGATGGACCATTCCTCCTAAGGATGATTATTTCATCATGAGTGAGTAAGCGGGGCTAAGCTAAAATCTGAAATTGCTTATATTTAAAAAAAACGCATGTCTGTTTTGTTTCATATTTGGTGTAATTATGATATAGCTAGTGTGTACGTGTTCATGATACCAAAATCTTAAATTTCAGTAATAATTCATATAGTGGGCTGAGCTTAACATGATTTTGTTGAAAAGAGTTTGTAAACTCAGTATCTCAAGAACAGTATATGCGATTCAGTTCATATGTGGTACACAGATAGCCCATCCATGGTCTAGTGATGTGCTGTAGATTTTGGTGGCGATGTTATGCATATTAATGAGTAGGCAAGGCTTAATGTTAAAATGCTTATATTTTAACAATCTGTGATAATGACCGTTTCCAATTTGTTATGATTATGTTGTTAGATAGTTTGTACATGTTCATGGTTGAATTTAATTGTGATGTTCCATTCTTGTAAGAACTGAGTTATTTGGTTGCCATTCTTATTTTGAGCCTATTGTGCAATTACATTTATTATACAAAAAACTTAAAATCCATCGAGTTGCAACGTCAAAACCTTTGGTTTTCTGGTTCTCAAATTTCCTGTTTTCTTTTTTCCCTTATTGTAATTTTTGTCTAGTGACTGCTATTATAGTATTATCTTACTAATCTTTCATTTTCCTTTTTCTTTGTGACAAATATTGTTGAAAAAAGAAGTTTCCCATATACTGTATAGTAAATAACGTTATGCATTACGAAAACATCTTCACACACATACATGCTACGAATGCACATGAACAAACAGCCAGGGATCGATAACCTGAACAAAGTTATAGTGACGTCATTATGTGCCATATTGTTTTTGATGGTGATATCATACATATTAATGAGTTGGTGGGGATTAATGTAAAACTCTTGGAATGTTCATATTTTAACAATAGCATGTTTTGTTTTATGTTTGGTACAACTATGATGTTAGCTGGTATGTACATGTTCAGTAAAAATGTTGAATTGTTTTTTGAAAAAGTGATAAATGAGCAACTATGTCCGTTTTGTGTCATATTGGGCATATGATAATAATTTGTTGGTTATTGTGTACATGCTTATGTTATTAACAAATGTCATTAAGATACATGGTGGGTGTGGCTTAATATATGAAAGTGCTAAATGATATAAACATCATATATGAAAAATATATTGGATTTATGCCATATGTGGTACACAGATGGGTTATGGTCTATACATATGTTCTAATGTTGTGGTAGGGATGTCATGAATATTGATAAGTGGGCAGAGCTTACTGAAAAATTCTTGAGATAGGATAAATTAGCAATTTTTTTTGCATCATACTTGCTATGATAATGCTAGAATCATTGTGCAAATGCTGTTGTCAACCTTTTTATTGATCTGCATGTGGGTGTGGCTTATGAATGAATATCATGGAACAAATATTTTATGATATGCAATGACATGACAGTTGATACAAAACTTACAAAATCAGTCAGAATATGAAAAGAGCATCGGCACCACAAAACTCTTTTGGTTCTGGTTTTTAACTCATTGTGGTTTGAATTTTTTCTCTTGGCGCTATAGAGATCCACAGATTACTTCCAAGCAATCGACCTCAGATGATTGCACAAAGGAATCAGACTGTGGAGGTCAGATACTTCCCCCCACAAGTAAACCAAATCAGAAAGTACCAAATTCGTTTGATGCTGATCAGGGGCGACAGATTAGAGTTGGTGAAAAAGAAGTCCATCACTGTACCAGCGGTAAGTAGACACATGACAAGGGAATAGATAATGGGGAACCCTTGGTGGCAGAACCTGGTGGCCATCCTCACAGTGCCTCTTTTAAAGGTATTTTCACTGGGTACCAAGCTCTTGGGCAGTGGGGACCCCTTGCCAACATCCAAAAATGTTGTCCTGCCATGTATAGGTATGCTGTTGTGTATGATGCCATCTGCTACACAAAATTTATTGCCATTAAAAATACAAACAAGAGATTGCATTGGGGAAAATTGAACTGCGGCATAATTGAAATAATAATAGTGAAAACATGAATTTAATGAACATGCACTCATAGTTCTTGTTGATTTATAGAAACTAAAAACTAAAATCCTAAAGACAAAAGGTCTTGGTACCCATGCAGTACCCTTAAAATCAGTTCACTATGTACCAAGTCTTTTCCACTGCGTACCAACTTTGGTATGCAGTCCACTGATTACTGATTAAAAGAGGCCCTGCATACTCATCCAAATACCTTAATAAACTCTCGACACCTTTGCATATGCATGCTCTCAAGCTACATTCATGAATTGGGCTGGGGACATTATACTTGATCAGGGAAGGCATAACCCATGAGAGAGGGGGACTAAGAGAGACCAATTAACATCTCCGAGTTACGATATATAGCCATACCCACCATAGCAACGTGGTAATTAGGTGGGGCAAACAAACCTAAAATCCGCAATTATGTATGATCCATTTATTTTTAGATGTTCAGTGTGGCCTGCTGCAAGTTTTGATCCATTTATGGTATTTCCCTCGATCTTTAGAGATTTTAGCAAAAGAAATAAACAAAATTCAGTTTGCTAACCGTTTTGGGTAATGGGAATAGGATTTACAAAGCCTGTAACTGGTTCGTACGTGCAATTTTTGTTCACCATCTATCGTGACTCTGTATGTGTATGCAGAAATTTGTTTTGTGTAGTATATTGCATTAACTGCATATCGTTCGCTGTTAGCTAGCTGTACTGTGCCAGTACTGCATAGGATTTTTTCCCCACTTAGTTACGCAGATTTTGTTGCTAGGCAAATTCATGCGGTGATTGGTTGTAAAAGCTGTCAATCATCTAAGTCGGACAGGTTATTGGATCAAAGATTATTCTGAATTTTTTAAATATCATTTTAAAGTGTGTGTGTGGGTGCAGGGAGGGGGTACGCATTTGAAGAAAAAGATTGCATCATTGACTTATTTTATAATAAAAATGTAATATTCCAGATTTTAAGGGAAAATTTAAATATTTTGTTAAAACAATTGTTTGTTCGGAGAATTTGGAAACCCACCAGGAATTAATAGGGACATCTAACTTGTCAATGTAATGATATGACCACTAGACCAAAGTATCTGTTTAATAATTATACAAAGTCACTAATGATGACAAACCTGTGAAACATACTTTGCAAGTGCAGTGCGATTGTTCAGCATTGAGAAGGAATGCAATTCAAAGGTAGCAGTCTTGCCACCGTCTATTAATTCATCTAGTCTTTGTCCTGGGAGAACAATAATGCTATTACAGACAATAAATAAAGGAACTTAGGTTTATGAAAGGGTAGTAATTCATAACAGTATAAAAGAGATTAATTTAATAGAAATTTACAGGTTGTGGGTGAGTCAAGATAAATATGTTTTTAATTTCAAAATTAGTTGAATGATTTAAGAATGTGCACACTATCTAATGACATAAACATGCAACATAAGAAGCAAAACTGGCATGCACTTGTAAAGATTTGAAAAAGTTCAAGATTTTTACACTACTAGCCCCACCCACTAATTGAAATTGATATCAACACCAAAAACAATAAGGACCATCTTTGAGTCATGATAAATCAATGTGTCAAATTTGACAATTGCCACTGATGTATGCATGGTTCACGAGATTCCGTGTTTACAAGCTGTTTTCAGTAAAACCACATTATGCCCCACCCACAATTCATATAAGTGATTTTGAATATTTTTGTAAGATGGGCATCCACACCATATAACATTTAATATTTAACAAATATTATTTGTGCTCGTCGTAGCACTGGAGTTATTAGTAGTGCGGCGATGGTTTTGATAGTGGTGCGGCTGGGTTTGAGAAGCGCAAAAGTGGTGTGGCAGCTCGCCGCACTGGTAAAACAGATGTATGGTTATCAAAATATGAGCAATTAAAGATTTGTACATTTTGCCTCATCCACACATTGATATGCACAATATTGATACTAAAAACAATGAGGACCATGGGTCATGATGCATCTATGTTCCAAATATGACATGGCATAGATGTACTGTTGAGGAGATATACACTGCGCAGACGACTGCATAGGTTTCTGATACTGATAGCATCGGAACCAAAAAGCAATGATTTGCAATTATTTGAGGGTTAAGATCCCTCTTGCCCCAATGGCGAGTCACCACTGCTCTTTGAGGCAGTGGCATAGCCAGACCTAGAAATGTGGGTGGGCCTTGCAAAATTTTAGGGATCTTAATTTGGCAAAAGGTCTTTTTGTATATTTAATCAGTAAAGAATATGAACCACAGGTGCAGACATTTATACCTCTTTAAGATGTTGCCTGAAATAGCATACTCCTGGTTATTAGATAAGTTAAAATGATAATTAAAAGACTTGATGAAGTAACAGCCCCCACCCTCCCCACTTTTTTGTTGTGCAAAAAAACAAAAAACAATATGGCCTAGCGTCCAGTCTGATAGGATTTTACTTTCCTGGTTTTTCCGATTGGGAGTTATATCAACTAAAAAATTGAAACAATTTGTCACATTGAAGTAAAATTTGGAAGGATTATTTTAGATTTTTGGTCAAAATTTTGCACAATATCTTTCCTCAATTTTGGACAATATTTTCTTCAAAATAAAAAAAAATTGCCTAAAATGAGCAAAATTTCCCAAATTTTAAGACAGTTGCCAAAAATGAACAAAATTTCCATAACTTGTTAAACAAGTTATCAAAATTTTAGGAGTACCCGTAAATGAATGAAATTCTCCGAAAATGAAGAACATTTCCTGAAAATTAAAGATAAAATTGAAGGAAAATTTGGCAAAATTAGTTTTTCCGAAAATTAAAAAGAATTGACACATTTATCCTCCAAATTGAAAAAAAATTGCCTAAAACTTAAGGGAATTTTTCTAAAAATTGCCCAAAATTGCCCAAAATTGTCAAACGTGCAACAAAATATATCGGAAACTGCACGAAAATGAATGAAATTTCATGAAAATCAGAGAAAATTACACAAAAATAAATGAATTATCTCTTAAATAGACAAACATTTAGGAAAGTGCCTGAAAATGAAGAAAATTTCCAAACAAGAAGGAAATTTCCTGAAAATTTAAGGAGATTTTCTGATTTGCAGCAACGTCAGTGATTTATCAGTGCATAATTGATTCACTTGTGACCGGGAAATTGTTTGTGAATTGGTTGTGAATTTCTTTTAATTTCTTATTCACAATTTGGAGCATATATTTTGTTTGAGCCAGAATTCTATTGGGGGTGGGGGGAGGGGTTGAAAAGAATTTTATTTGGGGGGCTAGGCCTCCCCTTGGATATGCCACTGCTTTGAGGTTACCCCTGTTGAGGTTTTCCCCTTACAATATCTGAAAAAAATGCTCATGAAAAAGATGCTGTGTATATGATTATTCATCACAGACTCGCTTGATTGCTAAAGAATGTTAACTTTCTGTATGTAAAAACTATGTCATTTATGCAACTTTTGCTTGCAGTTTACATAAAATGTTATACTTTTTTTGTTCTCTTTCAGTCAAATATCATATTACATGATGCACCACCTACAGTGTTTTTTCACTGCGTTAATCCTGGGAAATATCAGTGTGAGGTATGTACAAATTTCACTTATCTATATACAACTAGATCATTAATGATGTAGTAGCTCAATTAGCATAATTATGTACACTAAAAAAACTGGAGTAACACTGTCCTGGCCACCATTAGTTGTTCTACAGTTTCAAAAAAACTGATAGTAACACGGGTCAGATTTGTCTTTATTTTCTTTATTCTGGAAGTTGGTGCTTAGTATCATATTCAATGGATGAAGTGATGGTGTTATTTTAATTTAGATAAAGCGGTCTCACTATTTGCTACAGTAAGTTTGTGGTTGTGATTTGCTGGAACAAATTTTGAAGGAGAAGGACAAGTCATGACAGTCAGTGATGGTGGAACCGGCGGTGGGTGGGTGGGGGAGATACAAAAATTCCTTGAATTGAAATTTGACCATAACTCAGAAATGAAAACACACACACTGTTTAGCTCAGTATTTACAATGTGCTTAGTGGCATAGCTAAAGGGGGACAGCGACGAGAGAAGAGGGGAGGGGGGGGGAGGGGAAGAATTTGCCAGAAATTTCCAAAAAGTCAGAATGGTCTTATAGTTTACTTGTATACCAGTCAAGATCTTGGCAAAAAAGGATTACAAAATTTGGAAAAACCAAATTTCTATGTTAGTCCTATTTAGTATCAGCAAATTACTTTTCCTCAATTTTTTGAAGGTTTTCCTTAAACTATCCAAAAAAATTTTTACTCAAAATATCTGACTTTATCCTCAAAATATCCAAAGTTTTAACTCAAAATATCAGACTTTTTCCTTAAAATTCATTCTGAATCATTTTTTCAAAACTCCTGAAAATTGTGCCAGGTGCAACTTGGATTCGGATTTTTATTTTATGTTTCTGCCACCCCCTCCCCTTTTCAAAAAAAGTCTAGCTATTCTACTGCTTTTTTGTAGTAATAGATTAGATATAGCTGTCATCAGTATGAAAGGCCTGCAGTTGTCGTCTCATGTGAAGTAAATTGCGAGTTTTGATTGATCGAAATATCATGGTCCAATGTGCACTACTACTGATACACCGGTAATCATTAAGAATAAATTGTACACCACCACATTTTAATCAATTATGATAGATGGCCTTTCAACACAGAGCTCAGGTTCATCATCAGCCTATCTTATTGTCGCCCTGCATAGGCACCAATCAAAACCATTGCTGCTATCTTAGACAAAACTTGTTGGGACACTTTGTGAACAATTGTCCGTATCTTTTAGGAACTTACATACTGTTCTTCTTTGTTATTCAATATCCAAACATAAATAATGATACTTCTTAGTGGTTCTCAGTGTCATAGCTAGGGCCCTACGGGCCCAGTGGCGAGGGAGCCATAGGTATATTCATAGCCCCCTTATAGGGCCTGGGCCTGGCGGGCCACTGCCCTTCCCCCCTCATTTATGTCACTGGTGGTTCTTCATTCTGTATTGCATCTTTAGGACATTTGTATACTTATCTTGATACCCCCAGTGTTCCCTACCCTACCTTAATATTTAAGCCCTCCCTCCATCCCCCACACCATTCAATGTTGACCATTATAACAACATTTTTTTTCAATAAAAAAAGCCAGCATTGGAGAGGAAAGCCCTTATGGAAACTGGGATAAGCCCCGGCCCGATGAGCCTAATGGCTCACATGGATTTAACTTAGCTGTTGCATATACCATATAGATCACAAATCCCAAAATTATTTGAATCAAAATAGTCATTCAAATTGTGAAATGATATAGATTGGTTGCAGTGGTTTTGTAGATAGATGAGTAGAAAATAGGAGGGGGGGGGGCTTTCCGCTATGAGAGATTTTCTGCCCTGTTGGGAGGTAAAATTGGAAATATTAACATAAAATGGAACAAAATTAGTAAATTAACAAATTATGGTACATTTTTTGGAAATTTGGCAACATTTTCCAAAAATTGAAGAAATTTTCCAAAAATGAAGGAAATTTCCTGAAAATTGAAGATTTCCAGATTAGAAAAAACATTCCACGGAAATTGATTTACTGCAATTTAAATTTTTGGTTTGTAACTGTAAAATTTTGGGGGTTCTTGGCCCCTGTGAGGTCACCCTTTGAATGTCCTTGTTGGGACCTAAAGAAAAAAGGCTGTAATGCCTTAGAGGCCATTTGTATGCCGTTAGGATGGGGGAGTTATAATAATCAAGCTCCATGCATCATTGAACTGTTCCAACAATTTTGTTCAAGATTTTAGTGTGTATAGGAGTTTGCCATTATAAATTGTATGTAACATATTCAATGGTTTTGCATGTGTATATTTCTAAGAATTTGTTTAAGAATTGCATTATTTATCTATTTCTTTACAGATGGAACTTTCTGGCGGAGTGATTTTTGACTAACGTTACTTTTCGGCGCTTTAATGTTTTCCTCCCAAATTGTGACTGTTTAAGAATTGTATTATTTATCTAGTACAGAGGTAGGTTGTATATATGAAATTTTGCTACTTCAAAACTTATTATGTAAGGAGATATTCAAGTTTGAAGTTCTGCCTCATTTGTGTAGAATTAAAATCAACCTCAAGATTCCTTAAAGACTTTATGTATTCTGTCATACTTTTTCTTGGTTTTTGTGGCTTAGAAATCTTTGGATGTGTCAGGAAACAAGTAAAGCAGAATCTAGTAAGGGTAATTATTATTTACCACCTAAAGAAGTTTCAGAAAAATATTTTCAGAAAAAGTTTAATCAATTTACCAACCTTCCATAGTGTAGACTTACCACACCAGGTCATTTCTGCACAATTAAAACATAGCTTTTAAACTTGAATATCTTTTTAACAGAATACGATATTGAAATTTTTTCTTCACCATTTTGTTTCTATTTAAGTCCTCTCTCATATAAGATAAACTTCTTGGACCACCACTGAACTAATATGGACAGGTAGATGTTTTTACCTGTGCAGAATGAAAACAAGTATGTATTGCCCCACACACAGGGAAGTTTGTACAGTTTTTAGAGTGGAACTATTCTCACTCTAAAAAATTAGCCATCATAACCTCCTGTATGTTGGGCAATATATTACTTTCCATGCAAAACAGTTTTTGAACTTGAATATCTCCTTAACAGAATAAAATTTTGCTTTCTTCATCATTTTGTTTCTTTTGAAGTCCTCTTTCATATAAGATGAACATGCTTGACCCCTGAACTAATCCTTTAAAGTTACTGTTAGTAGCGCTTAGTTTAGGGCTACAACAAACCTATAACAAAAAATCAGCATGCATGATACATGAAGAGAAAACAGCTCAATTCTTTAATATTCTTTTTATTCAATTTCTTTCCCAAATTTAAAATATCAGAGGTTCTCAAATTGTGGCATTCTACTGCTAGATTTAACCTGGGTCAAGGTTATACTAATAATTTCCTGTTTACTATAGCCAAATTCTCCCATTCAAAATATTTTGGAGAGTAAAACAATAAGTTAACATAAGCTATTTTCTAGTTATTTCAATACTGAGGTTAAGTGCAATTTATGCTAAGTAGGTATTCTAAGCTCTAAAATGGTCAATATGTAACCAATTTTGATGGAGCATTTTGCTGTTTTCATACTTTAGTATAGGCTACATTTTAAATTAAGCTCTTGTTGTTGCCACCTGTCCATATCTTAAAGATTTTATTGAACTTAGCCTGATTCTAATGCACTTCTAACCAACCTTAAAAATGTAGTTACCAACCCAGCCCTGACCTCCATTATACCTCTAACATCCCTCACTTCTTTTCAGTGCGTTGCTGTCACAACATCGCTGGATTGTACTGGCCGAAATATTTTCGCCTTTTTCTAACCATTTTTAATCTTACAGCTTCTACCATGCCGGCTTTTATGCTGTTTGGCATTTTGTTCTAGCTTTTTTAAGTCACCCGAGGTAAGACGAGGTTACCATGGGACCGGGAAATATTTAATCCGAATAACAGGATTTTCCCCATTAAACTTACACTTAAGTAAGAGTGTTTTTGCTTCCATCCCAAAATGGGTGGCTAGAACGAGAGAGTCCCACTCTCGCAGCAGGTATTTTTAGTCCCTAGAGCACCTGGTGTGCTAGTTTAGAGGACCCCATTCCCTTGGGTTGAATCAGTTTTCACCCTAGGCCCCCGCCATACCACGAGGATAGCCTAGCGTTATACAGCTAGTGCATATGTATTAACATGTTAGGATGTCTTCAGTACAGGTTCTCATATGCATTAGGCCAACTTCTCATTTTGATATTGGCGCATGCGCAAGAGGTTGACGTGACCACTGGCTGAGTGTGGAGTCGGCCCCAGCCAGCTCCAAGGAGCTACAGTTATATCAAGAGAGCGTATATATTTTTTTACGTTACCATACATAGTGTGAGTTTATTACTTTTGGTATATAATTAAGTCCAGAATTTTTGATTTATGAGCTCGATAAACTTGGGCACTGGAGAGACCCTTGGGGGTCTCCCTTGCGCCCGTTTCAGAAGAATTCACTTTTTCTTTTTATCCCCACAGACACCAAGATCACAGTGGTTTGTATTTTCTATGCTACCCCTGCGCATTTAATGATTTTACATTTCGTGCATTTTCTCGGGTTTTAACAAGTTTCAGATACAAGTCTATCTGATTATTTTTTCTGGTGTACTAAGTTGCCGTGGCTTGCCTTATACCATGTTTGACGTATTCCGCAGTTCCGTCTCGCCCGCGTGCCCATACAGCTCCGTGAACGTGTCTGTATGTCTCCATAGTATTTGAACTGGATAACGTACAACATACGATAAACAAGGAAGTAGACCCACTTGCTACGAAGCTACTCAGTCAAGTGATAAGAAAATATTCTCCACAGGAAGTATAGCATCACGAGAGTTATTTTCTTGTTACTGTAGCCATCAGCTATGTAGTTCCATGGCCATGCGAACTACCATAGTAAGTTTTTCGTGTTGAACGTTTACACTAAACTATTACTAATATCATCGACACGGAGGACAGGTCCCCCACTGTTGATGCGTTATGCACCCACGCGTGTAAGCGCTTTATTAAGCTATGCTCCGGAGACATCCATCTCACGTGTTACGCATGCAGATTGTGCTGTGAACCCTTGCACTCTCTTCAGTGACTGGGATCAGGCTGCGTGGCTGGAGCATAGACTCCATCGTGACCAGAACTTTAAAAGAGTGGCCGAGAGGGCAGAGAAGTGACGGTCTTCTTCCTTCCGCCACCACCACCCAAATCCAAGCAGCAGTACCCTCCCACCAGGGAGGCAAAGCCGCTGCCTACACTCAGTAGGACGCCCGATGCAAGCCCCCACAGCTAAGTAGGGTATGCTCACATGTACCCCTTTTGCACTGCGGACGCTGCAGCAGGGCCCAGCACTTTCCGGGCTTCAGTCCCACTGGTACTGCCTTTACCAGAGTGAGGCAGGCGAGAGACAGGGAGTGGGATAGTAGACACAAAAGAAGGAGTTGATGATACAAGTCCTCCTCAATCTCATTTTCCCTTGAAGGAAGTGACATAGGAGAAACCCCCTGGAGGATGCCTCCTTCATAGACACGCTCAAGCAGACACTTGAGACTTTGGTTTCACAGGCGATGGAGCAGAGGCTGCCGCCTCTCGTGCCTTGCCACCCAGCAGCCACTGCCATAGTGAGGCATCCCCCCGACCTTGAGCTCTTGGAGGAGGATGCCCTTGACAGCTACCCCTCTGGGAAAGAAGTTGACCTGGAAGATTTGGACACACCTGCATGGTACCGGACGAGGTCCTCTTCCCACTCCCTCACAAGTGAATCCCCTGCTACAGGGGGAGCGGGTCCCTTAGCTTTAGATTTCGTGGCACAGGAGATTAGGCGGGATGTAGTGGAACCACCTTATAAAGGCTCACGCACAGTCTCAGCACAGATTACTCACTACAGCCCATAGGGATGCTTCCCTGGTGACCAGGGAACAGCATTGGGCCAGAACCCCTGCCAAGGACTGGACAGCCTAAAATAAAGATATTGACCAGGCCACTCGTGTCCAGTCAGCTGCCCACCAGGCACTAACAGGCACCCCCGATCCAGGAAGGAGTATGGCGACTCCTCCACCAGCCCACGAGTGGCAACCCAGCGGTGTCAAGCTCTACGGTCAGGGCCCATAGGTTTATGGACCCTACGGTCCAGCGGAGGGAAGATTCCCTCAAAGCTGTTGACTGGGCCTTACGGGGAATGGGAGAGGGGGGGGGGGGCTTTCAGTACCAAGCTATTGCCACATGGGTGACTAAGGGGTTGGACTCTGTCCTGCACGCGCAGACATCTGCCGTCCGACGTCATCCCGAAAACCACACCTTTGCTAGCCACCTTTTGGAGTTGATCAACGCGACAGTCGACCAACTCACCCAGTCTCTACAAAGGTGACCATGGAAAGACGTGGGAATGTTCTTCCCCTTCTTGGCCTCTCTGAAGCCACACAGGCGGACCTTCAGCAGTTGCTGAACCGCTGAAGGCCGGCGGACAGGACAATCTTAGGAAGACAAAGAAGCTGTTGGCGAAGGCGAAGCCTTTATCATCTTCACCTGCATTTGGGCCCCAGCCTACATGAGTGGCCAAGGCGAGGCTACCCAGCGGTGGGTTTCATGTATTACACGGCGGCGAAGCTCCATTCCTTCTGCACGCAGAGCAGGTACCTCTTCCTCACAAGGGTGAGAAAGGGCAAGGGTCAGCGCCTTTGACCCACCCCCGACACCCCTGCTGACAAGACGTGAGAGAAAGTCACCACAGACAAGTGGGTGATGAAAACCATTCAGTAGGGCTACCATCTGGAGTTAACAACCCCTGCCTCAGGGTGGAGTCTTTCGCCCCACCCTACACCTCACTTGGGCATCCATGCTGAGTTGTTGAGGTCGGAGAACTGTTAGCAAAGAACACCATCACCCCAATCTCGAATTCGCCCAGGAATCTCGTAATGTCCACTTTCTTTCTGGCCCCCAAAAAGGGGAACAAGTGCCACCCAATCATCAATCTAAGATCATTAGACAAATTCATTCTATCCTTAAGTTCAAGATGGAGACTCTTCACTCCATCCTCCCTCAGTTGACGAGGGGCCTGTGGGCCTCCTCGATTGACCTTGCAGGCGCGTATCTGCACATGCCAATGCACAAGGAAGTCGAGGGAGTCACGTACATATTAGGGGCGTTACCCTAGCTTCAGGCTATCGACCGCCCCCAGAGTCTTCATCTGGATAACGAGGTCATCTGGATAATGAGGGTTCTCGTGGCTTACGAAAACAAGGCTTCTGAATCTTTATGTATCTAGATGATTGGCTTATCATCACATAAGATGCAGCCACAGTCATGGAACATGCAAGCGTAGTTATTAGAGTGGCTCAGGATGTAGGGTGGGTTATCAAGCTCGCCAAGTCCAGTCTAGGTCTTTCCCAGACTTACACTTTTCTGGGAGCAATCCAGAATTTCACACAAGGTCGTATACAACCGACATAGGAAGGAATCCTAGCCATGAAGGCAGGAGCTGATGTCCTCCTCTCACAAACGCACTCACTGGCGAGAGCATGGCTGGTATTCTAGGGATACCTAGCCAGTCTGGTAGATGTAGTCCCAAAGTGCAGGTTTCACATATGAGATCTACAATTTCACTTACTGGATCATTTCGTCCCATGCAGGAGGGACCTCAACGTTCCAGTCCCCTGTACACATGTGGGCAGTGGTCCCCGACATATTGTGGTGGTGCGTCCACTCTCACCTGTCACAGGGAGCTGATTTCCCACCCGTCAGACCTTCACTGTCAGTGGTGGCAGATGCGTCTTTAACGGGGTGGAGAGCGCATTTAGCATGGTCCCAAGTCACGGGATTTTGGACGGGCACTTGATGCAGACAGCACATCAATATGTTGGAACTAGAGGCAATGCGCCGTTCTCTTGTTCATTTCCTACCACAGGTATGGAACAAGACTGTTGTGATACGCACTGATAGCACCACGGTAGAGGCGTATATCAACAGACAGGGAGGCACGAGATCCAGAAGACTGGTTTCTGTCAAGTCCCTTCTGTCTTGGTGCATGACAAACAATGTCGGCCTTCAGACGGTCCACCTGCCAGGCAAGGAGAACACGATCGCAGATCTGTTATCTCGCCTCCAAGGAGCCCCCACAGAATGGGCCCTCCTTCCGCAGGTGGCCAATACGATCTGGTTGATTTTCGGTCTCCCAGACGTAGATCTGTTCGCGTCCATGGAAATCCACAAGCTACCAAGTTTTTGCACTCTGACTCCCGACCCAAGAGTCTGGAGAGTCAACGCTTTCACGATCAGATGGACCCACTTCGTGGGCTACGCCTTTCCGCCATTCGCGCTAGTACCGAAAGTACTAGACAAGGTGACGTATGATCAGTGTCACATGTTGCTTCTGGTAGCTCCTAATCGGCCCGGCCAACTGTGCTTCCCTCAGCTGCTCAATCTAATATCAGGTTTCCCATATGAGGTTCCGGTCAGGGACAACTTAGTCTCAATCCCGGGCTCCGGAAAACTGCACCATAATCCCAAGGCATTCCATTTGACTGTGTGGCCTTTATCCACGAATCCTTGGTGTTGCAAGGCCTTTCCGAGGAAGCTGCCCAAGTGGCAGCTCAAAGTCGAGACCCTCACTTTGGGGATGTATTCTGCCAGACTTGGATTGTTCCGAGACTGGTGCCAGAATAGATTGGTTCCTCTGCTGCATACAGCGTCTCTTGGTGACGTAGTGGATTTCTTTTTGTATCAGTTTAATCTGAATAAATCAATCAATACAGTCAAGGGTTTTGGGACAGCCATAACAGCTATCCACCGGGGCTTTCCAGATGGGTTGACCTTCACCGATGCACGGCCTATAGAAAGATTAGTTAAAGGACAAAGACCCTCAGTTCGGAATCTTGCTCCCGCATTGGACATGCAAGTAGTTCTGGAGACACTAGCACAGGCTCCATTCGAGCCACTGTCTGCGTGTTCACTTAAAGAACTGACGATCAAAACGGATTTTCTGCCAGACGCAGAGGTGTCATTCACACACTTTTGCTTGAAGAAGGCCTCATTCGCTTTGAATCTGTGGGTGTACGGCTTGTGCCCAACCCAGCTTTCTTGGCCAAAAATTAAACTTTAAGAGTTTCTACCGGAATTGATATTCCTTCCGTTGCTCTCTACTTGTTATGACATCAGAGGACAGGGCCTGGTGCCCCATTTGATGTCTCAAACAGTATATTAAACATACACAATCCTTACAAAACAACGTAAAAGCCTTACTTGTGTCTTTACAAAATCCGCATTGGGCCGTTTCACGTGATACGATTTTGCGATGGATTGTTCAAGCAATCAAAAACAATAAATCCGTGTTGTTCACGGAACAATCGGTTAAGGCACATCAGGTATGAGGTATAGCTACATTAATTGCGCTATTTGGTGGGTTCCCCTCAGCGAGGTTCTTTGCGCTGTGGTTTACAAAACACCACCCATGTTCGTCTCAGCATATCTGAAGGATATACCAGACTACCAAGGCAGAGTTGCAAGGGCTGTTCTTTCCAGAAAGAACTATCCCTTTCATGAGGTGAATCTCCTTGTATTTTATTCACGTTCTCTCATTTCAGTTACAGTTCACCCATCAATAAAACGTCTTGGCTGTTTACAAATAAATTTCGGCCGCTGTTTCGGGACGTTTGATTCATTTAATTTTACTAACAGATTTTTGCTGTTGTTCAGGCACTTTTTATTTCGTTTAATTTTACTAATGAAGCTTTGCCATTGTTCGGACAATTTTTAGCTTGTTGTTTAAGTGACAAAATTTGGCCATGTTTAGGCACTTTCTATTTTTTCGTTTATTTTTACTAACGAAATTCTGCTGCTGTTCTGGCAGTTTTAGTTTAGTTTAACTTTATGGACGTTAGTTCCTCTCATGTTTAACAAAACCGCCCCGTTCCTCTGGCGAAGCTTGTAAGTTTTTGCCATGATGTATTGGGTGTTGTTAACGGTTTGACTCTGTTCACTAACAACTTCAGTTAACATGCGTTTTTTGGGCAACTAACCCATGTTCATTCAACATCTTGCCTCGGTTATTACTAACAGGTTGTTCCCTATTCCTTTGTTATAGCTAGGAGTGATTTACTATTTTCTAGTAATTCCTATGCAGAGGTTTGTTGTCCTTAAGAGGATAAGGAATCTAATCCTTTAAGTAGGATAAAAGTGGACCAGCCTTTTGAAAATTGGGCTTGGACCTGAACTCCCTTCCTCGGTTGCAATCTGCTTGCATATTTAGAGCATAGAAGGTAAGGTATAACTTGAAGAAAATTTACCCTGCTTACTGTAGCGGGGATATTGCTAGCATTATACATACCTTCCATGTCTTTATAGTTTGCGTTAGAGTGATAAACCAATTGTTTCAAAAGTATAGCGGGTAAATTTGTCTTTAAAAAATGTTTCAAAAGTATGAACAAAATGTTGCGCATACTTCTCTGAGGAGGCATTTCCAACAGTTTTGTGATGTTAAATCCTAAAACTTACTAGAATGTTTGAGGCGTACAGGCCCAAACTAAAGATAGCTTTTACCAAATGAAAATTACTTATAACATTAGGGACAATTGTGCTGATTTTCATTCGAGTTTGTGGCATGCCAGTGGGGTCCCACTCAAACGAATGACAACTTGCGAATGACAATACATTTTATATGCAAAAACAAATAAAACTGCTAAACCGAATGATAGCGAGGGTCATACTAAAACGAATGATAACTTGACCTAACCCTCCCTATTTTGTCATTCGTTTTCGTTTGTAAGCCAATTGTCATTCTCTTGAGTGCTTGGGACTGTTTGTGTGTAATGCATATTGTCATTCATTTTAGTATCACCTCGCCAGTTGTTTTTATCATTATTCTTTGTTCACTATCATTTTAATGCTGTTTCAAATGCATTAGAATTTCAAACAATGCATTGTGTATAACTTTATTACTTAAAAGGCCCATATTACTCTGACATGAACACAATGCATGTTTCAGACTTAAAATTGGTCTTGCCAAAAGATAATGGAAATTTGACAACCTTGAGAAGTACAGTACATTCCAAAACTAAGATATTTTTCACCAAATCCCAATTCCTTTTATTATGGTCAATTTTGCTGATTTTCATTCACATTTGTGACATGTTTTTAATAGTTTTCTTTTTGATTGCCATCATATTCTTTTAAATGCAGTAGCATACAAAATATATAAACTTACCTAATTGTGTAAAACTGGAATACTTGAAGGTCCAAATTACACTGTCACAGAAAGCACAATTCATATTTCTGACTTACAATTTGTTTTTTTCTATCAGTATACATTGAAAGATGAAAATGGAAATTTGACTCAATGTTGAAACTGGATTAATGAAATCTTTGGTGTTGATCACTTGATCGTGTATTGATTGCATGCTGCTGCAGTAGTAGTGCTGGAGTAACAGTAGCAAAAGTAGCATATATATACTACAAGCCACACTTTTTGGGGCCTGCGGTCCCAGGTGGAATTGTGTTGCTTAATTTACTACAACTATAAAAACTACAATACTTTCTTGGGCCCTGGGGTCCAAGGTAGAATTGTGTTGCTTAATGTACTATGACCATACAAATTCTACAATGCTTTCCAAGATCAGGGGCCCCACATTTGGGGCCCGAGATAGTAAGGTAGAATTGTGTTGCAGTGCCAGAGTAACGTAGTAGCAAAAGTAGCATATATATGCTACAAGCCACACTTTTTGGGGCCCGCGGTCCCAGGTGAAATTGTGTTGCTTAATGTACTACAACTATAAAAACTACAATCCTTTCTTGGACCCTGGGGTCCAAAGTAGAATTGTGTTGCTTAATGTCCTATGACCATACAAATTCTAAATCCTTTCTTAGATCAGGGGTACCATGTATTAAAATGCTACAGGCCTGCCCTTGCTTAATCCAGCTCTGTGCTGTAGGCTCGAGTCCATAGGAAATCTAGAATGGTAAATATTATGGGCTACAGATACCAACCATTATGAGAGCATGTAGTGCTATATCCAATGCTGCATTGGGAGTCGGTTGCCCCCTCTCCTGATATAAGGGAAATCCCTCCACCCTCAAAGAGCATGACTTTAGTAGAAAATGTAGGACTTTTCTATTTGGTTGAACTGAGGTCACAATTTGCAGTTTGTCCTTTCAATTTTCCAGACCTGGTTATCCTACTTAAAGCATGCTGATCTGTTTTCTGTTTGCATTCAGAGAAGTTCGTCTCCAATAAGTACTTCACAGCTGGATGATAAATTGGCAATGAACATCTTGACGTAAACAGTGGCATTGCCAAAGATAGTGGTTGGGGGCACAATAGTCAAGATAAGGAAAAAATGATGGGGGAATGTTATAAAAGTGTATGTGCCGCCGCTTGAAATGAAGCACGGCACACACAAAATCTGCACATGATAGTATGGGATCCTGAAGATTTGATGCCTCAAAATGGCTTGCTTCTTCCAAGAAGTTCGAAAGATGAAGAGAAGAAAATTTTGACTTTATTTTCTAATGATACAATCAACTATGATAAGCATTTGGGTTACCATTTTTAGGAAGTAATTTTTACTAAAAATTTGAGCAAATAAGTTATTGGACTGATATATTTGGGGTAACCAAATGCATGGAAAACAAATAAAAAATTCTGGGCCAATTTGCAGAAAAAGAAATCAGCCTTCTGTAACTGACACGACATGGTGATGAAGGCTGTACTGATGCTTTTGATAAATGTATTTTTTTTATATCTAGAGTACAACCCGTGTGCAGAAGGACAACATCAGTGCCCAAAGAACAGAATGTGCCACAAAACAGAAGACAATTGTACATCATTTGAATGCAGATGTAAACCATGCTACAGTGGGGATAATTGTAAAATGAGTAAGAAGGGGTATTGTTAGTTATTCAAAGGTTTGGACCATTTGTGTAATACCCTTGAGAGGTAGTTAGGGTGGGAATTACCCACCAAATATAGGGTGTGGGGGGGGG
>JAIGNY010003359.1:492500-605000 GCA_020152595.1 Chiridota heheva
CAAAATGAATAACTTTGCATTTATCAACATTGAATGACATCTGCCTTTTTTGGGGACCAAGAAACTATAACTTATCCAAATCAGTTTGCAAAAGTGAAAAATCCCTAGCATTATCAACAATCGCCAAGTGTCATCAGCAAATTTACATATCTTGTAGCCAAGGGAAACATCAATATCATTAATAAAGATTAGGAGAAGAAGCAGACCTAATACAGAACTCTGAGGAACACCACTTGTAACCTTCTTCCATGGTGATACTTCACCATTAACAACAACTCTTTGTGACCTGTCAATTAACCAAGAATATATCCAAGTGGAACACTTTCCCTCCACACCATGTGCTCTTGTTTTTATCATGAGCCTGCCTAATGGAACCTTATCAAATACTTTTTGGAAATCTAAATAGATAACATCCACATTATGACCAGAATTAACTTGTTTAGTAACATCATCAAGACACTCATATAAATTAGAAACAAGACCTCTTAGGTAAGAACCCATGCTGGAACAAATTCAACAAATCATTGACCAGTAAATGATCTAGTACAACATCCTTAACAATGGACTCCATGACCTTGCACACAACACTAGTAAGACTTACTGGCCTTTAGTTACAAGGCAAACTGGTCACTCTTTTTAAAAATAGGAGTGACATTAGCAATTCTCCAATCACTAGGAACAACACCAACATTAAAGCACCTTGAAAAGATAATACTCAGAGGAACAGAAAGAACATCAGTCTTGTAGGACAGCAGGATGTATACCATCTGGACCGGGTGCTTTATTTGAGTTCAAACCTTTCAACTTCTTAGACACAACATCAACTGAAAAATCAACATTCTTAATGGATACTGGAGAGTGCACACTAAGATAATCCACAACATCATCAGCAGGGGACTTCTTAGTAAAAACAGACACAAAGTAGTCATTCAAAACCTCAGCCATATCCTTGCCACTATTGATAGTAACATCATTATTACCCTGAAGGGGACCAACAACCTCCTTGGTTTTTTGCTTTGAGCGAAAATACGGACGAAACGACTTAGGATTAATCTTAACATCTTTGGACAAAGGTTTTTCAAAAAGCACTTTATTATCTCTTTGTGAACTTTTCATGATCCTTATACCTAGCAAGCTCCGCAGGACACCCACTACATTTATAACAACGCTACAACTTTTTTTCTTTTCCGAACAGCCTGCAAAACCTCCCGAGACATCCACACTGGCCAACTACGCCTACAGATTTTCTTTAATGGGACAAACCTATTTACACTCTCCAAAACTCGGAAAACATCCCATGCTTTAGAACATGAAGAAATAACCATCCTTACGAGGAATGGTCCATCAATCTTTCATGGCTTTTGCACAAAGTCCTCCCAAGCATATAATGTATATTTAGGCTCAGCCAAGGACTAATCCTATTTGCATCACTGAACAGCAGCTATGTGGCTTGAACCCAGATGAATGACCTATTGTGTACATTGTAAGTGTAGCTGGTTGCTAACAAGAGAACTATAAATAGACTATGGAAATGCTGTCAGTGAAGAAGGTATAGATTACCCCTGTGTTGTGTAGATGTAACAAAAGCTGATTGCTAGTCAATGAATTGTAAAGTCTCTCGGGTTGAATGGTGTAAATTACCCCTGATTTTGAGAAAATTGAGGGTGTACCCCTGTGTTGTGTAGATGTAACAATAGCTGATTGCTAGTCAATGAATTGTAAAGTCTCTCGGGTTGAATGGTGTAAATTACCCCTGATTTTGAGAAAATTGAGGGTGTCGGGTTGGAGGGGTCCAAGGGCCAAAAATTCCTAATGAGGAACTAATTCACTTAGCAAAGAAGTCCAATCGAATGACAAATTATCCTGAAGTGCAGCAAAGTCAGCATTCTTAAAATCTAAAGCCAGTTTATTAGCTGGAGAATTTTTTGTGAAGCAATACAGATCAAAACTAATGAGATCATGATCACTACCCCCTACCTTACTGCTACTTGGCACATTTCTAACCATACTTTTGTTTTCTTTTCTTTAATTTTTTTTTATTTTCTTCACTACTTAAAATCAAATCTAGACAATTTCTACCATGTGTGGGAAACAACACATGCTGGGTGAAAAGCTGTCAGATACAGCTTCCAGAAAATCTTTACCATGTGGACCACTAGTACAAGGATACCAATTAATGTCTGGAAAATTAAAAGTCCCCAAAAACAATAACCCTCTTAGACGCCACTTTTCTGGAGCAGTCAAGCAATTTCTGATTGTTCTCAGGACTAGAATTAGGTGATCTATACACAACACCAACAACCACTGAACTACCAACATCGCCATCAACAATAAGCTCACACCATAGGCAATTTGAAAAACCAAATGATAACTGAGCAGTCCTATTTATACAATTAAAACTATCTTTCACAAACAATAAAACACTACCTCCTCTACCATTGAGAGTATCTAATTTGTCTTGCCTGAAAACTGAGTAACCTGGAATATGTATCTCTGAATCATTTATTTCACTATAAATCCAACTCTCAGTAATACCAATTATACCAGGTCTACTAATTAAAACTTCAGCCAGAAGCTCATCATGCTTATTCAAAATGCTACGGACATTTGAAAACATAACCTTAATTCTACCACTAGAACAATCTCTATCCACAAAAAATATGCCTGACAGGTTGGTTTAAACTCTCACCCCCCGTGACTAGTTTAAAGGACTCAGATCTTTAATTGCCCTATTGACACCCCTAGCAAGAACACGAGCACCTTTCCTAGTTAAATGCAAACCATCTCTCATGAACCAATCAAGCCGAGATTCAAACTTATGCCAGAAATTTACAAAACCGAACTCAAATAGATGACAAATACTCTCTAACCAACTATTGATCATCAAAATCTTATCTATCATGAAGAAACTACCCCTACGCGGCAACAGACCAACGACTAGAACCCTACAACCTGTGTCCTTCAACTTGAATAACAAATCCATGAAACTACGCCTAACAGAATCAACATCTCTCCATGAAATACGAGGGTATCTTCACCCTTACATTAAGTCTTAGCACAAAAACTAACATCATCAACCCTAGCCCCTGAAAGACACACCCTAATCCTTCTAATACGATCTACTCCACAAAACTCTGTGTCAATAGAAGTAACAAGTGAATCCCCTGTACCTTATCCCTAACAGAATCCACAGGCAAAGTTCCAGATGAATCAACAACTTCACGACCAATGGTACCTGGGCATTCATCAAGTACAGACAACCCTACATCAGGCCTGTCAACAGAACTTCTGATCCAAGACTATCTACCTGAACAGAACCCCTATCAATTCCTCACCCAAAGAACTACCAACATCACATGTCTGACTACCCACATCTAAGCCACATAACTCAGTCTGCACATTAGCATCAACCTTTTTAACAATACAACTACAACCAGAAAATCTCAAATCCAAAGCCTTCAACCTTGTACACTTTAAACAGACAAATACAAAACTATCAACCAAAGCTACATCAAAACTACATGTCACACTGAACTCCTGGAAATCAATCCACATATTACAGCTATCACAGTAAATCGAACTCTCCATAATCATACAATATAATTAACCAGAAGCAGAAAACCAAAAGCAGCAACCCAAAAGAGGAACAATAGGCCCAACAATACCTAAAGTTAGCTTCAACACACAATATACTAGCCTACACTTAAAACATAGGCATATGCACTTAAATTTAAAAAATGATAAAGCCTACCACAACAATTTCAAAGCCTAGCTTACAACAATTGTAAGGCTTAGCCTAGCTTACAACAACAGCAACAAAGTGTGTAATAGGATAGAGCCAGTATACCACCCAAACCAGCAACAATAAAAAACAAGAAAAATTTAACAATTGAGAAAACTAATGAAAACAACAAAATAACAAATATGCAGAAAAAATGTAAGAAACAACAATATGGTAAAACTCAGCCTGGATAAAATCCAGATGAAAATATCCACAAACTGAGACAAGAATTGAAACACTTCTGTATACAATCACTTAGTCCAATACCCCCAAAACAATACGCTATAGGGTTGCTTATCCCTTTGTGGCGTGTTTCCACACATAAAATCAATCCTTATCATTGTTTTGTCTTCAGTTACCCAGATTCCTGACCTTGAGAATAAGTAGAATAAAAAAGACAGTGGCGTAGTTCCCCACATCTCCCCCCCCCCATCAAAAAATAAATAAATAAAAAATAATGAAAAGAGAAACAAGGAGGTTTACAATTGAGCTCTGTGCTTTCCTTAGCAACACAATCATTGTAATACAACAATTATTTATGTGGGGGCTGTATTTATGTTGGAGCTGTAATACTGAAGGCCTGGTTCTGGTTTGCTTTTGAAGTTTGAGATAAGATCTCTTACTTTTAAAGTTCTTGTAGTATTGTAATAAAGTAATGGTAGCTACCTACTGTAGCTACCTTTAGATACAGTATTTTTGATATATGAAACATGGGTCAAATTTGCCACTGTTCGGGTAGAACAGTTCCTTTCACAAGCATGTGATATAATCATTAACTTGATTTCTGTTAAAAAAATTGCATGTTGTCAAACAAGATTTTTAGAAAAATAATATCTTCTAGTAAGAAAAAGTTTTTCCCACTTTGCCTGCAATTATCAGCACAATTAATCTTGAATACACATTTGTAAGGATGCTTATGCGTGTATGACTGTACGGAATTTAATGCTACTGTACATCACATAAATACTAATTATCGACATACATATTTGCACATATTAACCATTAAAGTAGTTGTAAATTAAGCCCATTTTGAAGAAAGAAATTTGTCCTGTCATCGTCAAAAAAGTTGGAACAGTGAAATCTGATTCGGACCAGTATTATTTGAGAAAGTACTGTTCTGTGGAGCAGTGGCAAAAAAACTTAAACTTCGACCTCTGTGAAACTATTTGTTATTGAAAATTTGCTACTGAATATAAATACTTTCATCAAATATCAGCAGGTGATGTATACCAATTACATAATTTTAATGAAATTATGATAATTGTTTAAAAATAGTCAATAAGATCCCCAAAGTTGTTTTCCATTACTACACATGTGGTTGTGTGGTAGAGCCAGTGTGTTTAACTTTAGACCCATGGGCGTCTCGCTATAGAGGTAAGGGGTGTATGTGCACCCCAAAGATTTGCTAATCATTGGATTTTTTGTATTGAATTATATGTATTATGAAAAAGATATTCATTTATAGTCCCCTCCCCCCCCCTCTTTTCCCGCTCAATCATGTTTTGCCCCGCTAACAAAAATCTCTTGCACCTGCCAGTGTTCAGACTCAATTCTTTACTTCAGGTTTTAGATCAGTGGCATGTCTAATTGAAAGGGAAGTTAAAGGCTATTAGTCCCCTCAAGAAAGGGTCTTAGCCCTCCAAATGTTGTCAAAGTCGTAAATATATTTATGGTATTTGACGTAAAAATCGTCTAGGGCACTTACGAAAATAGAATTGCACCAAACCTGAAGTTTCTCCTTTACAAGCGCCCATGCTCATTGTGTGAACTGGTTTTATCTGATTAATCCCCACAATAAGCACAAAACATTGTAATCGTCAGATGCAAAATAAGTAAGAACAGTGACAAAACTTGAATATTCTGTGCCTTCAGTCAAATAAATTATGTAATCATGTCAAAAAATGTTGGGTGAGCGCTTATTAGAGCAGGGGTGCTTATTATGTCGAATATGGTGACTAATATTAAATGAATCATAGAAAACAGTAATGTTGGCATTTTTCATTCATATTTACTGAATTCTTGTTAATTTTAGACCCAAAATCTTCCAGTTTGCAGCAAAATCTTCAATTTTGGATCATCATCTAATTATTTATTTCACTTATTGTTGAGGTCAGGTAAGTGATGACTTGCCCCTGCTTTATACCCAAGCCGATTTCTTTTTGTTTATGCAGGTGAGTTTGTCAGGAAAAAATAAAATCCAATTATATTTTATCTCCTTGCATTTGATAGTATATTCAATATACCGTCCAAGCTTCCAAGATTGTCCACACTTGATTTCAACACATCCCATCAAGCATCATACTGAGTGCCAACAAACTTTTCAACATTTGTCGAATGGGTATTTTTATCCTGATGTCGATTGCAATACCAAGACCGAAATGTTTGCTTCTGATTTATCCAATCAACACTCTGGGATTGAGATCACTAATGAGGATTGTCGGTCGATTCCGCCTGAACTGATGTCCGGGTTTGATGTGTGATCAACAAAAGTAATGTTGAGTGGATGATTAGGAGCAGGGAGGTGCAAAAGTGGTGCTTCTCTGATCAGAATGTACCTCACAGTGATTTTCGTTCATGTTCATCAGGAGAGTTGAATTTCAAAGGAATGATTATATGCAGGTAATATATCAGATGATACTTTGCCAGAAAACCAGGGATAAGCACCATCCTATTAGGCTCAGATGGATTTACTAACTTTGCCAGTGATCTTGCGAGCCTTTTATTCAAGATTATAGAAATAGAACAAAGGCAAAATGGGACAGAGCAATCATTGAATGTACTTCTAGAGCCTTTAGTACAGACACTGTGCTTGTGATGGATTGGCAAGTAGGAAAACCGTGCACAAGAATCATGCTCAGTGGCGTAGCTAGGGCCCAATGGGCCAGGGGCGAGTGAGGCACTGCGGGCCCCTATGGTTTATAGGTATAATGATATATTTTTCATGGGCCCCTTATAGGGCACTTTTTAGGAGGGGCGACTGCCCCCCTAGTTACGCCACTGATCATGCTCTGCGAATGTGTTGCCTGGAATACGTGGAAGGTTACAGAAGGCTATTTAATATCAAGGCAACCTTACATAAATTTAATTGTATTTACTCGCTCCAGCCCCAAATCTGAGGCATTTAGCCATAGAAGAATTTTTGCTCAGAAAACTAATAATAATACTCATTTTAATTCTCTATTATGACATAAGAAAACTGATTTATCCTGGGACAATTATTGGCAAAATGATTGCTAAAAGGATGAAATAATGTTGAGAGTTTTAGATGTAACATAATTTGTTATATTTTCTGTGTACACTTTGAAAGCTAACTGTATGGACCATTCTGAGATCTACATTCAAAGGGTGTATACACAAGTCCAACATTTGGATTTTCAAAAGTATATTCGCCCACACTTGGGTTCATAAAAGGAATTCCCCACACTTGGATTCACAAAGGTATAACCCCACACTTGGCTTCATAAAGGGAATTTCCCACACTTGGATTCACAAAGGTATATGCCCCCACACTTGTCTTCATAAAGGGAATTTCCCACACTTGGAATCACAAAGGTAGGGATATATGCCCCCATACTTTAGATTCATAAAAGATACCGCAAGTGAATTCACAAAGGGAGATCCCTAATTCTTTCCTCAATTGAAATCACACTGGAGGGCTAAGTCAAAACAAACTGTATCTAATTAGTAATTACTTTCTATAAAAATTGTCTAAAAATTACACAGATCAGTTGGTTTTTCATTCCAAGAAATGGAACTGGAACTTTAATTTTCCTACTTTCAATGTATTTTAAAAAGAGCACTTAGTCAAACAGTGCGGGCATGTGTTTTTACAGATTTGAATAATCTGCACTTGTTGATCATTTAAGTCAAAACCTTGCAATACATTTTCTGTCTTAAGCTCAGACAAAACCTTAAATCTGTCAGGGTGTATATTTATGTATTGCTCACAACAGAAACCACAATCCAGCACAAGCAATTACACCAGGGATTTCTTATTTCTACAATGCACACACTTCACCTCACTTTCCATGGTCATAATCTTGACATTGATCTATCACAAACATCAAGTGGATGCTGACAGGGCCTGTGGTGGCGTCTCCATTCTCGTTAGACACGATATCCCACACAGCCCTGTTCGTGTGCACACCGACCTTCAGGCCATCTGTATTTCTATCTCCCTCCACAAAACTTTCACTCTCTGCAATATCTATCTCCTCCCAACACCAACATTCAACCAACCAGCCTTAACAACCTCATCTCTCAGCTTCCCACCCCTTCATCCTTCTTGGTGACTTCAACGCTCACAACCCTCTGTGGGGCTCTAATACCACCACCTCTAGAGGCAAGTTCATCGAAACGCTCTCCGTCAGCACAGCCTGTCCTTACTGAACACTAACTCCCCGACCTACCTTCATCCTGCCACAGGCTCTCTCACCTGTATCGACCTGTCTATCTGTTCCCCTAACCTCCTCCTGACTTTAGTTGGAGAGTCACTGCTGACCTCTGTGGTAGTGATCATTACCCTCTTCTTATACACTCCAATCTTCAAATCCCAACTGAGCACACCCCCAACTGGAACCTCGACAAGGCTGACTGGTCCTTTTGAAACCCTCTGTGACTCACACCTCTCCCCCCATCTTCTCGAGGATGAGGATCCCATGTCTAACTTCAGTAATATCCTTATCAACATCGCCACCTGCTCAATTCCCAAAACCTCCAAACCCCCAAATCATCCCCCAACCCCTGGTTCTCAGATGACTGCAAAAACCGCCATCAAGAACAGGAAAAGAGCCCTCAGGAACTTTAAAACTAACCCGACCACCCATAACCTTAACCTCTTTCGCATCAGCCGTGCAAGGCCAGACGCACTATCAAGGACAGTAAAACCAACACTTGGAACAACTTTATCTCTTCTCTCACCACCAACACCCCACTAAGAAGATTTGGAGAATGGTTAACAGCTTCCCACGGCAGAGTAGGCAAATCTTCCATCTCCCATCTCTCTTGGAATGGAGACCTTCTCACCCATAAAAAAGACATCGTTGACCACCTCGCCGCCTCTTTCAGCAACATCTCGGCCTCGACCAACTACTCCAATGCTTTCAAAATCAAAAAAGCTTGCGATGAAGCCCGGAGAATCACTTTTCCCTCTGACAACTCGAAAAGCTACAACACCCCTCTCACCCTTTCTGAATTAAACCAAGCCATCAGCGACGCTGGCTGCACCTCCAAGGGCCCAGATAACATCCCCTATCAGTTTCTGAAACACCTCCCCATCAAAGCCACCACTACCCTACTCACCATCTTCAACCACATTTGGTCCTCACTCCTTTCCCCTATCTGGAGGACAGCTATTGTCATCCCCGTCCTTAAACCGGGAAGGATAGCACCGACCCCAATAGCTACCGACCCATCGCCCTTACTTGCTGTCTCTGTAAAATTATGGAAAAGATCATTAATCAGAGACTAAACTGGTTCCTCGAGACCAACAGAATCCTCTCTCCTCAAAGCGGCTTCAAACGTCGCAATACCCCAGACCAGTTAATTCGCTCGACACCGCTATCCGGGAATCCTTTGCAAAAAGGAACACCTCATTGCCATATTTTTTGACCTCGAAAGCTTTCGACACTACTTGGAAATACGGCATTACCGGAAACTTCACACCATTGGCCTCAGAGGCCACCTCCCCATCTTTATTCAAAACTTCCTCTCACCCAGGAAGTTCCAAGTTCGTATTGGCCACCCTCTCCAAGCCGTACCCCCAAGAAGAGGGCGTCCCCAAGGCAGCATCCTCTCCCCACTCTCTTCAACCTGAGCATTAATGACATCGGGAATGACCTTGGCCCCAGCATCAAACGTACCCTCTCGTGGATGACTTCACCATCTTCTACTCCTCCCCTAGCTTTCCTATTGTTGAAAATAGGCTTCAAACCAGCCTCAATCAGCTGCAAGTCTGGAGCAACAATAACGGTTTTAGATTCTCCAAAGACAAGACAGTCTGCATGCACTTTTGTCATTTCAACAACCTCCACCCCAACCCAACTTTGTGCTCAATGGAATCGCATCCCTAAAGTTGAAAACACAAAGTTCCTTGGTCTAACTCTAGACCCCAAGCTCACCTACAAGCCACACATCACCAACCTGAAACTAAAATGCAATAGCTCCCTCAACCTCCTCCGACTGCTCTCAACACTACTTGGGGAGCGAACCATATGCTCTCCTCAAAATTTTCAGGCTCACCATTCGTGCCAAGCTTGACTATGGCAATATTGTTTACTGTGTCGCTCCCAACTCATACCTCAACCACATTAACACCATCCAAAATGAAGCCCTCAGGCTTTGTCTAGGAGCCTACAGGACCTCCCCAATCACTAGCCTTCATGTTGAAGCCAAGAACCCCCTTTCTACTTAGATGTAAAAGCTTAGCCTCTCCTATGCTTTTAGAGTCCTCAACAACACCCAGAACCCTGTTTACAACCTCATTAGGTACCCCAATTTCTCCTCCCTCTTTGATAGGACTAAAACCCTATCGCCCCCTTCAGCTTACGCATTAAATCAGACCTCTTTCAACTTGGCATCAACCCGCCACTCTCGGCACCTATTCCTGGCCCACTTTTCCGCCTTTGGGCCACCCCCTTCCTTCTGTCCACCTAGACCTCTCCACTTATAACAAATCTCAAACTCACCCTAATCTCTTCATCAATCTCACAACCAAATCAAAGACCAACTCTCAAATTACACCTCCATCTATACTGATGGCTCCAAGGAAGGCAACAAGACAGCTGCTGCTGCCATCATCCAAGACATCACCCTCAGTAGCAGACTTCCTGACCACTCATCCATCTTTTCAGCCGAGGCTAAGGCCATTCTCCTCGCCCTCAACTTTTGAGTACTCTCCTCTTAGTCACTTTGCCATTTTCTCTGACTCAAAGGCTGTTCTTACTTCATTACTCAATCTTAAATGGGATAACCTCACCTGCCACCTCCTCCTCCGAAACTCTTTTCTCCCACCCTCTGCAGGAAAAGTGTTCTTTTCTTCTGGATACCCAGCCATGTTGGCATCCCTGGCAATGACAGGGCTGATACAGCCGCTAAAGCTTGCCCTTAACCTCCTCCCTTCCCCTTTTCCCAAAACCCTCTCTGACATCAAACCGCTTATCGCTTCTCTTGTTCGTGACCGCTGGCAAACCTTATGGAACTTCCAAATTGATAACAAACTCCATGTTATCCAGCCCACAATCCCGATCAAATCCACCATTAACAACCTTTTTCGTATCGACAACGTTCATATTACCCGTCTTAGAATTGGTCACACCCACCTCACTCCTCCCACCTCCTTATTGGTTCCCCCAACCCCTCTGTAACAATTGCCACTGCATCCTTACAATCCAACACGTTCTCCTTGCTTGCCCCCTGTACAACCTTCCCAGAGCTTCTCTCGCTCCCCACAACTCAATTGCTGAGTTCTTCCAAAAAAATCCTCCAGATAAAATAGTCTCCTTCCTTCAGCATGCATCCCTCTACAACCATATTTAATCCTCCTCTTCCACCCCCTCTCTACTCTGTTTTTAGTTTTACCCATGCACCTCCTCTCTCGATCACAGCTTTCTGGCTTTTGTTCTTGAATTTCTCTCATTCTTCCCCTGGTCTCTTTCCTTACTACCTCTAAAATGATCTGACCTCTCAGGCACAATTTGACCTTCGTTGTCGTGGTGCCGTTAAGACCTCATCAAACAAACAAACAAACTTTCTATAAAAATTGTCTAAAAATTACACAGATCAGTTCGTTTTTCATTCCAAGAAATGAAACTTTGATTTTCCTACTTTCAATGTATTTTAAAAAGAGCACTTAGGGCATGTGTTTTTACAGATTTGAATAATCTGCACTTGTTGATCATTGAAGTCAAAACCTTGCAATACATTTTCTGTCTTAAGCTCAGACAAAACCTCAAATCTGTCAGGGTGTATATTTATGTATTGCTCACAACAGAAACCACAATTCAGCGCAAGCAATTAGCAATTACACCAGGGATTTCTTATTTCTACAGTGCACACACTTCACCTCACTTTCCATGGTCATAATCTTGACATTGATACTAAACAAATTTCACTGCAGCTGTACTGACTTTCACAGTTAACACAAGGACAAAAGTATTTTCCCTGTTGTCAAAGTGTCTGGCTTGAAGTAATAATTTAGAAATAGGATGGTATTTGACAGTGAAGCTTTTCTTTGTTTTTGGATGAGTGAGTTTAAGTGATGTTTTTGTCCAACCTTGTAGGTTTGAGGATTTTAGACAAAAAATCTATTGCAACAGATTTTCATCATGATTATATTAGAGAAATATCTACCCTTCCTGATATATTCAAATACTGTCATTTTCTTATGCAAGACTATAAATCTCCTTCATAAATTTGGGAGGGGGAGGTGGTGGGGAAGAGAACTTGGTTGTAAATTTCCTCCTTAATTTGTGGGGGATGGAATTTTTCCAAACATTGTATGTATATTCTAAAATCCCATCAGAAAGCGTAGGGGTAGGTAAAGTCCCCTTGTCATGTCTCCCCCTCCCTCTGGAATTCTGACCCTGTAGGGGTATGGAAAAAAGCATAATTCTGAAGTATGGGAGAAAATAGTTACAATTCACTATTCAGATTGCTAAGGTATTTTTTACAAATAACAAGATGTTAGTGGGAGGGTTAAAAAATTGACTTAAAATGATATCATGTTGACATCTAATTGGCAGTTATTGTAATATCTTTGAAAAGCTAGAATTTACAAAAACATGGAATTATCTTTCTTAAGTGTACTATGCTATTTTTTGTATCTTTATTTTCATAAACTTTGATAATAGACTTAAGAGGCTACTTTTCATCTGCAGTAATAACTTATTTGTACAGGTTTAACACTCTTTTAAAGTTTTTCATTTAATGTTACAATGCAATAATGAGATGTAACTTTTTGTAAGAAGTTATTGATTTTTCTTGGTTCATTTTCAGTGTTATTGAACTATACTGCTACCTTTGTGTGCTTTTTAATCTTAGTTTTTGGTGTGAACTGATTTGCCAACAAAGAACAGCAGGGAATTTTCCACTCACATCTGTGTGTTCTGCAACGTGATTGGATGAGAGGGAAATCATTATTGTACATTATTCCATGACAAAACAGGCGTTACGAGTGTGAATCCATCATAGTGATTTTACTATTTTCTTGGGATAAACCTTTTCTCACTGGGTGTAACTCTATTATTTCAGAGAATTATTTTAGTTAGTTTGTTGCTTGTTTGTGTTTAACAGCACTTTAACACTTAAAGTCATATGTGCCAAAAGAGGTTATTTAGGAATGGTTAAAGAGGCAAAATCTTCATATGGACACAATAATTATAACTTGTTTAACATTATGTGATTGGATATATTTCAACTAATTTCCGCACTATTTGTTGGCTCTTTATTAAGATATATCATAAATTAAACCTGTCACTATTAGCATATATCAAAGCCCAGGTGGTTTGGGAAAAAGCTTTGAAATTATTTCTCAAACCAACAGTTATGGGTGCGAGTCCGGTCAACTCAGTCATATATTTCTATTTTTGCTTCGGATATTAATCTTGCACTTTAAATTTTTCTTTTTGACAAACACGTTGATAAAAACAAGCTTCCTGTATCATATTAACTTTATGCACTATGAATTACACATAAAACACACTTCATGCACATGTACAAACAGACAGGGATCTTGTGCGTTCCACAACCGGAAGTGATGTTAAAGTTCTCATCACACCATTTTACTGAGACCCAGGACTTGAGACCAGCCTCCCTCTCTAATTGTTTAGTGCTTGGACTGAGTGTAAATTAGAGATGTGTTAGTCTTGTGGCAGCTGTGCTAGGAGGCTATACATGTATGAAGAGTATGGAGATGTGGAAGTGTAAAGGAGTAGTACGTATGTTATTTTAGAATATTTCACCTTAAAGGAGCAATGGACTGAAAAGTGACGTTGCTCGTTTTTGAATTTCACAGATACATTACCCACAACAGTTTGATATTAAACTTTATGCCTCCATAGCTCACAGACGACCTGAAGGCAATAGTCACTTATATATTCATGTTTACCAGAAAATTACTATATTGTTGCGTGTTAGATCAGCATTCAAATTTTTCGGGGGACGTCCTAAAAATATGCCTCACTTTTCGGTCTAGTGCTCCTTTATGTTTTTGGACGTGTGTACAATAAACAGCTTCTATTTTCAAAATGGATTTCTATTGTCAAAATGGACTGGAAAAAACCTTCACATTACCATTATTTTTGCTCCTTTTTGGTACTTAAAAAAACTCTGTACCAGAATAGCTAACAACATTTTCATTTGCCTTTCTGGTACATAGTTTATTAAGTACCAAAAAATGAGTATAATGGTAATGTGAAGGCTTTATTCCAGTCCATTTTGACAATAAAAATCCATTTTGTAAATAAAAGCTGTTATTAATCTTAATGAGAGAAAAAATAAAAAATACTGCTTGCTTATAATCAACCAAAATAAGACTAACTTAGAGAAAGGCACTAAAGGTACTGAAAATAGAATTGAAAGAATATAATTGATTTAAAAGACTTCTTTATTGCTGCCATATATAACATTAGAAGTTGCTGGTAATCCATAAGGGCATTAAGAATTTAATTATATAGAAAGTTGATTCTTTACCCAAGAGCTTTGACTTAAAGTTTAGGAAAAAGTATATATCCAGTCTTTGTGACATAGAATTATGTACAGAACAGTCATCTAAAATTTATACTCAGGGGTGAAATTTTTCACTTGTAGTTTTTCTGTTTGGTTTGTAACAATAATTAATGATGAGTACAATGAGAGTAATACTTAATTGATAATAACAATGCTTATGATGAGGGACGAATTAATGATGAGTACAATGAGAGTAATACTTAATTGATAATAACAATGCTTATGATGAGGGACGATCATAATGGACGTTCATGATTATTTTAATGATTGATGGCGATGATGCTTGTGATGACGATGCATGGTATACTTGCATGGTGATGATGATGCATGGTGATAGTGATGGTACTGATGATGAAAATTATGTTGTTATTGATTTTAATTAAAGCTATGACAGGAATGATAATGGGGACAAGTACACAGTAACTTCTAGCAGAGATATAAAGTGCCTAACTATTTTCATAATCTTTTTATTTCAAATACTGTATTTAGAATCTCCAATTCATCTCATATTTGTAATTTCAATTATAAATGCTAGATTTATATCTTGTTTTGATATCTGAGTTGTACTAGTTAATATATTGCTTCTTGACATTCCACACTGCTGTATATGCTTTCAACTTTTAATGCCATGTATAGTAGAATAATGAGCAGTATGTTGTAATACATCTAGAATATATTTAGCATATAATTTGATGGGAATGGTCAACACAGCTCTGATCAGAATTCATTTTCTTTTTGTTTTGCTAATATTTGATGTTACTATTTCATATTATGTAAGGTTTTGTCAATACAGATGTTCAATTTTGTACCGTCTTTCTATTGCATCATAAATTATTATTATACCTCAATTATTATTCTAAACCATTTTCATTTTGGATATTTTAAGGTGATATATTGCGGAGGAACAGACTTTAAATTATATTAAAGCTTTATTTTACATATTTCAGAGAGGTGCAGTATGTGGCTCAGTGGTTAATGAGTGACATGTCCATATATGCAAAAGGTACTATGTCAGTGAAAGGTATTACGTCAATGAAAGGTATTACATCAATGAAAGGTATTACGTCAATGAAAGGTATTACATCAATGAAAGGTATTACGTCAATGAAAGGTATTACGTCAATGAAAGGTATTACGTCAATGAAAGGTATTACGTCAATGAAAACCAGGGATACCTTCCATGCTATAAATATGCAATCTGGTCCAATGACCTGATTCTGACGCACTTCTAACCGAACTAAAAACGTTGTTACCAACCCAGCACTGACCTCCGTTATATCTCTAACCCTCAGCGCGTTGCTGTCACAACATCGCTAAGACTGATTGCAAAATTTCGTTAAAATTGTTACCTTTTTCTAACATTTCTCTTCCTTGCAGCTCCTACCGTGAAAGTTTTTATGCTGTTTGGCACTTTCTTCTAGCTTTTTCCAGTCATCTGAGGTAAGATGAGGTGACCACAGGCCCAAGAAATATTCGGTTCGACTCACAGGACTTTCACCATTGAGACTACACTTAAGTTAGAGTATTTTTTCATCCGCCGTACAAAACGGGTGGCTAGAACAAGTCCCACTCTCATGGCGGGTGTTTTTAGTCTTTAGAGCACCTGGTGTGCTAATTTTTAGGACTCCATTCCCTTGGGTGGTGTGATTCTCACCCTTGACCCCCACCTTACCATTAGGATAGCCTATACTATGCATATGTATTATATGTTGGGATATCTTCAGCGCAGGTTCTCCTATGCATTACGCCAACTTCTCGTTTTGCTGTTGGCGCATATGCAACAGGTCACATCACAACAGGATGGCTGAGGAATAGCTACAAGTAGCTTCAAGGAGCTACAAGAGAGCCTATATATTATTTTGCGGACAGTGGACCCCCACGTCTAGTGGTGGTGCGACCACTCCTACCTGTCATTAGGAGCGAAGTTTTCACCAGTCAGACCTACACTGTCAGTGGTGACGTATGCGTCTTGGATGGGGTGGGGAGCACATTTAACATGGTCCCCAATCGCAGGAACACGGGCAGGGACTGGGTATATTCAGCATATCATTATGCTGAAATCACAGGAAGTATGCCGGGCACTGAAACATTTTTTACCACAAGTACTGAGCAAAACAGTTCAGATATGCACCAACTTAGGACCACTGTTGTGGTCTCTCTCTTTCAGACGGGGAGAAACAAAGTCCAGGAGTTTCTGGTATCCTTCCTCTTATCTTGGTGCAAGATGAACTATGTCAGCCTTCAGGCCATTTACCTTTCTGGCTGAGAACATGATCACAGATCTGTCGTCCGCCTTTGTGGAACACCCACAGGATGGGCGTGCTCACCACAGGTGACCATAGCAATCTGGATTACATTCGGCCTCTCGGACGTAGGTCTGTCCTCGTCCGTGGATGATTGCAAGCTACTGATTCTCTGCGTCCTGATTCCTGACCTGTGGGTATTGAAGTCCATGCATTCTCAATCAAAGGGTACTAAGCAGGGCGATGTATGACTGGTAGCACCCATTTGGCCCAGCCAACTGCAGTTCCCTGAGCTGCTCAAACTTATTGCAGGTTTCCTGTACAAGCTTCTGGTGAGAGACAACTTACGTCTCATTCCCGGGCTCCTGCAAACTGCACCCCAGAGCACTTCATTTGACTGTGTGGCCTTTGTCTGCCAATCCTTGGTGTAGCAAGGCTTTTCTAAGGAATCAGTGACCACCCCCTCCCCTCCTTCCCCCGTCTTTTTCCAGACTTGGATGAGTCATGGACTCATACAGGATAGCTGTAGCAGCCATACACCCAGGCTTCCCAGTTGGATCAACGGTCGCAGACTCGCGATCGGGGAAGTTATTTAAAAGAATTTTCTTTCAAAGACCTCCCAAGATTCTTGCATTCCTGCGGATCATGCAAGTTGTCTTAGGTATGCTGGTGGAAGCTCTGCTCGAGCCACCCCCCACGTGCCCACTTAGGGAGTTGACGCTTTCAAGAGTTTTCTGCTTTCCGTGGATTCGACTAAGCGCAGACTTGCTATTTCTGCACCTTCTCCCAAAAAGGTCATTTTCATCTTTCTCCCAGAGCCGGTACTCATACCGTCGCTTTCCATGCCTTCAGACTCATTAGAAAATAGGGTATGGTGCCCCGTCTGGCGTCTTTAGAATTGTTTTAAAAGTATGCAGCCGATGCTCTGCATTACAAAAGCGTTCTTCATTTCGTTACAGAGATCTCATCACACTGTCGCGAGACACTATCTCAAGATGGATCGTTCAAAGCAATTCCTAAAAGTGGTCGGCATTGTTCATGGAACAGCCAGGGTATGCACTTGGGTTGGAGGCATAGCCCCTTACACGAGATAATTCGTGCAGCCATTGGGTAAACGTCTGTTACTTTGATTCCCTTGTTTTTGCTTGACTTTACAAATTTTGTGTTGCCCCACAACCTTTGCTTTTAAATAGCAAAGTTGTGCAGTAAGACAAAATTTCCTCGGTTCGGGAATACCTCAACTATCAAACTAGGTGATTTTCATTGCGTTATTTTAGACAATGCTATGTTTATATTGTGTCCGAATGCCCTTTTGATTGGCATGTTTTCTGAGTTGCTAAGTCAGGTTCATGCGGCGATTGCCTCAGTTACTGATGATGGGTAGTGACCCGTTCAGCTTGACTGTAACTAATTTAGTAAAGTAATTTACTATTGTTTAGTAATTCCTATTCAGATGTGTTTCATCCCTAGGAGGATAAGCTATGAATCGAGTCCTTTAAGTAGGAAAACTAGTTTTGAATTTTAGGACCAGTTTTTGTGTGGGCTTCAACCTGAACTCCCTTCGATCCTCGGTTGCAATCTGATTGCATATTTATAGCATAGAAGGTAAGATATAAGTTGGAAGTAAATTTACCCTGCTTACCATAGCGGAATATTTACAAGAGACATACATCTTGTTCAGGCCTTGGTGGAATGTTAAGTGGGGATGTTAGAGGTATAACGGAGGTCAGGGCTGGGTTAGTAACTATATGTTTAGTTCGGTTAGAAGTGCGTTAGAATCAGGTCATGTGACCAGATTGCATATTTATAGCATGGAAGGTAAGTATAACTCGTAAATATCCCCGCTATTGTAAGTGGGGTAAATCTATCCATACTGATGCAATGAACATTTTTGTCATACCAAAATACCATTGATACAAAAATATTGATATATAACAACTTCCAACTTCAGCAAGATACATTTACAGCACAGCATGTTTTAAATATATTTTTGATCTAGATGAAAATATCTCTAAATCTATTTACCAATAAAACGCCTCTTCTTTAAGACATTGTAAAACACAAGGAACAAAGCCTATTCTTGTAATCTCATCAAACATGTACTACAGAATGCACATAATGCAATGTGGAACGGTTTAATTTTATGAAGCAGGTCATATGTGTACCAATATTTAGGTATTTTTCAGCAGGTATACCGTTTTTGGATTAAGATTAATACCTTCCAACACTAATAAGCACTGGCCTGATTAACCTTCCAGGCTCTAGTATGGATTTAGTAACGTACATATTTCACATATCTTAATTGGGGTTTCCTTAAAAAGTCTTCCATTATGATACTTGCAGTGATTAAGACAGAAAGAGCTAAAAATCCAGTGAACCAATTATAGGCTTTTCTTGTTCTGCCTGTTGTAAAATAGATTTTCATTAGTTGTTGTGCTCCTTAAAATTTTAAACAGTCAGACCCGATCTGATATATAAGAGGTCGGGTCAGACATTTCCTCTTTAAGAAAACCACAAGCAATTAGGATCAAATTTCCCTTATCAATGGCTCCATTGTACTAGTTCTCCATTTGGTCCAATAAGTTGGTGTTGGTCATATTAGCAATGGATGAAGTTCTTATTGTGTGGTTGAGTGGTTATTTTAATTAAGATAAGTGGTCTCATTATTTGCTACAGTAAGTTTGTGGTTATGATTTGCTGGAACAAATTTTTAAGGAGAAGAACAAGTCATGTTTCAATAGCAATTTAAACAACAATAGTCAAAATCAGCTATTGAATCTTTTAAAATGGGGACATTAGATGATGTGCTATAAAGCAAAGCCTCCAAAATGCTGATATTTTCATCCTAGAAAGTTGCCCATTTTTATTTGTTAAAACAAGTTCAACAATTTCATCCTACTTTTGTCAGTGACTTAATTCTATTCTGAAATACCGGTACATGTTTTCTCCAACTATGTACTTTATTTTTTTTCTCTCAGAATCAAATATTTGTAATGCTTGTATTGTCTTTAGTAGCATTAGCATAGGTGGGGGGTCAGGGGAGTATTCCCCCCCCAATGAAAAATTAGACTATTTGGGGGAAAAGGTTTTAAAGAAATTCGAGCAAAAATACTAAACAAGACACTTTTGTAATGCAAAGGGGGTATTTTATCAGTGCTTCCCTAAGTTGCCAATTTTGTACCTGGAAATTTGAGATTTTCGGGCAATTTCAATTTGCCCACCCGAAATAAATTTGAGCTCCTATGCCCATGTTTAGTAGTAATGGATGATCTGCAGGCAGGCCAGTGGTGCATTATTAAAACTGCAAAGATTGCATTTTTATGAAAATTATCCTATGTATCTTGACTATATTTTTTTTTAGAGTGAAAGAAGAGTCTATAAAGGGATGACATTTAATTACCTGAAACAGGGTTCGTACAGGGATCCTGAAATTCCTGGAAAAAATCATGGAAAACTAAATACTGATGTCCAGGCCTGGAAAGTCGGGAAAATTGTACAATTTTTTTCCAAAAGTCCTGGAAAAGTCAGGGATTTTTTATAAAGCACATATTTTGTCCTGATTTTCTCAATTTTGTTTTAAGTGAGTAAAAAAGCGAGAAGGCATCATATTGTTGTATTTATGGATATACTGTATGACTGTCTTAAAGGTCCTGGAATTTTCACTTGAGGTCCTTGAAAGTCATGGAAATGTCATGGAATTCTGCAAAGCCAAATGTGTATGAACCCTTTGAAATGAAATAATACAAAAGGAATGTAAAACTTTGATACTGGATGGAATATTGTGCAAAAGTTAAGTTGAATTGGAACACATTTTATGTTTCATAATTCTTTCCAATTCATTGTCTTTGCTGATATTAAAATGTCTTATGATTTCAGTGATTGCCTTTTTATAAAATTACCCTATGTATTTTGACTATATATTTTCTGAATAAAATTGGAGTATGTAAAGGTATGTCATTTAACTGAAAATTTTACAGAAGGAATGTTTTCAGAGTCATATAATGGGAGGCAGGGAGAAAAAATTGAAAAAAATTAGTCAGAAAATTTGTGCTGATTCTAATTTGCACAATACAAATCTAGTAAATATTGGAATCTTTAAGTAAATCCTGATGAACAGTGGTGTAGCCAGCATTAAAACAGTGAGGGGGTCTGAGAAGGTTCTAGACGAATTAAGTGTTCAATTTAGCCCACTTCTGAGGGCAATTTTTTTTTTTAAAGCAAAAAAGATATAAAACAAAGATTGATTCAATTTTTGAAACTTTCCTCCAAAAGTAGGGGTCTGGACCCTCGATAGAAGACATTGTGCTCATGTCATACTTATCAGCAGTTTTATTTAAATTTGTTGTCTTTTTGATGAACACAAACATCTTTAAAAACAACAATTTTAAGTTATAAAACAAAATTGGGATTTTCTGTAATGTACTTATATTGCAATATTATACCTCAAGTTTGCATAATGTAAATAATTGTTTTAATAAAATGAATTCATCCTGTGCTTTTCATATTTATTTCATCCTTATTTACTAACCATCCAGGAATGCTTGAATGACAAATAACATCATGTGTGGGAAGAAAAAAAAGGGGTGGGTGGGGGGGGGAAACCCCACATTGGGGATCCAGATCCCTTCTTTTTGTTGAAATTTCAGCATTTTTTAAAGTGAGAAAAAAAGTTAAGTCTCCCCTCTTCTGAAAAGTCATTACCTGACCCTGACAGTCTGGTGAAGTAACTTAATTTTACCATCACAAGAAGTTTTTAAAGGTGTGTTTTTATTTTGAATAATTAACAGTTGAAAAAAGTGTTGTGAATTAACTCATATAAAGATGAGGCTTTCTACATAAGTTGTTTTCAGACAAACTTGTGTGAGTTTTTGAAATTGATATTTCCTGAACAGAACAAGATGTGAAGTTTTTTTCTTTTCTTACTCTAATTTGCTCCATGATTGTCAAATACTCGCCTGTCTATGCAGTAAGTTGCATGTGAAAAGACACATGGGTGTAGTAAGAACCAGAAGCATTTTCCATTTGTCCCAAAATTGGGCTCCTGTGCTATATAAATGCACAAATAAAATATTACATTAATGTTCCAAATCATATACCTGTAGCCAAACAGTCCATCAGCTCTAAACTCTGGAAATATGATTTTTTCTTACTCTAATTTGCTCCATGATTGTCAAATACTCGCCTGTCTATGCAGTAAGTTGCATGTGAAAAGACACATGGGTGTAGTAAGAACCAGAAGCATTTTCCATTTGTCCCAAAATTGGGCTCCTGTGCTATATAAATGCACAAATAAAATATTACATTAATGTTCCAAATCATATACCTGTAGCCAAACAGTCCATTTCATGATCAAAACTATCCCCAGCTCTAAACTCTGGAAATATGATAGTTTGTATCCACAAAAAGTTCACTTCATGGCCATGACACTTGTTTGACACCAATTATTACTGTCATTTGCATGGACATTTTATAATTGGAAGGAGGACTGTAAATTGACAGTTAATTGCGGCCTCGATCTTTTATCATGCAGCTGCAACCAAAGGTGGGATTTGGGGGTGCAAGGGGGCGTTTTCCCCATGTTTATATCTTCTGCATGGTGCTTTTTTGTACTATGATCTTATGATTTTGTTGCCCCTTCCCCTCCCCCTGCACATTTTTGGTGGGAAAATCCTGCTGATGGCTGCAGCTGCCATTTCTGAGAAACTTAACTTCAACAGTGGGGGACAACACCAAAATTAAGTTTTCTTTCAACAATTGGAACCTTTATGAATTAAGTCTACCATTTTGAAGAAGAAAACAAAAACTTGACATTTGGAACTAAGGCTTTATGAGCTTATGAAACAAACATGAGCTATGTTGATGCCATAATGAGCTAACAACAAGCTTGAAGGATTAGTTCAATGGTCAATTAAATCCATTCTAATATAAAAGATGACTTTAAAAGAAACAAAATGGTGATAGCATTCACAAATATGTGATCTTCTGCCTTAAAATCCATTGGATATGTCAGGAAAATTGTAAAACAGAATCTACTAAGGGTTATTATGATTTCCTTTCTGAAGAAAGTTTGGAGGGAAAACAGTTTAAATAATAGTTTAAAAAAGTTCATTAATTTCTTCAAATTACATTAACAATTGTGATGAGGAGGGTGCCAACCTTCCCTAACAGACTTGCTACATCAGTCATTTCTAATTAGCACAGATAATTATGAACTTGAATATCTTAATCGAATAAGATATCAATGTAGTTTTTTTTCACCATTTCTTTCTTTTTAAGTGTTCTTTCACTTGCTTGACCACTGAATTAATCTTTTAAAGGGATGAGACGATGTGAAGATGAAAATAAAAACAAGCATTCAGGATTCAAAAAAATAGTTATGTATTTCAAGATATAGAGTTAGTAATACATTAAAATCATACACATTTTTGTAAAGCTGCTTTTTGTAAATTGTGTTAAAAATTTTGTTGAAATATAAATGTTTAGGGCCTTTTTAATACATTAAAATGAGACAAAGTTTGGGATTGCCCATAAACTTTGAAGTATATAATTGCATATATTCATTAATAAAGCTTGACCATAAGGCACAAAAAAAGTACTAATTGTTTATTAATTACATTGTATCTTAATTTTTTTCTTTCTGTGCTGCCATCCAGTGGCATAGCCAGCATTAAAAAAGTAAGTGGGTCTGAAAGGTTCCCCCCCCCCCTCTTCTTCTTGAGACAGTGTTCAAATTTAACCCACTTCCGAGGGCCATTTTGTTTTTTAAAGTAAAAAATATATTTAAAAACCCAAAGATTATCCCAATTTTTAAAAATTTCCTCTAAAAAGTGGGGGCGAAGGTACCTGCCCACCCCCCTCTTGGCTACGCCACACTGCTACCACCATCAGCTCATGACAAGCTGGAAAGTACAAAATGGGAGCATAAATCGAGCAAAATGATGACTGCACCTTTTTAAAGGAAAATTAGACATAAGTAAAGGGTCTGTTCAGTGACCCGTTTTGCATCCTAAAATGATAAAATGTTTTTATGAATGAATTATAGATAATTTCTTGGTATAAATATTTGTGTTAGATAAGTTTAGCTCTCTCAAGAGCCAAAAAGTTTGGCTTAATATTTGTAAGTCTCTACATAATTTTATCCTCACTTTTCGGAATAGTGCCCTTTAAATCCAAGTACCTTTTGCAAGAAAAAATATATTCTTTCTTACAACCAATAAATTGCTATGCATAGAACAATTGTGATTGTCTTAAAGAGTAAGAACATGTCCAAATGTTGCATAATGGCTGTTTTGAGTTCAGGTTGGGGCATTATGTACTTCTGTCTCTCGGACCCATTGCCAGGACTCCAAAAAGGGGCACCCCTACCTATGCTGGCTATAGGCCTTCTTGCTACCTCTAAAAGTTTCACATCAATTTATGCCTCTTGGGATGCAAACCCATAAAACCAACCTAATGAACCCCCTTTTTTCTAGAAGTGCCCTTTTGAAATCTAAAAACAATTAAAAGTGTCTGAAATTTAAGAAGTTTTTAGGTACCTGAACATATACTATTTATCAGGAAAAACAATGTGAAGCTGCACGTTCCCATTTTTCAGTTGCAGGATTAAAGTGCCTTTTCATATAAGCAAAGAACCCCCCTCCCCTCTTCTTAAAATTCCTGGCTACAGGCCTAGGATACAAGTTGAAAAGTTTTCTACACAAAAGTGTGACTTTAAAAACTTATGTGGAATATATAAAAAATGATTTTATATAAAAATGCAAACTCACATAATGAAATTATTATAAAAAAAATCATACAACATGGACAAATTTCAGCACATAATTATTGGCAAGTTAAAGCAAATAAGCAGTAAATATATAATATTCTACAAAATACAAAATAAATTTTATTTGACACAAAATAAAGTTTATTTTATAAACTAATTCCATTTGCACATTGCTCATTTCACAATTTTGATGATCTCTTATTTTTGACACGTACTTATTTTTAAAAGGCAGTATATATATTGCTATTCTACAAAATACAAAATATAAATAAATTTAGCACCAAAATAAAGGTTTATTTTGTTAACCAACATTGCTTTTTTCAGTTTGGCAATGATCAGCATGTAATTTGCTTTAAAGGCATACACTTATTTTTGTATCTATCAATATTTTTTAACTATTATAACAGTACATAGCTGCAACTTCAATGTGTACTGCAGTTTTCGATTTAAAGATTTGCTTAATTTATAATCCTTACAAAAGTTTGATGAACAAAATTGTTACTGTCATTTGAATGAAGACAAATTTAAGCGTAGGTAGAAAACTATATGGAGACCTCAACGATCTAAGCAATAATATGAATGAATTCACATGAAATTAAAAATTGAGTGACACAGTATGCCAGATTCTTTGAAGCGATTTAAGGGATGTTATATAATACTCATTTTGATATTTTGTATCAATATTTAATGTCTGGTACATACAATCAAACTCACCCTAATCTCTTCATCAATCTCCACAACCAAATCAAAGACCAACTCTCAAATTACACCTCCATCTATACTGATGGCTCCAAGGAAGGCAACAAGACAGCTGCTGCTGCCATCATCCAAGACATCACCCTCAGTAGCAGACTTCCTGACCACTCATCCATCTTTTCAGCCGAGGCTAAGGCCATTCTCCTCGCCCTCAACTTTATTGAGTACTCTCCTCTTAGTCACTTTGCCATTTTCTCTGACTCAAAGGCTGTTCTTACTTCATTACTCAATCTTAAATGGGATAACCTCACCTGCCACCTCCTCCTCCGAAACTCTTTTCTCCCACCCTCTGCAGGAAAAGTGTTCTTTTCTTCTGGATACCCAGCCATGTTGGCATCCTGGCAATGACAGGGCTGATACAGCCGCTAAGCTTGCCCTTAACCTCCTCCCTTCCCCTTTTCCCAAAACCCTCTCTGACATCAAACCGCTTATCGCTTCTCTTGTTCGTGACCGCTGGCAAACCTTATGGAACTTCCAAATTGATAACAAACTCCATGTTATCCAGCCCACAATCGATCAAATCCACCATTAACAACCTTTCTCGTATCGACAACGTTCATATTACCCGTCTTAGAATTGGTCACACCCACCTCACTCACTCCCACCTCCTTATTGGTTCCCCCAACCCCTCTGTAACAATTGCCACTGCATCCTTACAATCCATCACGTTCTCCTTGCTTGCCCCCTGTACAACCTTCCCAGAGCTTCTCTCGCTCCCCACAACTCAATTGCTGAGTTCTTCCAAAAATCCTCCAGATAAAATAGTCTCCTTCCTCCAGCATGCATCCCTCTACAATCATATTTAATCCTCCTCTTCCACCCCCTCTCTACTCTGTTTTTAGTTTTACCCATGCACCTCCTCTCTCGATCACAGCTTTCTGGCTTTTGTTCTTGAATTTCTCTCATTCTTCCCCTGGTCTCTTTCCTTACTACCTCTAAAATGATCTGACCTCTCAGGCACAATTTGACCTTCGTTGTCGTGGTGCCGTTAAGACCTCATCAAACAAACAAACAGGCACACAGGCACAGATCTGCAAGGCATCCTATCAAAATGATTTTGCCTGAAGGTAATTTTGTCTGTCAATTTTACCAAATTCTGGCTGATTTTCACAAAAAGAGCTTCTACTTCTCTGAGAAGACCAAGTTCAAGCTTTAAGCTTGTTCTGACTTGTACCTCCATTGTAGGGAATGTTATTAAATAACTAAATATAGTCTTTTTTTTTTTTATTATTAGGACATTTGCATAACTTGCTTGAAGTCACTCATTGTACCCTATCCTATCATACCATCTTTTAACTCTTCCCCAAACAATTGTGTTAAAAACTGAGGAAGGAAATAAGAAAGCTTAATAACACTATGAACTAACATGTAGCTCTTTGTGTCGCTAAAACAATTTTATCCAAGATTGCAGCAAGATGATTCTATCTAGAAATATTGTGTTATCTTTAAAAATTTGCCTGCATTTTTATTCAATTTAGGTTTAAAATTTGGCATAATCTACAGGCAAATTGTGTTATAGTGACATTCCTTTTATGCTTTTGGGGGAGTTTTTATTGCTTGAGAGTTTTTAGAGGGGTTGGGGATTATTTTCCCCCAATTCAGTTCGAAACAAATTATTTTAAATATTTAAATCAATTGTCAAGGGTATTATACAGTACATAATCATGGCAGTGAAAGATCAGTAAGATATAAAATATTCATCCTGAGTATTTATTAAAACCAGATAATTATAAGCAAATATGGGATCTCAAAATGCATTTTTTTAATTTAAGTGGAAATTAAAGCTTCAAAATATCAAGACAATTACAGCTGCTCTTCTTGAGAAAACTTATATATCACAAATAAGATTGAGGAATATTCTCCTGAATATTGATGTGCTTTCACTTGATAGAAGACTATAAAAAAAAAAATTTAATTCTGTTTAAAAATTATTGGAAACTTAAGTAACATTTTTAGGAAAGAGTGCAGATTAAAGGGATCATGATGAGTGACAGGAACAAAACAAATATTTGAATTTTCAAGCAAGATATTTAATTGTGCTTTCACCCATGTTCTCACTTATATTTTTCTAGACACATATTTGAACATGAAAGAAATGTATGTGTGTGATAACATTTTCCCCACACTTTTTTTAAACTGAACTGTGGTTATCTTGTGATTTTACATGGTAAATCTAACTGAAATACACAAACAACTGCAATAACCTGTTTTTCTCACACAATTTCACATGTGAAATTGGAACAATTGGCCCACACAATTACACATCAAAGCCTGATATCAAATCAGGGGGAACAGACCTACAATCATCCGGATCAATTCCGGAGTCAAAGTTGGATAAATCTGGCACAAATGTATCATCATCCTGCCTATGGTGTTGGTCATGATGGTGGTCATAAGGGTGCACATGTCCACTACATTCATGAAAGTTGCCATGGTAACCATTTCCAAAACAGCTTGTTGGTTGATGGCGTAGTGATATCCCATAACTTTGACCATTTGGAAGAGGATTGTTTCCTACTAGATCTAATACATGGGAGAAATGAAAAAAGAAGTATGTTATCCAAAGTATATATATTTGAGAAGATTCCCAAATACCTTTCCACTTTAGGATTTGGCCAAGGTAGAAATTAGAATATTAATGAAAGATGATTGTAAATTAGGGTTACATAAAAATCAATCAATTATCCCCCACATTTTTTAATGGGACAAAAAAATATGATACTGTTCTAGTAGAAAATGATTTGATCTGTTTACGCAAGCTTTGCCCCAGCCCTGGGCTACCTCAAATGTTTGCATTGGTTCCTTCAATAATGTTATCAGGTCACATTCTCATCCCCCCTCCCCCACTTTTAAAAGTTGCTTATCCCCCCCTCTTCCAATTTCAAAAGTATTTCCGGTCACTGAAAACAATACAGGAAATCAAATTCATAGATAAATGTATGCTTGGGCAACAAGCCGAGGGGGGAACTATGTCAGAGCAAACAAGAACTGACGGAAGGAAAGTATGCTTGACTATTCAAAGCTAGCATAGACAATGGGCTGTTGATGGACGTATATGTCGGTAATGGGGCTAGTAGGGAAAGTTATTTCAAATTACACGAGCTTTTGAAGAATGCACTTTCTTTTCCCCTTTCTTTAGATTTTCACATTTTACTGAAAGCCTCAAAATATCTCTCGAGTTGTATCAGACATTTTGGGTGAGGTTACTACCTCACCCAGTAACTCAGAAAAGGTGAAGGAAATCTTTATAAATGAAACACCCCTATTCATTATATCCACTGAGTCACAAAGAAAGAGAGACACATGACTTGCCCATGTCAATAATAAAATATTAGCAATGTATCCTTGCAGCATAATGCAATTATTGGTCATTTACTTACTTAACTACCCTCTCTATTCATCAAAGGTAATATTAGTTTAGTGGTCAAGTTAATTCACCTTATATTAAAAAGAGACTAAGAAAGAAACAAAAAACGGTGACGGAAGCATTCCAAAATATTAATCCATTAAGGAGATATTCAAGTCAAAAGTTTGTTCTTATTTGCTTAGAAACGACTGAAATCTGACTACTATATAGTTGTGACATCACATCCTGATATCCTCAGTCTTTCATATCTTTTCCTGTCATTTTGGGGGATTAAAACTATTGGATATGCCAGGAAAGTACTTGAAAAGAATCTAGTTAAGGTCAATTATAATCTACCAGCTGATCAAGTTGAGGGAAAATTGTTATGCAAATAACCTAATTAATATGCACAATACACCTCACCATTGAATGCTCTTTACATATATGATCGTTTGTGCAAAACAAAATCCCCACACCAACTTTATATTAAGAAATATCATAGATACAAATATTTTCATTGTTATGCAAATAAGCTTATTAATATGCTCACAAAAGCCCCCAATCATGTTAACTGAACAGTACTAATCCCACCTACAACTGTATGAAATACCAACTTATTATCTCAGGTTAAATATTTTCTATGACAGTCTATTGTTATGTAAATAACCTGATTATCATTAGGTGTAGACAATGCTCTTCACATATATGATCATTTGTGTAAACAAAATCCCCACTCCCGCTTTAAGACATATCATAGATACAGATATTTTCATTGTTATGAAATAAGCTAATTAGTATGCATTCATGCTTATTTGAGCAGTACCCATGTCCTCTACCCCTGTGCCAAGTTACATGAATGTACACCATTCCTAACTGATGTTATGCACTCATGAATGTTAAACATTCTGTACAAAAGTCAATTGTCATGCAAATTATCTATAAAAAAAATATGCACACTTTACCTCACCATTAAGTGTAGACAATGTGCAAACAAAATCCCCACATCCACAGTAATTTAAGAGACATTCATAACTTAAGTTATGAAAACTTTGACCAAAAATTTTAACCTGACAATTATTTTCATTGTTATGCAAATAAGCTAATTAGTATGCACACACAACCCCCAAATCATGCTCATTTGAACAGTACCCATGTCCTCTACCCCTATGCCAAGTCACATGAATGTACACCATTCATAAGTTATGAAAACTAACCAATAACCAAAACTTTAACCTGACAAATATTTTCATTGTTATGCAAATAAGTTAATTAGTATGCACACACAACCCTCCAATCATGCTCATTTGATCAGTACTCATGTCCTCTACCCCTATGCCAAGTCACATAAATGTACACCATTCATAACTTAAGTTATGGAAACTTTAATCGGATGTTAATGATGATGCCAGGGGTAGTAAAATAGCTCTACTATTCTTTAAAAAGTTGAGCTAAAAAGGTCAGATAATGTTGATTTTTTTTAAATGGAGGAGAAGGCAGGAGTGTGTGCAATAGATACAAACATTGAAGTCGAATAAGGGCACAGGAAGCGTCATGTAAAATATGTCCTTAAAATATTAATTACAACTGAAAGAATAGAGATTGAAGAAGCAATAGAAAACATTTCCAGCATTTGTGATTTCTAAATGTTGAATAATTTGCAAAAGAAAAGTAGCTTTATAAAAAGAATTACATATTTTCACAAAGTGTTTCAAGGAGTTTTGTCCAAGATTGTGGATCAAAAGGTGATCATCTACTAAAATATCAATCTGCTTCTGCTACTGCTTCATACTACTATGCAAATACATTTAATTGGTGGTAATCCTACATTTGCTTTATCATTCATTTAAGGATCTTGATCTGACAACACACCAATTATTACAGTTGTGGGTTTGAGGACCTGAACACACATCCTTAAACGTTTTTGCTATAAACAAGAAAATATTCTTCATTTAAGATGGCGCTTTAGACGTTTTACAGATGTCCTTGATGAACTGGTTGAATCTGACATCTAATTTTACACTATCTTCAGGGTGCTAAAAATTCCCCACTGATTTATTTTTTAAATGGATTGCGCCACAAGTTTTTAACACAGTTATCCACTGATTCGCTGCGAGTCCCAAATTGTTTAGTAAAACTGAAAATTATGTAACACACACAGAAGTCCTTAGATGAATAGTTGTTTCAGATCTTGTCCAGGATCCTTAGTTGCTTAGAACAAGCTAAAACTTTGTTTTATGTCCTTAAAAAGATAGCATAATTCAGGACTATTTTTGTTCACTTTTCAAGTCCCCTTACCATACAGGTAATAACAATGATAAAACAACAATTGTTTCAGCTCCATTACTTCATTATTGGTCTGTGTCATTGAATCCTCAAATGGATGGTTGATGTCAAAGTCCTCCATCATGTAAGGTGTTAAAGTATGGAAGGAACCATACGTGCCGTTGTTGGTAATAGCTACCCCAAACAGGTTGTCTACCAAAAGGCCACCTATGGTCAAGAAAAATATCCTTCATGGGGTATTATTCAAGTGAGAAAATGATTTCAGAATTGTTGTAAATAAGATCATCCCTTAGCACGTACATTCATTAAGTATAGAAAGTTTTAAATGTGTATGAGCAGATTCAAGTGAGAGCTAATTTACAAAATTGCTGTGCACCACGGAGCAAAAAGCTGCGTGGCTACGAAGAGGGGACAACTGGTACTTACGTGTCCCGAACGGCGTAGCTATCAGTACCAAAGGACCGACTACACCTGTAACGTGAGTCGTTATCTCATTATACCTCTATTCACCACGGGCCACGAGTAAGTGGCGGCGGTAGGGAAGAAGTTCAGCGTTCCGTTGAGAATAGGTAAAATATATATAAACTGAGGCCGCAAGAAATACGGAGGAGTTCACGTGCCACGCAAGCCGCGTCGTAAACTGATGTTTGTTTCTTTGTCAAAGCCGCCCGCTGGTGATGTTTACATTGTAAATATCAACTAGATGGATTTATTAAGTACGAAAGTTTTAAATGTGTAGCAAACTAGATTCAGTGAGAAGCCATTTGCAAGTATTATAAATGGATCAACGTCCGGAGGGAATAGCTCGTGATGGTATGCCTCCCGTAAAGAAGGAAATCTTATCACCCGGCGCTAGGCCTCGAAACCCGAACAAGCGCTATCCTGGGAAATCGACAAACGGGACTTCGTGTCCATGAACTGGTGAAAAACTATGCGGAACCGTGGACGTTTAGAAAATCTCACCAAGTCAGCTCACACGGACGTGGGGATCTCGAAAACTAACAGGTGTGGCGTCGTTATGCGTTACCTTGCTGTAGAACTAAGCAGCACTACAGACCCAACGTCATCCCATGCCCTCGGACGGAGCCGCTTGTTGTGTTCACGGTGCACGGGGCCGTAATAAGCCGTGGGGGCCGTATGGAACCGATTCGGAGCCGTGCGGACCCTAATGGACCCGTGCAAAAGGAATCCAATGGCTCTACAACTAGCCGTAAAAAGGGGACTAACTCACGTAAGACCCGTAAGGGCGCCTCTTGTTGGCCGACCGGTCCCATCGCAGAACCGAGGACCACAACACGGGTTTGAACAAGTCGATAACACCAAGCGCAACCTAAGAAGCGTTTACATCGCGACCGCACGGGACAGTCAAGGCGGCGAACGCACCGACACTAGGGACCTGCCCGTCGTGCCGATATAGGCGCAAAACATCGCGGAACTGTGACGTTCAACGCGGAAAAATTCTACAGAGGCAGTTCACACGGCCGTGGGACAGCGTAGCTATGACCAAGCAGCTTCCTAGCCAGCGAACTCAACCGGGGTTCAATTCATTTCAATGCACAAGGTGGAGATTTGCTAAAGATTGCAGGAAATTGCAGGAAAGAAGGTCATCAGCATTATTGCAAACTTTGTTAATTTTGTGTCAAATTATCACTTTGTATAATTACAATGAATGGAACCGTCCGCTCCGTAACGGGCCGCAGCGGAACCGTATGGAACCGCCCAATGGCACCGCCCGCCCGTAATAACGGGCCGCGGAACAAATCCGCCCGTAACAACAGGCGCGGAACCGTATGGATCACGGAACCGCCCAATGGAACCGTCCGCCCGTAATAACGGGCCGCGGGGCCGTATGGACCACGGAACCGCCCGCCCGTAACAACGGGCGCGGAACCGTATGGATCCCGGAACCGTATGGATCCGCCCCGAACCGCACAATGCCCGCACAAAGGGCTGCGGAACCGTCAGGGATGGTCCAACGGAACCGTATGGAACCGCCGCCCGTAACAACGGGTGGCCGGAACCGTCACGGAACCGCACAATGGAACCGTCCGCCCGTAACAACGGGCCGCTGAACCGTATGGAACCGTCCGCCCGTAACAACGGGCCGCGGAACCGCCCAATGGAACCGTTCGCCCGTAACAACGGGCCGCGGAACCGTATGGAACCGCCCAATGGAACCGTTCGCCCGTAACAACGGGCCGCGGAACCGTATGGAACCGCCCAATGGAACCGTTCGCCCGTTACAACGGGCCGCGGAACCTTATGGACTCACGGAACCGCCCAATGGAACGTTCGCCCCGTAACGGGGCGGAACCGTATGGACTCCGGAACCTTATGGAACCGTCCCGAACTCACAACAACCGGCGTTCAAACGCGTTACAAGGGTTGTGGAGTCGACAGGGACTGTCCAATGGAACCGTTTGGAACCGTGTTTACAACTCTAGGGCGACGTTCGTTAACGCCCCTAAGAGGTTATCTCTCTCTCTCTCTTACCGTTACGCTCTAGGCGCAACGCCTCTAAGAATGTAACCTTCTCAGTGAATCTCTTTTATATATCTGAAAAGAGAAGAACATATATCCATCGTACATACACAAATACGGCAAAGTAAGTATGATCTGACGGACACGCTAAAGAGAGACGAGGCCTAGCAGTCTAAACAGAACATCAAAACTCTCTTAAACAGAAAAAATTTTACTGAAAAATAAATTTCTTAAGAGAAGAACGTAAGTCCAAGCGCACAAACCTAAACACGGCAAAGTAACTATGATCTTACGGACCCGCTAAAGAGAGACGAGGCATAGCATTCTAAACAGAACAACAACACTTGCTTTAACAGAAAAAATTTAAAACCAAAAATCTTCTCTCTGAAAAACTTTAGAAACCCGAAAACGATCCAACGTAATGACTTTACTAGCGCCGGGTAGCGTGGGAAACACCAACCACTGTGTACTTGAGGTCTGTAAAGATAAAAGGAAAGATTATTTCCCCTGTAATTGGGTCGCCGGAGAGACCCACCCACGGTCTCTCCGACACCCCAATTTCAATCCTGAAAATTAAATATTTTATCTCCAAACTGTGTGAGAAAAATAAAAATATTCATATGCTGTTAACGTGAAAACGAAAATAAGCTCGCTAGTAACAACTGTAGCTCCCTAGAGTTGTTACAGGGCGACCCCACACTTACCCAGCGGTGACTATGACCCAATGCGCATGCGCCAAAATCGAAAAAGGAAATTGGCTTAATGCATACGAGAAGGTGTACTGAAATATCCTAACGTGCTAAACACTATACATAGTATAACGCTAGGGTCACCTCGAGGCGGGTGGGGCTAAGGGGAAAAAGACTAAATCCCGGGCGAGAGGTCCCTAGACAGGCACAACCTGTGCTCTAGGACCTAAAACACCCACCACGAGAGTAGGACGCTCTCGAACTAGCCACTCGCTATGTACGAATGGAGACAAAAACCCGCTATCCTAAGTGTAGGCTACACGGGTAAAGTCGTGTAGGTCGGCCAAGAAATCTCGGACCCATGGCTATCTCACCCTTCTCTCGGAAGACTTGAAAAGGCGAGCCAGATGAGAACGGGCAGCGTAAAACCCTTCAGGTAGAAGCTGCCAAGAGAAAAGAGTTAGAAAGGTTAATTAAAAATAAAATAAAAGTGACCAGTTTTCAGCGATGTTAGTGAAACAACGCGCTGAAAAAGAGTGAGGTGGTACAGAGGTATTATGGAGGTCAGGGCTTGGCTGGTTACTGCGTTTTTTAGGTTCGGTTAGAAGTGCGTTAGAATCAGGTCGTGTGACCAGATTGCATATTATAGCATGGAAGGTAAGGTATAACTTGAAGTAAATCTGGCATATTTCTGTAAGAAATAAGGAAATGTTATTTAGGCAAAACACTTTCCCCCCTCTCCACCCCACAGCCAAAATGTGAGGCTATTAATGTATTAGTTCATTGGTAAAGAGATTAAATCAGAACATAAATAGATCAAGGTGTAGAAGGCAAAAGCCTGTAAATCAGACAAAATATGGCACTTTACAAACTTTTCTGGTGGAAAGTGGGGTGGGGGAGGGGGGACAAGTGATCTCGTGGGGTGGAAAATTCCCCCATGTTCCAGTTGTGCCACGACTGGTAGAAATCCAATAAGAATTGATTTGAGATTCAAGGTAGGTAGGTACAGTACTTCAGGTATTTCACGACAGCTTATTTAGAGATGTTCATTTGATAAACCACTTGTGAATCACTCACTGGTGAATGACGACCCACCAAGGACTTCACCCTTAACATGACAAGCTAATGCTATGACCACTAGACCACGCACGTCTTCAGATTAAAAAATTCAAACAAAGAACTTACCACTCGATACAGAAGAATTTCTTATCAACGAGTTCGTATTTTGAACTTTTGAAGATCTATTTCTTGACAAATTGATGGCGAGTAAGACTGTCAAAACCACAATCAAGAGGACGACTACCAGAGCAGACGGTAGCAAAACGAACAATAGTGATGATCCTTCACAATTCTTATCTGAAATCACAAATGAAATATTTATGTTAATCATTCTGAAATCTATGCTGTGCTGTGTTTGTTGAAAACAGGGGGTGGGATTACCTGGGATTACATCCCACCCACCCTCTCTGGTCATCAACTTCTAATGCAATTGGGAGCATAACTGATGGTGATGACAAATCTTCAGATGATGATGACGAATCTTCAGATGATGATAACAAATCTTCGGATTGTAATGATGAATCTTCAGATGGTGATGATGAATCTTTGGATGGTGATGACGAATCTTCGAATGGTGATGACAAATCTTCAGATAGGCTTGGAAGATAAAAAGGTATCTGCGAACGAAGCTCAAGTTGTCTCTGGTACACTACAATTCTCATCTGAAAGCACAGAAGAAAACGTTGATGTTATCATTTTGATATCTATATTGTGCTGTTTATTCGATAGCAGGGATGGTGCCAGTGGGGATACATCTCCCCCCCCCTCCCCTTTTAACATACACACACATTTTTCAAGGAAAATTTCACTTCTTATATCTTTTTTCTTGCTTTAAAAAAAAAAAAACTGCCCCCAGGGGTCTAGGACCTTCGTGGACCTCCTCACTTTTTTAATGCTGGTTATGCTAATGACAACTTCTGCATCCTTCTCATGTAGCATTTTATCTTACAAGACTATCTAAAGATTCTTCATCCCCATCTTCGTTATTGCAAACGAAGATGGGGATATTATTCCAGACAGTTTCCCCATGGGGGAGGGGGAACTGTCTGGTACATTATAATTCTCATCTGGAATCACATTTTTCCTGTGATGACTTAATTGTTTATTTATTTTTGTTGTAAAGAAGAGCACATGCCCCAAAGTATAGTCCGCTCAAGAGAGTGCTCTCCTAGGTCTCTTTTGGCTTGTATACTATTTTATTCATTGTATATACCTATCTTTGTTTATAATATTAATTATTATCATTATTCATTTCATTTCATATAGCGCATGCCATAACATGGTTTTCGGCTGCGCTTTACAATTAAAATACAAATATAGCAAAGAAAAAAAATAATAATCATGTACGTATAAATATCAAAATCGGATAAAGGAAAATACAATACTCATATCAAAACTACAGTAAAAAGTTGAATATAAAAAGTAATTTGGAAATCGATAAAATGGTTTAGAAAAATATTACTTTGTAAAAATGGTATATAACACTGGATATAAAAAGATAAAAATGTGTAAAATGCAATTTCAAAAATTAAGAAGGGAATAGATGTGTCTTCAGCTGCCTTTTAAAAATGTTTACATTGGGAGAAAGTTTGATGTTATTTGGAAGTTTGTTCCAGAGTTCTGCTCCTGCAACACTAATAGCTCTTGAGGCAAATGTTTTACGCTGAGTACGTGGAATCACTAATTTGTAGGCAACATTACAGGAGCGGAGGGATCTGGTTGAATTAGTGGCTAATGAAAATTTACACCTAAGGTAATCTGGGGCCAACTTTTCAACAACAGACTTGTATATCAGGGTCAACACTTTATGAATAATTCGGGACTTGATAGGAGCCAATGTAAATCATGCAGTGCCTGAGAGGCACTTTCTCTTCTCCCTCTTCTCAAAACTAGCTTTGCTGCCATATTCTGTATTTGTTGTAACTTAGCAATATCAAAATCAGGCGTATTTAAGAAAATAGAATTTATGTAATCCAAGTGGCTGATAACTAATCCTAACACAATAGCGTGACATGCATCAAATGTTAGTATATTTCTTATGCTACGAACTAGTCTGAGATTAGCCATGGCAGCCCTGCACCTTGCACTGATCTGAGTTTTGAATGCCAAATTTGTATCTAAATGAACCCCTAAATATTTCACACAAGTGGCAGCTTTCACAATTCCACCATTGATAGGGACACTGTCAACAAGGCATTTGGATAACATTTGTCTTGACCCGAACTGTAAAAATTTAGTTTTCGTGTCGTTAAGTTTGAGTCTATTTTGATCCATCCAGATTTTAACTTGCTGCATGGTGTGTGATATTTCATTTTTGACTCTAGTGGCATCCTGAATGGTAGGTTGGTGAGATTGCTTAATCGCATGATCATCAGCGTACCCGTGCAGTTGAAAGCAATTAGGAATGACATATTGCAATGTACTAGCATACATTGAATATAAAACGGGTCCCAAGAGACTTCCTTGTGGAACACTGAAATCTAATGGTTTGTAGGTTGAATAAGAATTATTAACCTTAACACAACACCTTCTGCATTACAAATAGTCAGTAAACCATTTTTGTGACAATTGGTCTATACCATATTGAGCAGACAACACTTATAGTAAAACTTCATGGTCAACAGTGTCGAATGCCGCTGAGATTTTTGCTGTTTGTAGCAAAGATTAACATAGGAAGACTTAAATAATTGTATGTGAAATCAATCAAATCATATCCAGGTTTTGGTCTTTTTATTCGATACAGGGTGGTGCCAGCTGGACTACAGACCCCAAATTAAGGCATCTAGCCCACCTGCTAAGGAAATTTGTTTCCCTCATCTGTTGGAGAGTTACAGTATAGGGATATATTGTGTGTGTGTAACATTGTTCAAATTTTAGGCATCCTGGAAGCAAATCCTGGTGCTATCCCTTAGACATCTCTAAAATTACTAGGTAAAGTACCACCTTCTCAAAACATAATACCCACAACCAAAAAGAAGTTTTTTCTTGATGAACCAACTAATTTCTGAAGTTTCTTATTCATGCAAGGGTTGTACTTTGCTACAAACAGCAAATTTTTAACCGTTTCATTTAAAAGGATACTCCATGCCTCCAGAATTCCTTTAAAAAGGTCAGGTGGAAATTCCAAAAAATTTGGCAAAAAAAGGGAATTTTACTTTTATGCTTTTGATGTTCCAGTATGGGCGAAGGGGAAAGTCACAAAATAAAACTAAGATATAACAGTATAATTCTTTCAAATAATTTACCATATATTTAGTATAAATACAGAATAGAAATTGAGTGAGCAAATGCCCCCTCGAAATTATGAGGAAAAAATGAAGGGTGGGCAGATTAAGTGGGTTTTGAAAATTTCACCATGCATGTAATAAATCAGAAATTTCTACATTACCTTGAAGTTCACAATAATCTCCGGAATAACAGTCAGAGCAAGTGCAAGTTGCTGTGCAATTACCATAGTCAGTGCATGTGCTGCCATTTTGACATGTCCCATCACAAGGGTCATATTCTGTAAAAAACACATGCGCAAATATACATTATCCTTACAAAGATATCAAAAAATCAATCTAGTCAAGTATGAAGAACTGTATTTCCATCACAAAACTTACAGTGGCATAGCTAATGGTAGCATGAATTGCACCCCCCTCTCTCTTCCTCCTCCCTTCTATTTCTCCACCACTGGCCAGAAATTTTCCAAAACTCAGAAAATTTGAACAGATTCTCATTTGCAAAATAGAAACTTACGTGTTTTTGGGGTAATCTAGGCTTGGAAAAATTAATCGCCTCGCCATGGGCGAGTAAAAAAAAATTGTGGTGAGTAAAGATATTATAATATACTGTGTCACTCGCCACACTTAATGAAGCCATGGCGAGTGAAAATCTGGCTTTGATAAATTGTTTTATTTAACAGAAGATACTTACACTACTGCCTTGTGTATTTTCTTTACTAAAAAATGGCTCCACACACACAAAAACAAGCAATATTTTCATTAAAATCCAAAACAAATATCAATATTTGGCCGATAGCCATAAACACCACCTATTGTGTGTAGCCATATACACTGTTTACATCCAGTAAACGGCATGGTATGAAGGCAACGAATGTACCTGGTGAAATTGTGCTATATCTTCTTGTTTTCAGCAAGTTACCGCGTGACCCAGCCAGATAAATCTAATTGGCTCACGTAGCTTGCAAGAATTGCGTTAGTGTCAATATGGGTGGGAACGCTATATCCATCTGAGCAATATCTTGCATGACGGAAATAGAAAGTTTTAGACTCGCTATCTCAATCAAAGTAGGCAGAGCATCGCAGCTCTCCTTATGCATAGAATACTGTATTTTCCAAACAATTCCAGAAACAAATTCACTGATCTGCCGCTGCGCTGATATCGGACCAGTATGTATACATCGTGCATACAGTACAGTTTTGCACCCAGTGTGTGTATACGGGCTGGAGCCGCGACAGGTATTGAGTGTAAACTGTCTGCCATAGGGGCCTAATTGTTTCTGCCAGTAGGCCTGAAAGTAATGTTTAAAAATCCAAGTAAGTTTGTGCATGTTGATTAAATTTCTTTTTTAAGCCACCTAGTACTTTATTTTATTGTGTGCTTGTGTAGTCTTGCTATGTTTTATGTGTATAAGGTAGTCATGAAGTCAGGACAATGAAAAGGGCAATACAGAGGTATTACAAAGATTACTAGGCAAGTGTAAAGTACCATCCCTTCACAACATACACCCACAACCAAAAAGATATTTTTTTCCCAATGAACCAACTAATTTCTGAAGTTTCCTATTCATGTAAGGGTTGTACTTTGCTACAAACAGTAAATTTCTACCCGTTTCATTTAAAAGGATACTCCATGCCTCCAGAATTCCTTTAAAAGAGGTCAGATGGAAATTCAAAAAAGTTTGGCAATAAAAGGGAATTTTACTTTGATGCTTTTTGATGTTCCAGTGTGGGCGAAGGGAAAAGTCACAAAATAAAACTAAGATATAACAGTACAATTCTTTCAAATAATTTACCATATATTTAGTATAAATACAGAAAAGAAATTGAGTGAGCAAACGCCCCCTCAAAACTATGAAGAAAAAATGAAGGGTGGGCAGATTAAGTGGGTTTTGAAAGTTTCACCATGCATGTGATAAATTAGGAATTTCTACATTACCTTGAAGTTCACAATGATCTCCGGAATAACAGTCAGAGCAAGTGCAAGTTGCTGTGCAATTACCATAGTCAGTGCATGTGCCGCCATTTTGACATGTCCCATCACAAGGGTCATATTCTGTAAAAAAACACATGCGCAAATATACATTATCCTTACAAAGATATCAAAAAATCAATCTAGTCAAATATGAAGAAGTGTATTTCCATCACAAAACTTGAAGAAAGCTAGTGATGTCGGAATAACTCCTCAATATAAGGTGAAAACTGGAGTCCTACTTAATTCTACTTGAATAACACTACACACACACACACATTATTCTTGCTCAGATCAAGTAAGGTACATTTTCTATATGACTTGCAAACAAACAGTGGCATAGCTAATGGTAGCATGAATTGCACCCCCCCCCCTCTCCCTTTCTCCCCTCCCTTCCCCTCCTCCTCCTCCACCACTGGCCGGAAATTTCCCAAAACTCAGAAAATTTGAACAGATTCTCATTTGCAAAATAGAAACTTGCGTGTTTTGGGGGTAATCCAGGCTTGGAAAAATCACTTGCCTACTCGCCATGGGCAAGTGAAAAAAAAAAATTGTGGTGATTAAAAATATCATAAAATACTGTGTTACTGGCCACACTTAATGAAGCCATGGCCAGTGAAAATCTGGCTTTGATAAATTGTTTTATTTCGCAGAAGACAATTACAATACTGTCTTGTGTATTTTCTCTACTAAAAAATGGCTCCACACACACAAAAACAAGCGATATTTTCATTAAAATCCAAAAAATAAATCAATATTTGGCCGATATAGCCATAAACACCACCTATTGTGTGTAGCCATACACACTGTTTACATCCAGTAAACGGTATGGTATGAAGGCAATGGACGTACCTGGTGAAATTGTGCTATATCTCGTTGTTTTCAGTAAGTTACCGCGTGACTCAGCCACACAGATAAATCTTATTGGCTCATGTAGCTTGCAAGAATTGCGTTAGTGTCAATATGGGTGGGAACGCTATATCCTTCTGAGCAATGTCTTTGCTTGACGGAAAAAGAAAATTTTGGACTGGCTATCTTTATTGCTATCTTATTTCTTTAAGTAGGCAGAGCATCGCAGCTCTCTACTGTATTTTCCAAACAATTCCAGAAACAAATTCACTGATCTGCCGCTGCGCTGATATCGGATCAGTATATATACATCATGCATACAGTACAATTATGCACACAGTATGTGTATACGGGCTGGAGCCGCGACAGGCATTGAGTGTAAACTTTCTGTCGTAGGGGCCTAATTGTTTCTGCCAGTAGGCCTGAAAGTAACGTTTAAAAATCCAAGTAAGTTTGTGCATGTTGATTTAATTTGTTTTATAAGCCACCTAGTACTTTATCTTATTGTGCATGTGTGTAGTCTTGCTATGTTTTGTGTGTACGTATGGTCATGAAGTCAGGACAAGGAAAAGGACAATACAGAGGTATGCTAAATGCGTGAAAATTGTCAAATTTCAATTTTAAGTGTTGGCGAGTAGTTGAAAACGCTTGGTGAGTGGAAATATTGGTTTCATCAAATTTACTCGCCAAGCTGTATAAGAGGCTGGCAAGTGACTTTTTTTGTATTTTTCCCAGCCTGCCTCTTTCATACCAGATAAACTTGATTGACCACTGAACTAGTTGTGGAGCACTGGTTAAAGACCTACCTGAGTGATATACCAAGAGGCACCATTTAAGCCAATATTGGAATCCCAATTTTTCGGGGAAAACCAGTGCAGAAACCCCTCCTTGTGATTTTCCTAGATCCGCCCCTGGCTATTAAAAATTAACGTCTCTGAGTTATGAAATAAGCCACACCCACGATAGTAATATGGTAACTAGAAGGGGAAAAAAGCCTAAAATCCGCAGTTGTGTATGACCAATGCATGTTCAGTGTGGCCTGCTGCAAGTTTTGATCCATTTATGGTATTTTCCCGGATCCTTAGAGATTTTGACCAAAAAAATAAACAAAATTCAGTTTGATTTACAAAGCCCGTAACGGGCTCGTAGGTGAAATTTTTGTTCACCGTCTTGTCTTTACTCGGTCTGTGTGTGCAGATATTTGTTTTGTGTAGTATATTTCATTGACCCTCCATAGCACGCGCCGCTAGCTAGCTATACTGTACCAGTACCGCGTAGGATTTTTTCCCCACTAAATTACAGATTTTGTTGCTAGGCAAATTCATGCAGTGATTGGATGAAAAAGTTGACAGAAATCTACTAAACTCCGTCAAATTAATTCACTTTGTCATCTCGTATAACATCACTCAATCCACATCTACTTACCATGAACTTCAGCCACATCGGATCTATAGATGATTAGATCTGGTTCATCTGTAAGCTTGACCTGCAAAAATGATGGTTGCAGGAATGTTTAAGGATTATTTCAGTGGTTAAGCAAGTCCATTTATATGAAAAAGAATCTTTAAATGAAACAAAATGGTGAAGAAAGCATTTAAAAATCTTATTTCGTTAATGAGATATTTACATTTAAAGATTGGTATCATGTGTAAAACGACTGAAATCAGACTAGTTGTGACATCAGCTGCCTGGATCCAATTCCTCAGTCTTTATATATTCTATCCAAAGAATTAAATGTAATGGAGAATGCTGAGGTCAATTACTGAGTGAAACCAACATTTATTTCTGAAAGTCACCAAAATCGCTGTTTTCCCCATTGGCTCCAATGATAATGAACGATAAAAGTCACTTTATTTCAAAAATTGTCACTTAATTTTTTTTTTTTTCTTCTAATATGTCATGCAACATTTTGTATTCTAGATGATATGAAGTCATTAGGAAAAACCAACGTCGTCTTAAGACGAAAAGTGAAATTTTGGGGCCCTCATAGGCGACAGTAAGAGATTTTAGTTGGGAGGGGAAAAACATGATTAGGTGCAAAAAATAATCATCCTTTTAAGTATACATATAATTTATGTAAGTTTATATTCTTTATTACACAAAAATATGATTAACAAATCTTGCCTCTATTGCAAATCGCCCATTTCCTGAGGTACGAGAAATAGATCTACATAAAACATTATTGTGGATGTTATAATCAAACTTACATTTGCATGATATTCACCTGGCTCAACACAATCAAACCAGACATGTGGTAATTCAGGCAGTGGTCGGGCCTGTAAAGTTACACATTAAGAAATCACTCATTAATAATTATGCAAATCTTGGCAGCTATCACAGAACATGCAAATGCAAATCATGTTATTTGCTAGCAACCCACAAAGGCACTAACTCAATATAATTTTTTGCTAGCAACCCAGTGCCCCAATATATTTTTTGCTAGCAACCCACCATATATTTTTTTGTAATCCACTTAGGCACTAACTCAATATATATTTTTGCTAGCAACCCACTACCCCAATATGTTTCTTTGTTAGCAACCTAGTGCCCCAATATATTTTTTTGCTAGCAACCCACTACCCTATTATATTTTTTGCTATAGCAAACCACTATGGCACTAACTCAATATATATTTTTGCTAGCAACCCACTACCCCAATATATTTCTTTGTCAGCAACCCAGTGCCCCAATATATTTTTTTGCTAGCAACCCACTACCCTATTATATTTTTTGCTATAGCAAACCACTATGGCACTAATTCAATATATATTTTTGCTAGCAACCCACTACCCCAATATATTTCTTTGTTAGCAACCCAGTGCCCCAATATATTTTTTTGCTAGCAACCCACTACCCTATTATATTTTTGCTATAGCAAACCACTATGGCACTAACTCAATATATATTTTTGCTAGCAACCCACTACCCCAATATATTTCTTTGTTAGCAACCCAGTGCCCCAATATATTTTTTTGCTAGCAACCCACTACCCTATTATATTTTTTGCTATAGCAAACCACTATGGCACTAACTCAATATATATTTTTGCTAGCAACCCACTACCCCAATATATTTCTTTGTTAGCAACCCAGTACCCCAAATATATTTTTTTCTAGCAACCCACTACCCTATTATATTTTTTGCTAGCAACCTACCATGGCACTAACTCAATATAATTTTTTGCTAGCAACCCACTACCCCAATATATTTGTTTGCTATAGCAACCCACTATGACACTAACTCAATATTTTTGTTGGCAACTTACTACCCCAATATATTTGTTTTCTATAGCAATCCACTATGGCACTAGCTCAATATATTTTTTTTGTTAGCAACCCACTACCCCAATATATTTTTTACTAGCAATCCACTGTGAGGTAGTAACCAGAACTGAGCATTTCATAGCACCTTTAGATGATATAGCTGAACATATGTTGAAAACATTGTGTTTATGGTGTAAAAATTGATAAGGGACATAGTCTGATAAAAAAAATTCTTATTTCATATAATAGAGGATAAAATAGATTAAATACTATCAGCAAGTCAAAATCTTTTTCTTATTTTATTCATATATAAAGTTGACACATGGAATTCTGCCATTTTTTTAAATCTGTATCAAATATTGTTCATGATGACATATTTATTTCTTTATATTTTGATTGAAGTTTCTACTGCAAAATGATGTGACACAAAGTTTTAACAGCATGTTTTGATAATTTCATGTGTACACAAAATTGTCCTTGACCCTTACAAAAGGAAAACAACTTTTCATAAGCTTAAAAACTTTGAATAAATCAAAAAGAAATACAAAGCATTCCAACATCCTCCTGTTGGGCTGATGATATTTACTCCATGTTTTAAAATCAAAATGGCAGCTCCCATAAAAGTGCATCAAAGTTTTAATAATACAAAATATGTTGGATTGTTTTAGGAGGTATGAGACTTGGTCAGAAAATTTGTTATTTTAATTTCTCTCATATGAATGAAGTGAGGATTATGTCAGACTTTATGGCTCCTTTAAATCTAATGTGTTTTATAGCTCTTGCAAAACACTGCAAGAGAATTAAAGTTGGCTGTTAATTAATGCTAGTTTTTTGACTATACTCAATTGAATCAGTAAAAATAATTATATTAAGAAATATTCAGTCAGTTTATTTAAGTTTTAAAGAAGCTGGCAGCCCAAAAATGAGGGCGTATTTAAGTTGAGTTTTATTGAAAACCTTTCTTGCTGCCCCAGCGATACAGAACAGGGGTCGAATTTGCCGCTGTTCCAAGAACAGTGCTTTTTAGGCAGGAACAGTGAAATATCAAAGATCAGTGTTTTGGTGGAACAGTGTTCTTTTCACAAGCATGAATGATCTATAACTTGATTTCTGCTTAAAAAAATGTTGTCAAACAAGATAATCATTAAAATAATTTCTTCCAGTAAAAAAATTAAGCCCATTTTGAAGAAGGAATTTGTCCTGTTAACAGCAAAAAAGTTGGAACAGTGAAATATGATAAAGAACAGTATCATTTGAGAAAGTACTGTTCCATAGAAGTGGCAAAAATTATTAATTTTGACTTCTGCAAAATATCAAAAACGCTACGAAATCCTGACCAGAGTACCTAAAATGTTTACGTGTTCAATTCCCATTGACTTTTCTTTCAGTAATTTGTTTGCTTGTGTGCGAGGGCTGAACATTTCTGTAAAAAAACAATCCAGGTTATGCAACTTCTATTGATTAAAATATACATAAATTGACAAAAACTGAAGGACTAACTTTCCTGCCATCAGCTCAATAAGAATTGATAAGAAAGCGAGGGTGGAACATCAATCTTCTATACTGTAGTATAGACTTTTTACTGCATTTATTCTAAAACAAACTGATTAAATCGGTGGTCAAACAAGTTCACATATAAAAAAGAGCTTTTGAATAATTTAGGTCTACTCTAGAGCACTGACATTCTAACTCACTTGACAGGTGTGGAAATGTTCAGCGCTCATCACGGGCATAGGAAAATCTTTTCAATTGGGCGGGGGGAGGGGGAGACAGATTTTAATGTTGTCCTAACTTAAGTACAAAAATGTATGAATCTCTTATAATGGTAAAACAAATTCTAAAGGGAAAGTGAAATATTTCCTAAAATTTACCAAGAGAATGTGGCCAATTTTCACACTAATTAAAGCAAATTTTTTCAAAAATTGCAGAAAATGTTCCTAAAATTGCAAAATATTTCCCAAACAATAAAGCAAATTTCCCAAAAATTAAAGAAAACTGTTTTGATAAATCCAAAAATTGAAAGAAATTTGACCAGTATGAAGGAAATTTGACCAATATAAAGGAAATTTGACGAGTATGAAGGAAATCTGATGAAAATTGAAGATTTCTCAAAAATTGAAGATTTTCTATTAGAAAAGATGCTATGGAATTTGACTCTTTAAAATCAACTCGTTTAAACCTTCATTATTGGAGAGGCCAAAATGGTTCTTGATCCCTAATAAAATTCTTGTGAGGCCTTGGCCCCCCTAGCGGCCTGGGTTCCTACACTACTGGCACTCATCCTCTCTTCTTTACAATACAGAAAACTAATTTTACATTCAATTAAAAATTTCATCACTTTCTTCAGGTGAAAATAGAATGACCATTCCCCCACATCCCTTCTTTCAATGATGTGTGCTTTGCAAGAAATGGGGAAATGTTAAAGTGCATTTGGCCATGATTTGTAGGTCTTTGCATTCAGTTTAATTGAAGACATTTCACCCTCGAATACAACCTTTCTCGATCCCTCCCTATCAAGAAAATGGCTCATAAGAGCTGATTTTAAAATAGAATTCTTACTTACAGTATTTGGTAGTGTTTGAAACTTCTGTTGAATATTGTGCTCCTCATTAGAAATGTATATAGTGTAATTATTCTGATTCTTCTTTGAAGATATTCTGGTATACTGCACTTTCACTGACCTGTTGGCATAAGCTGTAATGCTTGGTATCATTTCTGTAACAGCTACAAAATAAAATACTGCAATTAGTATACTCATTTGGATTTTGATGCTGTGAGGGAGGGCAAGAGAGGGAATTATTTTGGGAAATAAAAGGGGAGGGAGGGGGGGGACGGTGGCAAAAAAATCCTTTATCATTCCAGTGCTTACAATATATGTGTATATATATATATATATATATATATATATATATATATATATATATATATATATATATATATATATATATATATATATATATATATATAGATATATATATATATATATATATATATATATATATATATATATATATATATATATATATATATATATATATATATATATATATATATATATATATATATATATATATATATGTGTATAGTTAGATATATATATAGATAATAGATATATATAGATAGATATATATAGATAGATATATATAGATATATATATATATATATATATAGATATATATATATATATATAGATATATATATATATAGATAGATATATATAGATATATATAATATATATATATATAGTATATATATATATATAATATATATATATATATATATATATTTTATTCATGAAAACTTTGCTTGTAAGATTTGTATTATGTGAAATAACTATGTAAAATATGCAATTGGAGGAGCACGCCTAACGAAACTGGGGGTAAAGTAATCTTGTGGGGCAAATCCTCCCCTTCCGTAGAGCTGCTATTGGTCACGTGTTCATTATATGGGGAAGCATGACCTAAGGAACAAAACTGTAATACAGTGTTCAGAATTTATTTTGGCTAACTTGTTGAGAAACGGATGATCGCGATCTATCGACTGACCGATCGCGATCACCCATTGGTTGAATGAATGTAATTTTAGGATGTTTTACCTCAAAATGCGCATAAGGAAAAAATTCGCGGAACTAGTTGTGATGTGTTATGGAAAACTACATATAAACTTGGGAGAATTTGGATTGTACCATTATTATGGAGGTTGGTTTTAAGAACGAAGTCGTTAAAACAATACTTGAATACTTTTAGTTGCACGCAATGGAGGCCAAATTCGTTGAGTTTAAAACTCTTTGAGGGTGCACAAATTATGGATATATCAACTTATATGAAAGGCTGTTCATGTGTGTGTATTTATCATAGAAAAGTATTATGTGGTTTCACAGATTTGAGGGTGTTTACACATAGCGTGGTCATAGCCAGGATTAACACTCTTGATAATACCAGTGACCATCAGAGACTGAGATGGCATATGGGAGAGGGGCGGGACAGCATGAGGGAGAGGGTGGGACAGCATGTGGAAGAGGATGGGATGGCATGTGGGAGAAGGTGGGACGGCATGTAGGAGAGGGTGGGACGGCTTGCCATGTTTGACGGCATAGCATGCCACATATGGGATGTAGGCCAAGTGGAATGGAAGTTTAGACATCTTATATTATTAAAAACTAGCCAGTTCCAATGAAATATCTTTAAAGCAAAAGAAATAAAATGAAATTTAATACACACACAACTTCAGTTCATGAGTTTATTAGACAAGGCATTACTGATGAAAACGTTTTTTAACTCATTTTTCTTAAACAAATGTATGACAAACTGTACTTGTGCTGAATAGAAAACAATTTTTAAGAATGCAGTGATAAGAAAAGATATAAAGAAGTTTATTCAATGATATGATAAACAAGATATTAATTCAACATGCAAAAAGTTTAACAAATAGCATAGTTTTTAATTTTTGGTATCGTAATCATGCACCCTATCGTTGTCGATACACTGTGCCTCACTCTGGCACTTCTTCGTTCATGATTGTTGTCGATAATATTTCAGCCAAATAATGTTTTAAGTTTTGATGAATACAGTCATATAATAAGAAATTTATCTCAGTGTAACAAAACATACAAGAAAACTGTTAAAAATGGAAGAAAATCAGTCAAAATCCGACATTGGAAAATGCTTAATCGCCTCTTTCCAGCATGTTTACAATACACAAATAACAGGAAACCCTCTGCACACAATAGTACAGTCCATGCAGATTGGGCGTGCTAAGATTACATCAGAACTGAAATAAAGGGATACTTAAGCGGATGCGAAATGTTTTCTCTCATCGATTTCTATTTGTAGGAAAGTACAGGCCCTTTTTTGCACCAATCACCTTGGATTTTATATATATGGTAAATAGGTATATGTTAATTGTCAGGACGTGTGAAATGGACTCCCAAATACTTTCATGCATAAGTTACAAAGGTCAAATTGGCGATAATCATGTGATTTTGCTTGAGCTTTCATTAAAAAACAAGAAAAAACACATTTGATAGTTTATAAAGTGCAGAACTTTTTTGGGGAATAATTAAATGAAAATGGTTTTAAACGATAGATAATGAATTCAAGTTCTCTAAGCCATTTAAAATGGAACAAAGTATTTAGAGACTTTAGTTATAACAATTGAAGTGCAAAATCTGTGTGTTTTTAGAGCGTTTTGCATACTTAAGGAGATTATCGCAAGCGTATGAACCAAAAATTCCCATATGTGTTCAAGAATTTTTTTTTAAATTGAGATAATCTTTCTTTTTTCTCCCTTTTAAAAACCTAAGTTGCCTGCAGAAGTGGGCTAAATTAGAACTTTGTCTTGGAAGGGGGGTCTAGAACCTTCTAGGACTCCCTCACTTTTTTAGTGCTGGCTATGCCACTGGGTGAAAGATACAACAAAAGAGGTTAACATAAGGAAAATGACTTGTTTTATTTTCCTGATGTAACAAATGTACATAACATATGCACAGAAACTGTTGTAAAATAGTGAATTTTTCACTGAATTTGATGAAGTTGTTTTCTTGGCTTTTTTCAGAATTGATAGCATATTTTCTTCTGATTGAGCTCATATTGTTGCTATGTACCTGTCCATTGAGTCAGTGAAACCAGACTAAAAGTGACACACACATATATATATATAAATATATATATATATATATATATATATATATATATATATATATATATATATATATATATATATATATATATATATATATATATATATATATATATATATATATATATATACATATATACATACACATATATACATACACCCATACATACATACTTACACACACATACTTACATACATACATACATACATACATACATACATACATACATACATACATACATACGTACATACATACATACATACATACATACATACATACATACATACACACACACACACACACACACACACACACACACACACACACACACACATACATACATACATACATACATACATACATACATACATACATACATACATACATACATACATACATACATACATACATACATACATACATACATACATACATACATACATACATACATACATACATACATAGATAGATAGATAGATAGATAGATAGATAGATAGATAGATAGATAGATAGATAGATAGATAGATAGATAGATAGATAGATAGATAGATAGATAGATAGATAGATAGATAGATAGATAGATAGATAGATAGATAGATAGATAGATAGATAGATAGATATATATATATACATACATATATGCACTGGGGTGTAGAAACTTTTAAAAAATGGGGTAGGGGAAGGACCTCTTAGGGGGCACTCCCCAAGTCATATACAGATGTCCCCCAGTCTATAGAAATAGTCTAAGAGTTAGTGAGCGCAAAACAAGTAAGTAAAAGGGGCACTTCATGTTTAAGAAGGGAAACTTTTCCAATAGCGATACATATTCCCCCAGTACATGGGACTGACAAAAGTCGCCATTGGGTCAGTAATTGGGGCATATCATTGTGAACATATGCACACATTCCACCAGTCCTTGAACCTTTAATAGTAATTGACAGGCACTTTTCATTTTCAAAAGTCATTAGTTGTTGTGCTTCTTAAAGTTTTGAACAGTCAACTGGACCTGATATATAAGTAGGTCTAGTCAGACTATTCCTCTTTATTTTCCTTATTCTGAAAACCCACAAGTGATTAGTATCAAATTTCCCTTATCAATGGCTTTATCGTTCTTGTTCTCCTGCTGGTCCTGGGTTGTTGTGGAAGTTGGTGTTGAGTATCAAACTAGCAGTGGAAAAAATCCTTATTACCTAGTTGAGTGCTTATTTTAATTAAGATAAGCGGTCTCATTATTTGCTACAGTAAGATTGCGGTTTTGATTTGCTGGAACAGATTTTTAAGGAGAAGAACAAGTCATGCGGTATTTTGTATTTTTTTTAAAAGTGTTTTTTTAAAAAGTAGTTTTTCTGGCCCCCAGTTTATATATCTATGTGTACAGGTAGCAACAAGATGAGCTTAAAATGATTCAAAATATACTAAAATCCATGAAAACAGCAAAAAGTTACATCAAAATCTGTTAATAAAGAGTTCTTCATGTAACAGCATTTTAAAACTTAGCTGCAACTAAGATAAATTAGCATAAATTATACAATATTTATTTTTACCTCAGAAGATGGAGAAGAACAAAAATATTTCTTGTTAAATTATTTTTTGTTTATCCTTAATCCTCCAAATATTTTGAAAAGGAGAAGCTGGCTATATAGTGAATTGGAAATAATTACAACCTTGACCCACAATCTTGGATAAAAGTGTACACTTACTGGAAAGTTTGCATGTTATTTCAAATTTTCATGTACAGCTATTTTTAGGTTAACCCCTCCCCCTACAATGCAATGATAAAAATAAAGCACATATTTATTATCTAATTACAATAGCATGGTTCAAAGAACTTACTGCCTTTTATTGTATTGAATTCTCGAAACAATTGTTTTTGTTTTTGACAAATACCATGACTTCCCTACATAAAACTATTTTTCCATTGATATTTTTGATATTTTAACCTAATGACATTTCTGAGACAATCTTGGAGAAAACTGTTGGAATGCTTGACCAGAAAGTTTGCATGTTATTTCAAACTTTCATGTACAGTTATTTTAGCACCCCCCCCCCTCTCCCACTCCCTTCCAGCTACCCCCTATAATGTTTTCAAAATATTTCACTAAGACATACAAAGACATAAAAAGCATTTATCAACATTTTTCACTCATTTCACCAACATTGAACAGGGGAACAGGGTGTCCCAACAAGTCAGTCCGGAAGAATCCTGAGCATACACCAAAAGTTGGAGTTTTGTATTCATTACACGATCCAATGAGACTGCCATTTAACTAGTGAAACGTTAAGTCAATGGCGATTTTAAATGAGAACATGGGGAGGGGGTATTTTTGAAAGGCAAAACCGATACAATAAATATTCAATAAATCTAACAACAGGTTTTCTAATTTTACCATGGACTGCGCAATAAAATAACAAAAGACTTTCATTTAAACAGCCCTCTCGACACACGATTCTGTGTTGGCTTTAAGTCAACGCTGATGCCATGCATCATACATTACATTACACAAATACTACCATGCTCTTAGTAAAAATCCCATTGATATAACGTTATCACAAATTAAAATGGCGGCCTCCATAGATCTTAATGAATACGAAGCTCTAAGTTTTGGTGTATACATTTTCTTATTACACCAAAAGTTCAGGATTCTCCTGGACTGCAAATTTTGTGGAAGAATGCAGATGAAGCAATAAAACACATTTTGAGAATTTTTGATTTTTGGAGACAAATATAAAGATTTACATTCAAGAATTTTAGCTGTATTCCTGTTCATACATCATCCCTTCTGCACATGATAAAAATTTGACGACTATTGAGTGTTTATCAAATGAATCATAGAAAACAGAGATGTAAGCATTTTTTATTCATATCGACTGAAATATCGTTGTATTTAGACCAAATCTTTAATAGCAATGTACCAAAAATCTTCCATTTTGGAAAAAACATCTTTAAGTTGAGTTTCACACGAAATCGAATACCTTTCTTGCACCCAGTGGTACGGAATTTCATTAACGCTACAAAATCCCAACCGGTACTCAAAATTTTGAATGTGTTATTCCATTGACTTTTGGGGATTTGTTTGCTTGTGTGCTATAGGTAAACATTTCTGTAAAAAAAAACCATATGATGTGATTTCTATTGGTTAAATTCTACATAAATTGGCAAAAACTAGCACCCCCACTTTTGGCAGCCAGCTCCTTTAATTAAATTTGGACCAAAAGATCTTTAATTATGGACCAGCAATCATCAATTTTGGAATAATACTGATAATTAAGAGTTAAAATTGTCACACTTGCACTACAATCTACACTTGGGACCAAAAACCATGGGAATTAGGTCTTAATAAGATGTGGATTTAAACACTGAAAGACACACCCTTGTGTTGAAATATTATTTCATGTTTCATCACTTTGATTAAACCATAGGCAGAATTTTGAGTGCAAGGGAGAAATTTACCCTCCCCCCACCACTTTCTTTCTTCAAATGTATACCTTTTGCATGGTGATTTTCGGTATTTTGAGGTGATTTTATGATTTTGACACCCCCCCCACACACACACACATTTTTGGTGGGCAATCCCACTTATGACGATAACTCTTAGGCACAATCAGAGAAAATGAAAAATTCAGGATAATGCTAAAAGTCAAAGAAGGTAGTCAAAGAAGGTAAACAACTTACATATATCAGCACACTCTTGTAGATGAATATTCCATTTCGTTGAGAGGCAATCTACCAGAGAATTATTGATTCAAGATGATTTGGAGTTTTGAGGAATAACTCTAGTTTTTCAAAATAAACAGATAAATCTTATATCATGACCAAAACCACTGATAGGGGGGTAAGGAGGTGTTTCCCTTGGGCCCAGTGCCCTAGGGGCCCGGACACCTCAGGGTCGCAGGATGCCTATAACAATGAAAGAGGTGTTTGTTGAAGAAGTAGTCAGTGACAAATTTTCAGCAGCCAAAAAGGTGATGTCATATTTTTTGCTTTAAAATTGATAATGTATGGTGGATCCCCTGTTTTAGAACATCCTTGGTCTGTTATTGCTTTGAAAAGCTGTGTAATTTACTATGGCTTATGAACAGATGTGTAATTAGCTATCACTTACCAAATGGAGCCCAGTGGCTCAGTGGTTAAAAAGTCTTGCTCATATATGAAAGTGATGGGTTCAATTATGAGAACTAAATAAAAACGTTAATCACCCTTCTTCCGATATTTCGAAATAAAGATCTACTATATTTTCCAATTTCTGAATGCAAATTTTTTCGAAAAGTTAACATGATTCAGAAAAGGAACACAAATTTTCCATAAAATTAATAACAGTTAGCAAATTTGTTCTCATTTTTTTTATTGAAAAGACTATATTTGTATATGCGAGGGGATGGAAGGGGGCAGCACTTTATTGAAGTACGCTGGTAAAGTATATATAGCATGTATGTAGCCACAGGGTTCCATATAGCATGTATCAATCATATTTGATGTCATCATCCATCCACCCCTCCCCGCAAAAATTCAAGGTCTCCTACAGCCCTGCAACCCTGGTGTCTGAGGTAATGCTGCATTTACCTCGCTTATGGATATGCAGCGTCCTTTTATTAAGCTTATAGTCAACAATACCCTGGTGCCCTGCAATGGAGTCGCCCAAGTTTTTGGATTTAAAGCATAGCAGTGAAGAGGAGATCTATCGTATGGGCAAAGCCGCATATAAGGGTCCAGGGAGCGAATCCCCTGGAAATTTGAAGGATTTCACTTCTTTGACGCCCCAAAATGGCCTAAAATGATAGATAAATTTTCAATCATTCATTTTAAAATGATCACCTAAACAGGGTACCTGAGGAAAAGAAATATATACATTTTTTGGAATAATTTTGGTATTTTACTAACACAGATTAGTTCATGTTTATTGTGTGCTCATTTTTTTCTGCAGAAAGTAAATCTTCTCTGAGGTTCAAAGCCCATGATTTGCTGACAGACCAAAACAATTTGCTGACAAGCCAAATTATTTGGGGGTGCCTTCCCCCTTCTGCTGATAGATATGTCCCCGAGGCCTGTTTGCACCATGGAAACCGGGAGTAAGCACCGGCCATATGAGTCTAATGGCTGGAATGGATTTAAGTATCAAATGGAGACTACTGTACCATGTACAAGAATGCACAACACATTGACAGACTGATGGCCATGATAGTAGACTCCAGACATAAAAGATTATCAGCAGGATTTACAACCACATCCATTAGCGATAATCCATCTGATGTACAGTATCCATCTTATATATAAAGTGTAATAAGGGCCATTTGACTGAATGTGGCAACTGGCGGGGCATTACTCTGATTGTCTGTACCATGCCAAGGTTTTCAGCATGGTATAATGAATAGGAAGAAAGATTGAGTTGACACAAAGCTCAGGAATGAACAAGCTAGATTTAGGAGTGCACGCATGGCAGTACAACTGAGTATATATTAACTCTCTGTAACATTATCGAACAGGCTATTGAATGGAATAGCAGCTTTTATGTGTGCTAGCTATGTTGATTTCGAAGAAAAAAAACTTTGACAGTGTGCACAGAGAGACGTTATGGAGCATTATGAAATGTTACAGCATCCCTCAAAAGCAGAAGAATACGGCGAAATCTCTTTATGCATATTGTAGATGCACAGTGCTGGCTAACAATGACACAACTGCATGGTTCGATGTCAAATCAGGTGTCAAACAGGTTTGTGTAATGTCAGGATTTCTGTTCTTACTGGTGATTGACTGGGTCATGAGACAGACAGTGGTCAATGGAAACACAGGAATTAGATGAAAGTCTGCAATTAAGTTAAGAGGACATCGACTTTGCAAAGTAAGTTGGGCCTATTGAGTCATAGAACCAAAACGGTCCAACTAAAGATAAACACCGCTAAAACCAAAACCATGAGATACAACGTAAACAACAGGAACCACTCAAGCTGTATGGAAATGACATGGAAGAAGTGGCACCTCCCTGCATACAACACAGTTATCTGTGCAAGAAGTGGCACCTCCCTGCATACAACACAGTTATCTGTGCAAGAAGTGGCACCCCCTGCATACAACACAATTATCTGTGCAAGAAGTGGCACCTCCCTGCATACAACACAGTTATCTGTGCAAGAAGTGGCACCTCCCTGCATACAACACAGTTATCTGTGCAAGAAGTGGCACCTCCCTGCATACAACACAGTTATCTGTGCAAGAAGTGGCACCTCCCTGCATACAACACAGTTATCTGTGCAAGAAGTGGCACCTCCCTGCATACAACACATTTATCTGTGCAAGAAGTGGCACCTCCCTGCATACAACACAGTTATCTGTGCAAGAAGTGGCACCTCCCTGCATACAACACAGTTATTTGTGCAAGAAGTGGCACCTCCCTGCATACAACACAGTTATCTGTGCCAGGATAAGTTTCTTTGTGTACGTTACTGCAATCTGATTTATGAGACCCACCAAAACAAGGTCATAATCAAAACAAAGTATGAAACAGGTTGAATGTTAATACTCCATTTCAAAGTTTAATCTTGGTTAAAACTTCTGGTTATTTGCAATGGAGCTTATGATATAATCTTGACAATCCATGAGATTGAAGGCCCATAGGTAAACTTAACTTCCAAACCCCACAGCAGCTTATAAAGCTCCACTAATTAATAATTTGTTTACCCAACACAGACCTGGAAAAAAAACCTCATGGTTCCTGTGGTTATAACCACGAGAGAGTGGGGGGGGGGGGGGGAAGAATTTGTGGGAAGAAAAAGCAACAGTATATGTGGCAAAAATTTCAGGTTTCGACCACAATGTTTTGGGTTCACTGCTCTAAGGGCAACTCCCCACTTAATTGTGCAGTGACTAGTACATTAAAATGAGAAAGAGGGAATGTTTGTGGTAAAGTGCGAACATATAAAGATGCATTTACTACATTAATATTATTTCTCTCATGATTTTTCGTGGTATGTTTTTCAATTGACACATTCATTCAGAACCATGGAAAATTGTATAATTAATTCCCCAACTCTGACCTGATGGTATGTGGGCAAACACGCTGACCTTAAGGCATCAATCACAGGCGTCAATCAAAAATCATTTAAATCATTGTAATAGCTGTTAACATAAAGGACCCCATCAATTAGAAATCAATTGTTTTAGTTTTAACATTATCATATGAACATTTGGATGCAAGCTAGTTGTATGAAATGAAAGACTTGTCTTTTGTCTTATGTAAACCCATTTGTTCTTTTTGAAAACCTTTCTTGCAAATCGCAAGACTTTTTGTCCCTGATTGTAGACAGATAGCTACATTATCTTCAATATCAGGTCAGGCCATTTAATTGAGTTTAACAACTTAAAGTATTCATTGTAATGTTGAATATTTGTTAGGCTTGGAATTTCAAAGCCATTCATCTTGATTTCATCTTTTGGCATTCTTCTGTAACTTTTTCATCATTAATTCGTTACAACAACCTTACAAAAAAAGAGAGTGTCAAATCTTGTCTGTGTTCCTGCACGAACACATGTGGCAGACAAAAGACTTCACTTGTGGCAAACAAAAGTGACACACATGACAATGCATGAAATTGGAACTAATTCCCTGCATGTCTTACAGGTAATCCCACATGTGATCATGTGAGGCTGACATGCATGTAAATGTGTAAAAATAAGTGTTTTAACAAGACAGCAAAAAGTGTGGTAAAACGAGTTCCAACCTGTGTCAAGAAATGTGGCAAAACATGGCAAACTTTCAAGTAAATTTGGACCAGCTGAATGGGCTGTTGCATGAAGAAATATTTGGTGTAAACGCTTTGTCTGGTACTTACTGTATGACACAGGTTTTCTCTTCTTTCCTGTGTGACACGCATTGTCCTGTTGGACACAGGAAAACCTGTAAAGTGTAGTTTCCATGTTTTATGTGTAAAAGAGTGGCAGACACTGTTTTTTGTGGAATAAGTGCGAAAGAGTGTCAAACTAGTGCAAATACCAAGGATGACCCTGGGTTTGCATGCATGTTCATGCATGCATTAAGAATTTTGGGCCCTTAGACCCCTCCAACCCCACAGCCGATTTTCTCAAAATCAGGGGTAATCCACACTATTCAACGGAGAGACTCTTCACACTTCATTGACTAGCATCCAGCTATTGTTACACCATACACAACCAATCTATACCTTCTTATCTAATAACATCTTCATAGTCTATTCACAGTTAACTTGTTAGCAACCAGCTACTGTTACACTGTACACAATAGGTCATTCATCTTATGTAGCTTGCTACATAACTGCTGTTCAGTGATACGAATCAGATTAGTTCTTGGCAGAGCCTAAATAAAAATATACATTATATGCTTGGGAGGACTTTGTGCAAAACCCATAAATGATTGATGGACCATTCTTCATAAGGATGGTTATTTTATCATGTGAAATTGGAGCAGCTGACACAGGTATTTTGTAAGGGATATACACAGTATCCCCTGTGTTTATATCATTTCAAGGAAATCGGAGCCAAAGTTAAGTGCATTTGTGGTATAATTCAATATCCAACCTGCAGTATTTCCTGGCAGGAACATATGTTTGGTGTACCTTCCTTTCTACCAAATATGGATCCCAAACTCTTGACTGTATCATAAAACACTAAATTAGAACATATGACTATCATGTCCTAATTTTTGAAAGGGATAATTCCCGATCAAGTCATTATCTTAACATAGGTATAATTCAATATCCAACCTGCAGTATTTCCTGGCAGGGACATATGTTTGGTGTACCTTCCTTTCTACCAAATATGGATCCCAAACTCTTGACTGTATCATAAAACACTAAATTAGAACATATAACTATCATGTCCTAATTTTTGAAAGGGATAATTCCCGATCAAGTCATTATCTTAACATACACACAAAAAAGAACAAGATGATATAGTTACCTGGAATACTGACACTTCCTATATCTTGTAGTAGACTGTCTGAAGGTACAGGTTTCATTGTAACATCGTATGCAGAAGAGGGAGTGATGACATTTGGCAAAATCAAGCATGGAAGAGAAATATTATCCTTGAAAATGAAACCGAAAACAATCTTTAATTAAACAATGATATCTTTACAATTGAAGAATACCCCACACCCAGTTACCAGCCCAGCTACACCTGGCATAAATTTCCAGTGTAGCCCCGTGTGTAGCCCTTCACTCTCAATTTATCAAAATTCTCTCATAAAAAATGTTCTCAAGAAATGTATGTTTGTGACTAAAAACGTTTGCTCCCAGTGGCCAAGCACCCCTATCTTGCGCCCTGGAGAAGTTTATGGCATCACTACTGTACTCATAGTACAGATTTGAGAGTCAAAGGGGGTATTTCCCTCCAGGTTTTTTCCATACTTGTATCTTTTGTATTTTAGTGTTATTTTAAATTTTTGCCCCCACTTTTGGTTGGCTACTTTTGCTTTATGACTAATGAATATTTCTAATATTTCAGGAATAAGTCTATGATAGTGGTTCTTCCCTGAGCCTGCTACAAAATGAACTTATCCTTCTCATAAAAGGAACTCAAAACCCGAATAACATACATTCAAGGGGAGGTCTGACTCCATGCTTATACAGTGTTTGTCATCTGTCCCACATATGTAGACACATCTGACCTACCCCAAGTATTAACCAATCATCAGATTAATCACAATTTGATTGCTACAAGTTAGTAAGTTATGTTAAAAAAGAAATGACAGAAATATTAACAAGCTGAACTTTATGGATAGCAGTATGGGAAATTTCATATCTTGGGTAAACAGTCAAGAAATTTTAGAAGAAAAAAAGTAAATTCCTGCTAGAATTTGATACAGACATGGAAAATATTTAAAGCATTTCTTATAATTTGGTACCGTAAGACGTGGCCACTTGTCTAGGTATGCACCAGATCCAATTTTTTTGGATCCGGCTGGAACTGGATTTGGCCAGATCTTAGATAAAATTCAGCCGGACCGGATTTTTCCATTACAAAAAAGAAATCATTAACAAATTGGAATTATGCAAAGGGAGAATATCTTAAGTGAAGAATACAATTTATTAAGTGTCTAGCCCCTATAAAAGATTACATAGGACTTGTAGTGGTGTATAACTACTTTATCTAATAAATATATGTAATAACTGCAACACTAATTTTGTAAATCATTGCTTGATAGTGATACATGTAAATGTGTTTGTTGGAAAAATAGGGTATACTTCTTTGAAGTTTGTGCTAAAACTGAAAGCCACTTTGAAAAAATCTCACCTATTGAGCTAATTACTGGGTTGTAAATGTGCTATGTACAATTTAGTGCGTTATACATCATTTTTCAAATATACTTATAAATGCAATATTTTTCTTAGAATGGAAAGATTAAACAAGAAGTTTGATCTTCATTTTATGAAATAACGGTGAGTGAGAGGTAATGTGAGATCCCGTTCGTGCATGCACAGTCAGCCTTAAAAGTGCATGTATGAGGGCAGAGTAATGTGATTAGGACAATGAAATGGTAAAATAAAATCAATTGTTCTATTCTGGGTGGGAGAGGTGAGCACATTACCTCTCACTCACTATTATTTCATAAAATGTAGATCAAACTTCGAACTAGGTTCTCATTTAATCTTTCCATTTTATTTCATAATACGTTCGAGTATTTCATAATACGTTCTAGTATTTCATAATACGTTCGAGTATTTCATAATACGTTCGAGTATTTCATAATACATTCGAGTAATGTGAGACCTTAACAGCTACTCTGGCCTCATACAATAATGAAAAAGGTTAAAACAGGTAAGTGATAATTACCTGAGCAGTATATGTACATGTAATACAGTCAGTTATATATTAAGGTTACAATATGCCATGTATGTGCATTTAAGTCTTCAACAGCATACCTGAATTCAAGGTGAAGTTCCAATTTCAACAAGGTGTACCACACCTAACATATATACAGCTAAAACTATGCAAAGTTTTAAGTTCAACAAGGTGTTCCATACCTAACATATATACAGCTAAAACAATAACAAAACTAGGTACAAAGAAAGTTGTAAACTACTCTGTCAGTAGAGCCTTCATGAATGTTTGAGAAGTTTGTATTATAGGCTTGTTGTAAAATGTTTGGAAAGTTTGCTCATTCTGCCAGTCTGCCTGCATAAGTCTCTCACTTATTGGAACATTCGTCCATTGGCCACTAGAGACAGCAGCCGTCTGTTTGGAAAGTTCACTCATTCTGCCAGCCTGCCTGCATAAGTATCTCATTTATTGGGACATTCGCCCCTTGAGCACTAGAGACAGCAGCTGTCTGTTTGGAATGAGGTTTAAATTGCATCGTATCTAAACCAGCTTGCTTCATTATATTTCGAAGCCACCTTGCGACAGTGTCTACCCTTACCCGAGCATAGGGTTTCTTGTAACTAATAAGTAAATGTTTTTCCTTCTTTCTACATAGCAAGATTCTTGTAAGATATTCCATTAAGTACGTGTATATGCAGAGTCTTCTATCAGGCGGATAGGCATTGAGTTCAAGCAATGTGCCAACATGCTCTGGTTTGCTGGTTTTCATAAGACTGTTTACTGGAAAATAAACTTATTTTGTTTCACTTGCATATCCTCTACATTTAAGGCGCATAAAGTCTGTTGATGCTGAGCTGTTAAGATTGCTAAAAGCTTAGTAGTTTTCAAGATTAAATCTTTTAGACTGAGATTTCTTGCTGGTGATAGTTTCCTTAAAAAATTGAAGACAATCTTAACATCCCATACTTGAGTGCATCGAGGTAAATGTGGCTCCAAATTAAAAATGTCTTTGAAAAACCGGATTATGAATGGGTGTGTTCCTTTGGAATATCTATCTGTAAGTAACACAAATGACGAAAGTGCTGCCCTCGCAGTGTTGAGTGCACTATAACCCCGAAATTGAAACAACTGTTTAAAGAAATCTAAAATGTGGTTGACAGAGGTTTGCAAAGGACTAATTTTCCGTTCACCACACAATCTACAAGCCGAGAGAGATATGGATACGTAGTGGGTGTTGTTGCCCTGATATTGGATGATGTAAGAGCTTACTGTCAGTTGTTTAGCAGTAAAGGAAACCAGGGTTGAGTGGGTCAATTTGGAACAATCAAAATCCCTTCAGCCTTATCAAGTTCAAGCTTCTGCAAACATCTCAATATAAGGGAGAAGTGGGGAAAGGCATAAAAAAAAAAGTTGTGCCAGTCTACAGTAAATGCATCAACCGCCTGCACTCCTGGGTCAGGTTCACAAGATATTTAATGCTTCAATTGCGTGTTAAGTCTTGTAGCAAAAATATCAATATCTGGGTACCAAATATTGCACAGATCTGTTCAAAACATTGGTATTAAGTTTCTATTCCAAGTATTCATTAAATTGTCTAGATTTTGTATCTGCAATTGCATTTTCACAGCCTGGCAAGTATACTGCTGTAATCCAAATATTTTTAGCAACACACCAACTCCACATTGTTTTGGCCATTTGATTGCAAGCCTGGGACTTTGTACCTCCCATGTTGTTTATAAGCGCAACAGCAGTGGTAGGTATTGTCGAGCCTTAATCGCACATGTATCTGTTCCTTTGTTTTACAAAAGGATTGTAAAGCTAAGAAGAGAGCTAACATTTCCAAATAATTTATTTCAGTTCTTTAATAGGGTTCCACTTTCCCCCTATCTTAGATTCCCCATCGGTTGCTCCCCAACCGAGTCCTGATGCATCACTTGTAATAGTCATGCTTTGTTTTTTATTTGTATGTGCCTGTAAAAGTTTTCAACATTGCGCAACTACCAAAAGACACCCTGCTGAGTAAACTGTGATAATGTCATCATTCTATCAAAATGGCTTTGTTTTGATTTCAATGCATAAGTTTTGTCTTTCTCCAGCTCTCTGCAATGCAATTTGCCTTATTGAACGGCTGGCAACTATTTTGCCTAATGCAGACATCCTTCAGTTGTTCCTTCTGTTCTTGTGGAAGTCTTCATTGTTTCGAGTTGCGAATAAATTTCAAGAAAAGTAATTTCTTGTGTTGGGGTAATTACCGATTTGTTTGGGTGAATAATGAAGCCCAATTCTGATAAAGTTTCAGCTGTTTTTTCTCCAGCTAAGGACGATTCTTCTTCGGTTTTTGATATAATCAAGGTATTATCAATATACGCTACTACTGTGATCCCCATTGTTCTAAGAAAAGAAAGTGGTGGTTTCAACAATTTTGTAAAAAGTCTGGGTCCTGATGTTAGCCCATTTGGTAAAGCCCTGAATTGCCCAACATTATCTTGCCAAATAAATTTTATATATTTTCTATCTTCTTCTGCAATTAGAATAGAATAATACGCATCTTTCAGGTCAATGAATGACATAAAATACCATCTGTAATAAGATTGATTGCTGTTTCCAGGGTATCCATTTTAAAATGGTAATAAGTGATATTCTCATTTAAAGTTGATAAATCCAAGATCATTCGAAAAACCACCATTTTTCTTTGGTCGGGTGGAAATGTTTGATACGTAACTATCTTGGTCAATGATCTGTTACTACAAAGTCTGTCAATTTTCATGGATACAGCAGCTGCCTCCTGAGGGCTTAATTTTTAAGAGGCAGGTACGTAATTGAAGTGGCAGGAGGCCATTCTCAATTTCAAGTTTGTAGCCATTTATGGCTGTTAAAATAAATTGATCATTGGTATATTCTTCCCATATTGTATCAAACATTTTCATTCGACCACCAATATAATCGACACTGTTGTAGGCCAAATTAATTTTATACTGTCATACATTCACCATATAAGTGCTTGATTCTGGCTCTGAATGTGTAGGTGGGTTACATGAGTCTGTTTGACCTGTTTTCCGCTGTTGGTTTGTTTTGTTTGGTGTACTCTCTTGGGGTCAGCGCTGTTAGGTAGGGTTTTGGCATGTTGGTCTTCAGTACCCCTAAAAAAGAATTTCGTGGCTTGGACATCTGAAACTGGGCATGTGAGACCACCCAGCTCGCTGGTATTGGTCTTGTCTTGCCACATTACCAGCTCGCATGGGATTAAACCTCAAAGTATATTTTACTTTGGGAAAAAGCATGACCCCCACAGTTTTCTGTTCCTCTTCCATTTTCTTTACTCGTTTGGAGAGATCGTCTCCAAAAAGCCATTTTGTTGTTGGGGTTGCTTGTTTACAGAGGTGTGAATACCTCTGATTTAAATCAGGTTAATTAAATCCTTCCTAAAGGTATTCAGTTCAAATGTAGCATTTGAAAGAATAGCTACGGCATCCTGTTGTTGTTAGATAGTTCTTTAGGTGCAAAAGATGTCAAGAATGCAGTCAGACCCTTAACTAAGGGTTTTTGGCAACGCTGCAATTTGAGGTCAAGTGACTTTGTTTTTATGCTCAAGTTTTCCCAAATTACGGGGTTGACCTTTGGAACTAAGAGATGGTCACAGTTTGATGGTCTTGGATACTTGTCAAAAGTATCATTTAGTTCCTTTTCCTCCAACTTTGAGGCCATGAGACAACTTACACTGGTTGCTAATCCTTCTGGCACTGCTTCACCCACATTGTTCTGATTTGTAAATCTTGCCGCAAATCTAAGGTTTTGAGTACTAAAGTTAATGTTAGGTTGAAGATAATCACTTTGCTGTTTTTCGTCTTAGAGTTTTTGTTCATTAGTGTTCTCTGGCTCATCAGTAGTCTGTATATGCTCATAGTCACATTGTTCTTCCGTATCGTCTGTATAATTTTCTATTTCTTGTGCCTGATAAATGGGTACATTAATAGTGCTAAGCAAGCATCTAAAAGGCCCTCAAGTCTGTCCAATCTTTCACTACTGTCAGTGACAGTATTAGCAGCATTAACGATGTTAGTACTACTACAAGACGGCGATAGAGTTTTACTGTTAGTAGCAGCTTTATTGCTAGCGGTGCTAGACCTAGCTTTCAGTTTCTTTCCCTTTTGGGAAGTTTGTGACCCTCCTTTAGACATCGTAAAACTAGGCTTCGAAGCCCAATATTGCTGCATGTTGTTACACAATGTACGCTTGGTAGCATTAGGCTCAAATCCTGAAAACGCGCCATTTACAATCTCCCTCGAATCCATCAAAAAATTATTAATCCACGAACAATTTTATCACAAAATCGTTAACAAGTCTCAAATTTTTAAGGAAGGTGTTTGTTTCCGATAATTCAAAAATAATAGTCCAATAAGTTTGTATAAACAAATCCGTGGCTAACTGCTTGATGCAAGGAATGCACTGACTCCGCATGTGCGAATAGGATCTCACATTACTCAAACGTATGAAATAAAATAAACAAACACCATTGTGTACATCATTCTAAAATGGAAGAAAACATAATCGCTATATTACATGTATTTGAATTTGCTTAACACTGCTTAAAAATCACTATCAGTCTTCAATTTAAATTTGTCAAGAAGAATTCATTTCGGTTTATGCTGATCAGAGATGCTTTTCTTTGTGATGATTTTTTACTTGCTATATATGAAAAAGACTCTAAGATAACATACTTTAAGTCTTGGCATGTTTTATGTAGTAAAAATTATTTTAAAAAATGATCTTTTTTGAAATACTGTGAAAGCCTAATGCATCCCTACAGAACCTTAAATATGGACCTTACGATTATCAACATCAGATTAAAAGTTGATGAAAACATTTTCATGAACCTTTGTACACAGTCAATACATATATTTATATGAATGTTCAGATGTTCAAATGTCTTATAGACATCATCAATTACAACAGTACAGAAATGAGATACATAATTTAAAGATCTAATGCAAGAAATGATAGCTTAATTTGCCATGAACCCTCACAATTATGTAAATATTATTATAATAGATTATGAGATTGGTCACATCTTCCTACAGTCAGACAGTCCTAAATTATATACTGTGATAATTACTTCTGTGTGTGGTACCCGGGGATAAGTTATTCTGAGATTAAAGATCAATTTATTTCACTGCAAAACCACTTATAAACTTTAATGGGTATGAAGTGAAATGGTCACATCCTAACATTTAGTGAAAACCTTGAACAATCTCTTGTTTATATATCTGATGGATTAACACAAGTTTTTTATGTTGCTCCATAAAGTTCAGATGTTTAAGGATATAAGGGATTGGTTACACACACATAAAAATGATGAAAAAAAAGCAAAGCCTACAATAAGTATGGAATACTGATCAAGGAATGTCTATGGTTAATTTAAACTACACAACTGATAAAGGCTGCCAGACATGTTTCTACTTTTACTGAGACAAGATTCCCTCTTTAAGCCTTCTCTTTCAATGCATTTGCAGGATTTACAATAGAAAAATACTAAAGCCACCCACCCACCCATACATCAAAAATTACTATACAAACTTTGCATATAAACGCCTGAAAACCGAATTTGATGTAAAATGTTGCTACTTTAATTTTTTTTTACTCAATATCAAAACAATTTAGCTGTTGTTGCTTCTACTTGTCCATAAATCTTGAAGGTTTAAAAGACATACCCTTAAATTTGCACGGGGTTCACTGAGTTTCATCTCTATGCAGAACACTCTGTCACCAGTTGTTTCTGCTATGCCAATCTGATATCCGGTCATTTCACCTGGAAAAATCGGAAAAATACCAAATTCTTTTACAGCACTTTTCCAATGCATGCAAATTGATATACAATGGAAACTTCAAGACTTGATGCGGCAACCAACAAATGCTGCACAAGCCTGTACATTACTTTTCTCTGATCCCTTAATATGCTCAAGCGAGAGAGCAGCAGCCTGGGGGGTGAGGGGTGTAGGGAGGGCACGTCATACTAAAACTGGTAGGGGTGTGCAGTCCACCAACCAAAAACATTTCCCGCAGTATGACAGATTTTTTGGTAACTGCAGAATGCAATTATACAATTTTGATACCCGCAGTATGGAAAAAGTAAATTTTAATACCTGCAGTATGAAAAAAGTCAATTTTAGTGCCTGCAGTATGAGTATTGTAAAAATGGACCAGCAGTACAAAATTAAGAGAGTAAAACCTCCGTTTTTGGGACCTGCACTACAAAAATGATAAAAAAAAGACACTTTTTAGTAAAGAATATTTTAAAAAAGACACCTTCACAACGAAAAGTATGTATGTATGTATGTATGTGTGTGGGTGCGGGTGTATGTATGGGTGTGCATGTATGTGTGTATGTATGGGTGATGTATATGTATGTATGTATGTGTGTATATATGTGTATATATATATATATATATATATACACACCTCACATACAAAAATATATATATATATATATATATATATATATATATATATATATATATATATATATATATATATATATATATATATATATATATATATATATATATATATATATATATATATATATATATATATATATATATATATATATATATATATATATATATATATATATATATATATATATATATATATATATATATATATATATATATATATATATATATATATATATATATATATATACACACACCTCACATACAGAGACCAATGAGCAATTTTTAAAGTGTGGGGAAGAGGGGGGGGCTGAAGGAATAAATGGTGAAAATAAAAAGTGTCAACACGTTTATATTTGTACACTAACTCCCAATCATGTTGCTAGGTAGAGGCGGATTAACCAATAACCTACTGTAGGTAACCAATAGGTTAGAGGCCCCCAACCAGGGGGTGAAAAATTAAAATTAATAAAAATAGATACAGAAAGTGTGCGATTAAAGTGTGGCATTGTAATATCTTGAGCTGTTCAAAAGGGGGCATTTATCTACTGTACCTACTGTGGTGTAGCGGTTATCATACCTGTCTAGGCCCCGGTTCAATCCTGGGGTGGGTAGACATGCCAGTGCACCACAACTGGTTATCAAAGGCCGTGGACATTGACTTGGTTGTCGATGTTATGTCCACGTGCCTGTGTTCTTGTCCGGTCGTATTAAGCGTTTCGTGATGGCATTTGTACTATCATTGTAATTGTGTGTTCAACTCTCTCTCTCTGGATACTTATGGGCTCCCCAAAACCTTAATCCGGCCCTGTTGGTAGGCATGGGTGTAGGAAGGGTCACCACTGGGAGGGGGGTAAATCAAGTTCCATCACTGATATTGCTGCTTATTGGAAAATCTTCAATTTTTGGGAAATCTGATGTTCCTTCATTTTCGGGGACATTTCTTAACATTTTGGTGAATTGTTTGTCAATTGCAGTCACTTCCCTCATAATTCATTGACAAGTTCAGGGAAATTTTGTTCAGTTTTGGATAATTATAATCAATTTTGGGGAAATTTCCTTTATTCTAAGACAATTTTTTGGCATTTTGATGAGATATTTGTCAATTTTCAGGAAATTTCCAGACAAATTCAACCAAAATTTCAAATAATTATACCAAATTTTTCTTCCATTTTAACTTCCTTTTTGGGAAATTTTCTTCAATTTTTAGAGTTTTGTTTTCATTTTCGGGCACTTTCCTTAACATTTCATTTTTGGCAAATTACAGGGAATCTCATTCAGTTGTAGGCAATTTTCTTCAATTTTGAGGAACATTTTGACAATGTTCAGGAAATTTGTTGACAAATTGTTTCTAAAAATTTCTAAATATACCTTTGAAAATGTAATTTATCACTTAATTTTAAAGTACCTTCGGCCCACGAAGTTAAGGGATGATAGTATGGATCATCTTGTCAAAAAGTGAGGGATATATCCCCCATCACCCCCAATGGATTTATGCCCATGATATTATTTCAGTGACGTAGGAACCTAAGGGACAGGGGCCTTGCTGCCTAATAATTTTATTGAGGGGGGTAAGTACCATTTTGTTCCCCCCCCCCCCTCCATGAAGGTCTAAAGATTGATTTTGAAGAATCAGAATTCATGGTATCTTTTCTGGTATTTACAATTTTCGTTAAATTTCCTGCTTTATCTTAAAGTTTGCTACAACTTTCTTGCAAATTCCTTCATTTTCCGGAAAGTTTCTTTAATTTTCAAAAAGTTTCTTTCAATTTTTGTGCAATCTCCTTCATTTTCAGAAAATTTCCTCAAAATTTTGTAACATATTCATGTAATTTACTTCCAAGTTTTGTGCAATTTCCTTCATTTTCAGGAAATAGTCTTCTTTTTTCAGAACATTTTCTCTTTTTTCCGGAAATGTTGCCAAATTTGACCAAACTTTGTATTCATTTCACACCCTCCCCACCCTCCCCCCACCCCCCTTTTACGTAACAAATAGTATTTGGACCTAATAAGAGACATGTATTTTTGTAGGTTTGTTGGGACAAATGATCAAATCAAATATAATGCCAAATATCTTCCTACGCCGCTGCATAATATACTTTCCAATTAAGCGGGGTATGATTTTTATGCTTTCTTGAAATAAATTTTCAGGAAGCAATACAAATGTTTTGTCACTTTAAACTATTTTCTAAAATATTTGTTGGTATCCGCATGGCTGGTTTGAATAGTTGTTGCCTCGTTTCCAGTAGGAATTCAGGTGTGGGAATCCAGATCTACAAATTTCATATTAAATATTTGAAGCCATGCAATGAAGATTTTGAAATAACTAAATTTAAAAAAAAATCAAACCTGTGATTGAAATGCCCCAAGATAGCTTTAATCCTAGGTGGTTTGCTCCTCCTGACTGGGTCACACAATATTCAGCTATTGGGTGACTAACTTCAAAATCATCAACAGAATTACCAGATGACATATGTGGGTCAATTATGTTGTAACAAGCTGAAATTACAGAGTAAAGGGCTTTGAAATTTACATGATTGATGGTGGTCAGGCATGCATGCGGTAACGTTTCCTTCATAATTATCCAATCAAATTCAAGGATTAGTTCCGGGGTTAAGCAAGTTGATCTTATATAAAACAAAAAAACTTTTCAAGTCATACATTAATTGTGAATATAATATGATCTATATACACAGTGCACAATTCAAAGCATTAGTTCCTACAGTTGTCTAAATGACAACTCCCTGGTTCAGCTGTCAAGTCCTTTTTCATAAAGATAAAATTGCTTGACCGCTGAACTAATCCTTTCAGCTGTAATCTTTCCAATGTCATGAAGGTCTATAAGGCTGGTGCTCTATCCCCAGTTTCTGTGTTTCAAGGAGATAGTTAGTCAATAACTTTCCCTGGATCGGATACAAGCCAATCACTCCCACACACACACACACACACCTCAGCAAAAGTAACACTCATTTCACAGCTGAGTAGACAGAGAATTAAGTATCTTACTTAAGAATACAATGCAGGATTCTTGCAAAAACTCATAACCTAGCTCAGTTTGGAATACGAATTTGATTCAACCACTAAGCCACATGGACTCACAGAAGTTCACTAAAACACAAAACAAAACAAATCCATCAAAAAATCAATTACACAATTTGCATGATTTAGTTGAAAGCCAAATCATTTATAAAAATACACAAAAGTATGCATGACATCATCACTTGAACAGATCTAATGGTATACAAAAGGCTGGTTCTGACCCACTTTTGCGTCGTTATTACGTAGTTTTCGTTTTCACTGGTTCTGGCCCACTTTTGCGTCATTTTTACGTCGTTTTTGTTTCACTAATTAGACTGGGCTGGTTCTGGCCCACTTTTACGTCGTTTTTGTTTTCACTGGTTCTGGCACACTTTTTATGGGCTGGGCCCACTTTTGCAACGCTTCACTGGACCCCCTTTTGTATACTACTACAGGCAACTTTCTATGTCGTTTCGGGCCACTTCTTATGTCGTCCACCCACCTATCTTGAAAATTTAGGACAGAAAAATATTTGTTTAATTTTTTCAATTCTATTCATTTAATTTTCATATTTAATTTGTTATTTTTTATATCATTTTTGTTAATGTTTAATCCCTGTAGCCAGAGGCCATAGTGGTGAGTGGTCCACTCACAACCCAGCGCTGGGTATCAAGAGGTGACAAGGAAATTTTATTTAATCGCATGCTATATATGTGGTGTTCACTTCTCAATAGATTCATACCATGGTAAAATGTCTTGCTGTCATAAGAGCTTCTTTGTACTGCTGATGTCTGTCTTTTATTTTTTTTCACAACATACTTTTTAACACCTTTTGCTTTTCGGATCTCGCCTCTATCTTCCTTCAGGACAGGATACATTTTGGGTCGAAGTCCTATATACTCGCTAATGGGTAATCCAGCGCATTCGTCTTTCATTTTACCAAGCACCTTTTTGTTCGTGGTGCTGTGGAGCGGGTGGTCTATCGGATAATCACTCATGTTATAAAGGTGTGACTCAGAACTCGCATATCAGCATATACATCCTCATTTTGGATTACAAGCAGAAGACCATCCGTATCCGTACAGAGAAGATTGCACTGCTCCCCATATTGCTCCTTTATGTTATTATAATAAAAGTCGTACATCAGATGTTTACTCAGGTCCAGTACACACATCTCAACGTAGACTGGTCGGTTAAGCATCAGCTGACGTTTGTGTAGGTGTAGCTCATCATCAAATACCACATGCCTTGCAAACGCAGGGCTAGCTATCCACCAGCGAAGCTTGTCATCTTCAGAGGCTCTCATGGGCTTAACATCTACATGCTTACGCAGATTATTCATAGTCTTACCAAAGATGCTATCGTTCTTCTGTTTGTAGAGGTCCTTCTCAAAGCTGGTCTTGGCCTTCTTGCGGAGTTCTGTATTCATTCTGATGTAGGGTTCCATCCACTTGCTTTGACCGCAAACAGCTAGCTGACGTTATCAATGGAGGCATGTCCATGGACTATTTTGGAAAGCATATTTTATCTCAACAGCTTCAAGAGATGTCGGGTGCAGATGTGGAACAATTACATGTTGTATATGAGGCCCGTCTTGGTAATAAAATGACTAAAAGCTTGGGAAAAACAGCGATAAATCTACATGCACTTGCAGCAGCCAATATATTTACCATTGATAGTGAGCAGGCCCTTGCTACAGACCTTGGAGAAGATTTCTTTATAAACACTGCATTAAAAAGTATTAGTTGCAGACTATTTCATAAATGGGCATTCTGGATTGCACCAGAAAGTATGGTTCTTACAACTGGGTATCATATACAAATTATATACAATGGAGATACAGAGATTGAAAACTTCAAGAGGGTGTGAGCCGGGAAGGTTGCTGTGGAGACACGCAAGGTAAAATGTCAGATAACGATGGATGTCCCACCTTTGAAGGAGAACGAGCACTTTGAAGGGGAACTTTGGAAGATGAAGAAACCCCAGCCGCCACCCGCTGCAGAAACAGATCCACCTAGGACTTCTTGGGATATTTGGTGGTGTGTACTAGCTGCTGCTGTCGTAAGTTGCTTCTGCTGCTATCGTTTTAGCTCAAAATCGCCATACACCTGATGCCTAAAAACCAATTGGCTAGTAAACAATGATCAAACCAAGTTATCATTCCTGATAAAATCTTTATTAGCCATTAATGGGAAGTGCTGTTATGAAAAGCAACCCAATCAAATATATGTAGTCATTGGATTTTACAGCAGCTACTATGAGGTGATGGCTAGTTTTCCAAGGTATCATTCCTGATAAAATCATTATTACACCACCAAATTAAATATATGTGTCTCATAGGTGATGGCTACGATTGCCTTGCTTGTTGGTGGGGCTTTAGTAAATGCCCTAGCATAACCAATGACCCTACTGCACAGGAAAACGTACGCGTCATGATAAAATCGTGGAAAAACTGCAGGCAGCTCCAATTAAATGGGCTCGTGATAGGCAAGAGAAGTTGGATAGGATGAATCAAAGACTTATAACAAAAAATGTGCTGTACAGACCTTTAGAAATGTAGATGAAGCAATGAGATTTTACAACCAGGTTTATGGAGCAGACTCTATTCTACTAGATTCGAAGCCTCACCTAGAAGACTTCTATTCACCATCCCCTCAACAACACAACCAAGAGTTGGCTTTATTACAATTGCTACGATTGGAATGGGGTCTGCTTATTTCTTGTTGAATTAAAGTTAAAATCTATGATATAATAACAATGGAGGATATACCAATGGATGATTTTGGTCGGAGGGATGATGACCCGATTGATGACTGGTACTTGGATGGTTTTGACATAACCAATGATTTCCTTCCCAATGTACCACTGTGGCTGAAACTAGTGTTGATGTTGTTGATCTGTCTATAGCAGAACAGCAACGTGAAGTTGACAAGAATCATCCCATAGACAAATTTTACGATGATATGAAAATTGCTGGTACTCCAAAGTATGACCTATTTTAGTTGGATTCAGAGCATAATTTGTATCTTACACACAGGGGTAGTGAGATCCGCCTCAAAAAATTCGACAAGTGGATGGATCACCACCAGAAACAACAATCAAGTCACAAAGAGAAGGGAAGGGGGCAATCAGGGAAGTATTTTGTGATAGTTCTAGACAAAATGCTGCCACCGAAATCGAGAATACGGCAACTAACGTCCTTGATGGCACAGATCCTGTTGTAACTGTATTTTTGGATGATATCGAACAACTAATAGGGAAAACAGTTGTAGCTGTTCAGACTGATGCTCCCAAATTACCCCTACGGGAGCTCATGGGACTCGACAAGCAGCTAAAAACTATACAAGGTACATTATCAGCTCAAAAAGCAAGCTTGTGAAACTGACCAACAACTCGAAGAGGCAAGAGACCGCCTCAAAGCAGCCAGCAATAAAGACGAAAGGACAAGCATATGCAGAGAGATTGAACAGCTGGAAGGTAGGCAAGACGTTTACAGACTAGCATAGACACATTTCGTGGTGATCTAAAGTCTCAGGTACGGCAGATACGTGACCTTGCGCGTGAGCTTGTATATAGCGACCTTTCTCTGGAGAAAAATTGGGAGCAGGGTGTGACGATTGCTTTATTTCTGACCGCATTAGGGTTTATAATATTCACTAACATACTGGCACTTGGGCTGGGAGGAGTTCCCGTGCCAACCCCACAGCCAACACCACCAGTGGAGGATAATATTGTCAAAGCACTGGGTCGGGTGATGAAACGTTTTAGTAAAATAGCTCGGTGCAGCTCTACCCGGCATCATTGGTGGTGCCCTTTCTTTGCTTTTCAATCTAATTGGTAAGATATTCACAAAGGTAGGGAGTCACTTGTGGGCACTTGTGCTTGCAGTGGGTGGTGCACTTATCGCATGGGTATCCAGACAATCAAATTAAAGATATCATATCATCTTCAATAGTTTAATAGTATGATGTATTACAGTACGCATATCATCACTGGAGAACCCACCAACCTACAATTCCCGCTCCAGGTAAGCGAAGTAAGAATAATAACAAGTGCTTTACCAGTGGTTGGCATAACCTTGATGAGGAAGGGAAGATGAGTGTTCTGTTCTTTGATAGTAGAAGGACCAAGTCAGCAAAGGTTGAGGCAGGCCTGTATAATTTTAATATGGGGAAAAAAAGATTTGATAAAAGGATAATCCAAAATGATGGGAGGTTTTGATTTTAAGTCGGCTACTTCACTAATCAGTATAACTGTGCCAGATGGGGTTGCGCATAAGTGAAAAATCTCTTAGAGCTATTGGGATTCGAACTTATTAATAAAAATAAGGCAATGAGGTGTGTATAGAAGCGATCATGTACGTCCTCTTATGATAAATCTTTCCTTAAGCATTCACCTCAGGGAGTTTCGCATTAACCTTGTTGATGGGCATCCCACGGATAGACTTGGTAAATTTCTTGTGAATAAGACTGATATAGGCCGAATGACTCATATACGATATACAGTAGCCATCCAAGAATGCATCGACTTGCGAATGATGTGCTGAATACCATCACCTTAGAGGCGCGAAACAATGGTAAACCTTTCAATAACCACAATCTCCCCATTGAAGTTACATTGCTATTAAAATAATCGATGTATTACAGCACATATCTAGTCACCGGAAAACCAAGAAACCACTCTTCAAGTAAAAGAGGTAGGTATCACAGATGTGTTCTTCACCAACGATTGGTATAAGCTGAAGGAGCATGGATTTTTAGACATTAGATATTCAGAGGATAAGCGAAATAAACGAGTAACCATTGAACCAGACTTCTATACTTTCAATACACTTAAGAAAAGAGTTGATAGGGGAGATAGAAAGAGGAGGTATGTTCTTAGAACAAAACACCATACAAATCAAATTAGTCATACCAACTACTTGTAAAGTCAAATTCAGCAGTAACTTTCTATATTTCTTGGGAATGAATCTCACGGATGAATGGATGGGTGCAAGAGTATATAGGAGTGATCACGTGCCTCCCATTTCAAGGGATCTTTCTATATGTATTCACCTTCTGGAATTAGATGTCACTAGAAACCTTGTTGAGGGGCGCCCTAACAATAGACTGGCAAAAATGACTGTTAATGAAGAAGTAGGGGAAACTGCTCACGTAACATATTGACACCCCATGATGCATCCTCTTGCTAGAGATGTGTTGAACACCATCACCTTAAAGGTGCGTGATGGGGCTATGGCCAACTCATACATAATAATATTTTATCAATTGAAGTGACGTTACTATTAAAATAGCTATGAAGGTTGTTGACAGCATTTATCCAACATTGCCGTGAGCTCCTCCTGAGAAGGGGCTGAAGGAGCAAGAAATTTCCGCTTACAACATATGACACAACTAAAAAGTTACCTTGAAATTGAGATTTCTTTTGAGAAGGTCTAAGCCGCAAATACACACGGGTCTCCCATGGGTTTGAAGCAGTAGATACAGTGCTTATACTAACAACCATGGGACTTGGTGCAGCTGGATTGGGTGTTTTGGCTACGATTGTTGCTGCACCAGTAGCGATTGCTATGGAAGGTGCTGCTGCTGCATGTGGTGTTGGTAGTGCATTCTAAATCATTTAAGAACACGGATGGATAAGAAAGTTGCGAAGCATTGTCAGATTGCAACAATTGCTTCCTCTAAGATTAACAGCATCGTAGACCTTGTCAGTAAAGCCATCCAAGATGAAAGCGTTTCTGTTTCAGAATTTCAGACAGTCGTTGCAGAATTTGAACGTTACAAAGTCTTAAAAGAGAAGGCCCGAGCTGCTAAAAAGATTAATTTGGGTGAGGATGACAAAAAGCAGCTTCTGGAAGATGGGAAACAAATTAAGCAGCAGGAGGCGCGGCAGGCAGCATTGCAAGGAGCACTGGGTGGAGCAGGAGGCGCAGCAGGAGGTTAAGCTTTCAGCAGATCCAGCAGGAGGCTCCATATTAAAGGCGCGGCAGGAGGCGCGGCAGGAGGCGCAGCAGGAGCAGGATAGCAGGAGGCGCAGCATTTAAACACATCCCCAGACGAGATCCACCTCCATTGAATGCCATGATATACATATATATGGCAGCATTTAAACACATCCCCAGACATATGCCAGGGGCTCCTGTTTGGCAGGATGCTGAGACTGTGGGTGTGAGTAATCTAACAGAACAGCGGATATACCCAGGCGGATCAGATCAGTACTTCTTGGTTAAGTTTAAAAACATCTTTAAAAACTACCGAATACACAGCGTACATGATGATGCCACTGTGGAAAGGTGGCGTGCCGACCCTATGATGTTTTGGCAAACACAGTTAAACTTTGTCCTGTGGATTGCCGCGGATGGATGTGGTGTTTTTCCCAAGCAGATGACAAACTACAAACACTGGACGGTTCGCATGGTTTATTGCTTTCATGTGTACTACAGTACACCATACGGAGAATATTGAAAAGACTTGAAGTTCATCTACCAGATGAGGATAAGTTTGACCCTTACAATAACCCATACAGTGACGGGTGTTAAAACAATTGTGTAAAGAGTTTGCGATTTCGCCGGAACTTACCCAGTGGACCCAACCAGTGGTTCCAAACCAGGGACTAGGAATACCCTGGAAGTGGTACTCAACCGCTTATTACCCTGTCCAGTGTGTGGCTAAAGACATGGGTATCATCAGCCTCAGCAGCAATTACTATGATAAGAAAATCATGTCATTTGGTGATCGGGCAGGATGCTGACCGTAGACTACATCAGTCAACAATCGAACATGAAAACTGGCTACTTAAAAATAATCAAACCAACTAGTGATGGTTTTACAGACCTTGGTACAGGCTGTATCAACTATATCAACAACAGCATTCATGTTCTTGTGTGGGCTGTTTTAGGTGCTCAAGCACAAACTCGCAGTCAAATTCTTGGTAGTGGTACTACATGTAGTCTGGATGCTCAGCAACAATTTATTCGTAATGTTGGGGATGTGGTGGCTGCTCCTATAGATCTCACATCTTCCATTTCAATGTCATCAAGATACCCTGATCTATATGCCTCAAACTCGTTTAGATTTCAGTCTGGTCAAGATTTGTACATGATTCCTAGCAATATGCTTTTGCGTATAGATATCCAAATTGGCTACAACAATAATATTATGGTTGTTAAAGACCTTGCTATAGGTAAGCACCATAATATAAATTCTATCACAGCCCCAGAACCTCCAGTTCTTGATTCGGGGGTAGAATACGGTAGCCTATCAGATCCAGAACCCCCAGTTCCGGGGGTAAAACGCAGCCTACCGGATACAGGACCTCCAGTTTCGGGGGTAGAATACGCCAGCTTACCAGATACGGGTGGGGTGGATGATACACTAGAAGCTAAGATGGAAAAAATAGTATTATGGTTTGTTATCATCAGTGCTTTAATTCTATGGGTTATATACAAAAACCACAAATAAAAACATAAATAATTTAAGAAAAATATATATATAAATTTTTAAAAAACAAACAAATTCTGTCATAAATTTTCAATAGTGGTGGGCCCAGGTGTGTGAAAAAAAGTGTAATAATAAGTGCACGAGTCCGATTAGTGCAAACAAAGAGTTTGTATTACTTTAACATAGCTTGCTTAGAATAGTGGGTTAATTAATTAAAGATGCAGTACATCTGAAAATGAAAGTACAATATATCCTGCATAGAAACACCACAAATCATTCAAAGCTGCTATTTCCAAAATACAGTGGTTTGCACATTAGATACAGAAAATAGCAGTATTAAATGACCTCTGTGAACTGAGTAAATATTGGTTTACCACATAACTCACACATGACCTGAAATAAAGCCAGGTGGAAGTACATGTTGAATATTCATTGGTATGAAATGACCTTTGAATTTTATCTTGTGAAATGAGCATATAATTTTAAATGGTTGCACCATCTCTTTTTTAAATATGAAATTAAATTGTAGTTTGGTGCCAATATTACAGATAGCCCAGAGCATAGTGAGTGGGAATAAAAATCATGAAATTAAATGTGCACACAGTCAGTCAAATTCAAGGTTAGCCAGTGGGAAATTTCAAAGAGGCAAAATAGCTGGCATGAAAATCTTCTCCAGAACCAGCGATAGGGTAAACAAAAACCCAAATCAACGGTGCGGTTAACCTTAGGATACAGTCAAAAACTCAGAGAAAGCCGCCTGTACTGATCTGATTCCTGAAAAAGTGAGAGAGCCGACCTAAAAAGTCAAGAAATGCAAATGACATGAAAGTCAAAGGTACGGAACAGACAGTGCTAGGTAGGCTCGATAAAACACAGAATAAAAAGCTATCTGCAATAAAAAGGCCCATGTCCTGAGGAGACATTGGAGGTGTGAAGGTGGTGTGGAAGCTTTCCTCAGGACAGGGATTTTGCACTTTTTTGTTTATATTGTAAAATAATAATGTTGTCTTCACATATATTTCATGATTCCTGGTAGTCAGCCTAGTGAAATCAAAATATATAAAAACGAAGCAAAAGTGTGCCCAACCCCGAAAAAGTGTGCCAGAACCAGAGAAAACAAAAACGACCACAAAATTGGGCCAAAACCAGCCTTTTGTATACTACTGATCTACATTTTCTTGTTTAATCCTCAGCCACAATACTTTGAAAGAAATCAGCTGATTTCGACGATGACATATTAAGTAGATGGCGTATTCATAAATGGCTGATTTTGCAGATTACAACTACTGTAGCATATTAGCACTCTCTAGAGCACATACCTCTGCCCGTTGCAATTCCAATATGCCTAGAATAATTTTAGAGTTCATTTGATCCCCATACTCAATATAATCTACCTCAGAAATCATAGGCCCACCAAGATGCATCTCTAAGTTTTGATCTGTAATGTTCTTTTGCAATCTGAAGACTTGAAGAAGAAGGGAGAGAAAGAAGGGGGAAAGGGGGCGGGAGGGCACTTCTATACTAAAGTGGTAGGTATGTGCCAACCAGAATTTCAAAAATGGGACTGCAGTACTAGTATGACAGTTTATGACTTTGATACCTGCAGTATAAAAATAAGTGATTTTTGATACCTGCAGTACGAAAATAGGCGATTTTTGTTACCTGCAGTAAGAAAATAAGTGATTTTTGATACCTGCAATATAAAAATATTCAATTTGTATTGAGTGATTGGATTGTACCTGCACTACAAAAATTCTGAAAAAAGGCAATGCTCGGGTGGCACATGTATCCATACCCATACCTCACATATGTAAGTGCGACCCCCCCTCCCCACCCCACCCCAGTTGAAGATTATCTTGCGATTGCATTTCTTCCAAGGCCATACCATTGGTTTTAGTTTTATTCAAGTGAAGCATCATTGTTTGAACTTTATTCAGTCAGGATTCACATTCCATCATTTTCCATTCATGGCAGAAACCAATTGTTTTATTTTCATGATTCCAGAGAACATTTGATGTAAGTCTCTTTGAGTTCAGAAAATTGATTGTTTGGATCTTCATTCAGAGTGCAAAGGCATTGTTCAGCACATTCCATTGGAAAGTTTAAGCTTAGTCTTGACAAATTAGTCTTGACAGATCTCATCCTAAAACATCCCCACTCCTCAATTTCTGCCCTTCCCCTGTTCCAATTATTCCCAAATTTTAATCACTTCTTCATGAAACAAAACCACATACCAAATTTAATTAAAATCTAATTATCAGTTCTTGTCACTTCTTGAGATATCTGGATAACAGACAAACTCACCTTAAATGAACCCACCCCTTCATTTCCACCCTTCCCCTGTTCCAATATATCTCAAATTTTAATCTCTTCTTCCCTAAGCAGTTAAAAAACCACACACCAATTTAATCCAAATCCAATTATCAGTTCTGGAGATACCTTGATAACAGACAAAAGACAAACTCACCCTAAAATGATGTCCCCACCCCTCCATTTAACACCCTTCTACACTTCCAATATGTCCCAAACTTTTCAGACTTCGTCCTTAGGCAGTCTCAACAGTTCTCAGACATCTTGATGACAAACAAACAAATTTACAGAGGGGAATACATAACCTCCGTCCAACTTCGCTGGAGGTAAATAAGGTATATGACTGCTTAAAGATTTAGGGCTCTCTCCATCATGCTTTATCAGAATTTTTACACACATGTCTTAGAAAAAAACTCGGATGAACTTTTTTTTCTTTTTAAAATTGAAAACAAACCAGACTTGTTGTGGCATAACTGTAGTTTTTTGGTGGGGGCACGGACCAAAATATTCTGACAAATTTATAGCATCAAATTAGCAAATTTCGGAAGGAATCTGTATGTAGGCACCCCCAACACAAACTTCCATATTTTGCTGAAAACATATTTACCGACAAGGGATTGAAATTTTGGGGCAAAACTTTTGACTTTGTATCCATCAATATAGTTAGTTATACCACTGATACTGACAAAAAAGTACCTTAATATTACAACCTTGGGCTTGGAGGCCCATTCGTTACCTACATTAGGACTCTCTGGGGTCTTGTATGGGCCATTTTACTTCACTTTCAAAATCTGATATCCAGGCATCCACTCTGCTGAATTTTCTAATTCTTTGTCATCAACACGTCCATATTCAGCTATTATTCTGTTAATAATAACTTATTTTTCATACAAACTATTCATATCAGGGTTTTCTCCAGACTTGATAAAACTTAACAAGTTCCAATATTTTTAGCCATATATTTCTAGCCACATATTGTGCTTAAGGTTGCTTTTATAATTTAAGAAATATAGTTTAATTGATACACATCTTACAAGTTGATTCTGCGGCCAGTCAGGGTACCACCCACTTTGTCCCATGCTACACCCCAAACACTCATGTGCCACCAAAATGAAATATTCTACCTCATTCATAATTTCATCTAGTTCTACAGCAAATCACTTCCCCCTCCTTCCCCCACCCTTATGGAAAAACAAGCTCACCACAAGCTCGTTTTACCAGGGGTTTTATTGCCTACCTTTTCAAATACATGACAGTTGTACCATTCATGATAATTCTACTCAAAAAAAAAAAAATAATAATAATAATGAAATAAACAAACTTACAACCATGGTGGACACATGATGAAGAACAAGCTGAATTCGCAGTCTGCAAAAAACAATAGAATAAAATGGAAACTTACACATCCATGGGTGTAGCCAGGGGGTTGAATGGGTCATTGTACCCCATATGGCTCCCCAAGAGGTGAAAAGGAAATTTTGCAAAAAAGACCAAATTTGGAGGTAATTATAAAAGATTTGGGCACCATTACATCAGCGATGTTCTTCTCTTCCACATGTAGAAAAATTGAACATCTCAAGGCCACCTAAAATGTATGCATCACTCCACACTCCATACAGAATACAGTATACATGCACTGTGCATACGTACCTACAGAGATTATTTCGGGAATGAAATAAGCGTGACACAGCAGGCACACTATTTTCAGAAATATTGAGTGATGGCGTTGTGAGCAGCAATGTCTCAGATGTCGGGGCAAGATATTGGCATGTGATCATTTGTTTTTGCTCTTTAGTAAAATTTTGCCTCCGAAACAGTTTAAAGACCATTATTTTAACACAAACAATTTGAATGCAAACAATTAACTTTACGCCATCAGCATTCTTTTAGTTCTACGAACCCACCCTCCAATCCACAATCCCCAATCATCAAAATCTGAGACAGGTGTATTTTGCATTGGGAATATGACATGGAATGACCAATAAGCGGTGTCAGCAGGTGGTCAGGGGAAGGGGCCAGAAGAGAGACACTCAGCATATATGTAAAACCAGAACCAAAAGGTTTTGTGGTTCTGATGCTTTTTTCATATGCTGATTGATTTGTAAGTTTTGAATCAACTGTCATGTCATTGCATATCAGGAAATATTTGTTCCATGATATTCATTCATAATTAAGCTACAGCCACCATGAAGATCAATTAAAAGGTTGACAACATTTGCATTTGCACAGTAATTAACTAACAATAGTATCATAGTAAGCAGGGTTCTAGCTAGACAAGTTTGAGTGCCGGGCTCCAGTGACAATCCAGGGTGACCTCCTAACTGTTTGAATTTAGTCCACTTCCATTGACAAATTGTCCACGAAAAAGTTTTTTTTTATTATTATTATTTTTAATCGGAATGCTAGAAGGATTTACAAAAAAATTTTTTTTATGTACAATGGATATTCAAAATAAAATGGATATTTAACTGTCAAAGTTCCCCTCCCCCCCCCCCCAAAAAAAAAAAATACAACATATGCCGGAAACTCTTCTCTCAATTTCCATTGTTATTCATCTTGCCCAAACTTTTTACCGCTTTTATTTTCCTCCCAATATCATTCGACGAAAGTCATGCGGCACATGTTTCTATGAACTACGCAACAACTTTTGTCAATATCAAATCCCCCACAGATCAAAAGAATATCGATCAGTCCGTTATAATGTTAAGTGTATATGGGATTTATAACAAATGTGATTGGTTACTTACATTTGGACCGGTCAATAAGCACGCCTTGGGCTCTTGGGGGTGTAATATTAACTTTGTTAAAGTTTGTTTGTATGGTTGTCTACCAACTGTAGCGGTTATCATACATGTCTACAGACTACGAGGCCCTGGGTTCAAGCCTGGGTTGGGTAGACACACCAGTGCACCACAACTGGTTATCAAAGGCTGTGCACATTGACTTGGCTGTCGACATTAGTTGTTCTGCTCCTTAAAGTTTCAAACAGTCAGACCCGACCTGATGAATAACCAGGTCGGGTCAGATTTGGCCTCTTTATTATCTTTAATCTGAAAACCTTAGTTGTTGTGGAAGTTGGTGCTAGATATCATATTAACAATGGATGAAGTCCTTATTGTGTGGTCATTTTAATTAAGATAAAGTGGTCTCACAATTTGCTACAGTAAGTTTGTGGTTATGATTTGCTGGAACAAATTTTTAAGAAGAAGAACACGTCATGATGTTATGTCTGTCCGTACGTCGTACCTGTGTTCTTGTCTAGGTCGTATTAAGCATTTCGTGATAGCATTGTTACTATCATAACCGATACGTAGGCGACAACCCCGTCATTGTAATTGTGTGTTCACTCATCGCTGTGTTTGTATGGTAAGTGACGGACTTGGCAAGCTGCCAGCAGTGATTCACAAGGATTAAAATGTGAGCCTGAACTGTGTGTATGTACGTATGTTTAATGCAAAGAGCTTCGTGTATGGGTGATTTTATGATAATACATTCAATTGAGTTAAATTCCTATAGTTCAGTTGTTTTGCTCGGAATTTAATGTGCGTAATGTATGTTATGTTATGTGTGTAAATCAGCAGATGACATAAATAGAGCAAGATCAAAGGGAGATCTGTTTAAACACTTAGTTAATTAACCGAATTGAACTTTTGAGTGCTGGGAAAAAGAGTGAATCTGAAGGCGAGTGCTGGGCGGGAATTGCGAGTCCTGGGCGGGTCCACCCAGCGCCGCCCACCGTAGCTAGAACCCTGATAGTAAGTATGATGCACAAACGGTTGCTCATTTAACCTATTTCAATTTTTTTTAGAAAGCCCCGCCTACTCATTAATACTCACAACATAACTACCACAACATTAGAACATGTGTACTGACCATAACCCATCTGTGTACCACATATGGCATAAATCCAATATACCCTTCATGAGATGTGGTATTTATATCATTTAGCACTTTCACATATGATTAAGCCATGCCCACCATGCATATTATTAACGTCGGTTTACTCTCTGTTAATAACATAAGCATGTACACAATAACCAACAATATTATCATGCTCAAACAGACAACATTTTCACTTTAAGCCCGCTTTATTATTAATATGCTTGGCATTTTTATACCATGAACACATACACACTATCTAACATCATTATTTTACCATATATGAAACAACACATGCGATTGTTAAAATATGAACATTTCAAGATTTTTACATTAAGCCCCACCTACTCATTAATATGCATGAGACGCCATCAAAACAATAGGACTCAACTGCGGACCATGGGCTACATGTACAGTATCTGTGTACTAAATATGACATGAATCCAGTTTACCGTTCTTGAGATACCGTGTTTACAAAGTCTTTTCAGCAAAACCATATTAGGCCTTCCCACTATGCATGTTACAGAAATTCAATGTTTTTACACCATGAACATGTACACACCAGCTAACATCATAAGTATGCCACATATGAAACGAGACAGACATGTGGTTGTTAAAATATGAACATTTCAAGATTTTTACATTAAGCCCAACTCATTAATATGCATGACATCACCAACAAAAACGATTGGACACATCTACGGACCATGGGCTATCTGTGTATCAAATATGACATGAAACCAGTTTACCCTTCTTGAGAAAACATGTTTGCAAGCTCTTTGCAGCAAAATCAGATTAAAGCCCGCCCACTACACATATAATGAATTCTAACGTTTTTACATCATGAACATACCATGAACACATACACACTAGCTAACATCATCATTTTACCAAATATGAAACAAAACAGACATGCAGTTGTTAAAATATGATTTTAAGATTTTTTTTATATTAAGCCCCGTCTACTCATTAATATGCACGGCATCACCACCAAAAACAACAGGGCACATCTACAGACCATGGGCTACCTGTGTAACAAATATGACATGAATCCAGTTTACCATTCGTGAAAAACCGTGTTTACAAGCTCTTTTCAGCTAAATCAGATTAAAGCCCGCCGACTAGGCATATTAATGAAATCTAACATTTTTGCATCATGAACATGTACACAGCAGCTACATGTAGCATCATAATTATACCAAATATGAAATGAACAGACATATGATTGTTGAAATATGAACATTTCAAGATTTTTACATTAAGCCTCGCCTACTCATTAATATGCATGGCACCACCAGCAAAAACTACGGACCATGGGCTATCTGTGTACCACATATGACATTAATCCAGTATACTGTTCTTGAGATATCGCATTTACGAGCTGGCCATCACAAACACAAATGCACATACATACACACACGCCATAATGGCCACATAGGTTCCTAATGCTATCCTATCAGAACCAAAAAGCCTTGGTGGGATACTAAAGTATAAACACATAATGACAATAGTAAGCCTGGTGATTCTAATCTTTTAGGGAAGTGGAAGACCCTTCTAAAACAAAATGAACTGGTTCACCACATGTGAGTGGGTAGTTTCTATAGCTTGTAAATACTGGAGCCTGCAATATGTTTGTGGTTTTCTTTTCAAAAAAACCATATGGCACGTGGTCTCAGGGTTAACAGATTTTTTTTTTCCTGCCACAGATCACTGAAATGGAATATTTCCTTATGACACTTTCATTATCAGATTGTTGGTTCCTTTAATTTTGCTCGGTTTCTATATCTCACTAATGCTTTTTGTGTGATTTGGAATTTTTTATAAAGTGTAGGGATTTTTATAAAGTGTAGGGATTTTATAAAGTGTAGGGATTTTTATAAAGTGTAGGGATTTTTATAAAGTGTAGGGATTTTATAAAGTGTAGGGATTTTGATAAAGTGTAGGGATTTTGATAAAGTGTAGGGATTTTATAAAGTGTAGGGATTTTGATAAAGTGTAGGGATTTTTATAAAGTGTAGGGATTTTTGGAAGAAAAAAATAAATTAAATGCTGTCCCTTTTTTTTGGGCAAGTTAGGGGAAATAAAGAAAAAAATTAAATGCTGCCCCTTTTTTTTTTGGCAAGTTAGGGACGGCATCAAAGGAGGGCAAACAAACATTTTTTTTTAGGTCTTATAAAAATTTGACATCCACTAATAGCAATTAAGCGCACTGAAGCCTAATTTTTCTCTATGTGTGGAGTTTGTTTAAGAAATTTCCCCAAATCAGAGATTCAGCTAGACTGTAATGAGAGGTCTAGCAAAGTATTCATTACTCATGGACATGCATATCTGAATTCAAAAGATAAGAAACTGGTTATACCAACAGACCGGGCCATTATCAGCAATTAGTTAAAAACTTCATTTTCAATAGTACTACATTCAAGGTTTCCTTTATTCCTGCACAGTGTGTATAATATACTAATCCAATGGGGGTTCAGCTGCTCTCTCAAGAGATCAAATTATATGATTAATTATCTATAAATATTTTGTTGGAAAAAGACTTAATTCCCATGACTGAATACCAGCAACTGGTAGCCATCAACTATTTCATTGTAGAGTTAATCAAATCTGATTCCCTTTTGGGGGTTTAGTTACTCGATTCAGAGATCAAGGTCATATGTCGTCCACAATTATGATTTGCTCAAAGAAAACTGGACCAAAACTTGATTTCCATCACTGCTACATTAAAGTAAAATTTCAGCCCTAGCCTAGTTTGACTATATTTGATTAATGAAACAATCCCTCATTCAGGAGTTCAGCTTCTATTCTGAGTGGGGTCTGCATGGATCACGACAACATTCAGGTGGGTCGCCAAACTTTGTCAGAAGCACTAAATTTATCAGTAAATTTGTTATCATTCCATCAGCAACAAAGATTGCCTCATAATTGATCAAATTTTGCTGAACAAACAACGGCAAAGTTATGAACTTCAAACAAAGACTTATCCACATGCTGCTGTTGGCAAGGGTGCTCATCAAAGGAAAGTGCACGAAGAGATTAATAATATTTCGGGTGTTGCGTAATCGTATAGACCCGAAAAAATAACATATGTTTAAACACCAAGTGGGTTACAATCTTAATGACGTTCAGAGTATGACAATAAAAGCCGAGGATTCAATTTCAAAGTGATTTCATTTTGAAACAACATTAAATCTTGTGTTGTTCAGCACATCACACTGATTGATTACGCGTCCACGGCACGGAGTACCTAAGTGTGATCAATCCACATAAAATATCATAAAAAAGATGGCATTTTCCCTTACTTTCATTATCAGTTTCATGCAATTACTCAACAATCTATAAAAATTAAAAAAATATCTTAAATTAAAAAAATGTACTCATGTTAAGATTAGTATGTTTTTATGACAAAATTTAACTCATGATTCCCAAAAATCAGAAAATTCAGGATCATATTATTCGGAAAAAAGGACAAAAGTTAATCTATAGACTTACAGTATAACCATTTCCTTTTTGCTTTTCTTGCCAAATTTCAGACCGACTTGTTATGATCTTGATTTATTTTATTTTATTGGAGGGCATCTCCAGAGGCGGCAAAACCAGGGTTCCCACCCTCCCCAATTTTCTCAAAAGTTTAACAAATTCAAAATTACTATGCTTTGGGAATATTGCTACCTAGGCCAAAAAGGAGTGGGGGATACTTGTATATACCATCCCCCTCTCAAAAAATGAAGGAAATATATACCACCAAGAAGCTGGGAATTTCTGGGGTATTTTGAGGTTGAAAATTCCTGGGTGGGTATTTTTAGCTTGGAAATTCCAACGGGGGTTTCTGAAGCTGGGAATTCTTGAGGGGTCCGAAGCTGGAAATTCTAGGGGAGTCTGATGCTGGGAATTCCTGGGGGTTCTCAAAAATGAGTTTCTCAGTGGGTTTAGGGGGAGTATGGATATTTTCTGGTACTGCCTAATATGATCTGAAGGAAGTAGAATCAGACTTAAGTAGACTATATCTGATATAATAGCTTATGTTGAGACTCTTATTGAAGATATTTTAGTATACTAGTATAATAAAGAGACATTGATTTTTAGGACAATACTGCATTTTTCAGCATTAAATTTAAGAAGCCATAGACGAGACCTGGCAGATGCATTACAGATCTTCTTGGAGTATACGGCAATCCTTCACTTGTAAAATCGTCAGCAAATAATTAGGCATTGGAAGATACAATGTCTGGAATGTCATTAAAATACAAAAAAAATAATAAATAGTAGGCCTATGCCCTATGATTGAGCCATGAGGAACGCCGGCGCTAGTAACTTTCCGCCTCCATTCCTGAGCAAGACTCTCTACGATAGCTGTACCGTGTATTTTCTTTTGTTCAGAATTGACATTATCCACTGGCGTGACTAGTACTCCTTGTAGTACCGTCGGACTGATGCCAGCTGTGGTAGTATATGGCTGCCGTTTAGTGATGGTTGGCCGTCCGAGGGTACTACAAAATTATATACCCTCCTGTACTGTTTTAAGCGAGGTGTTAAAAGTATAGGAAAATAACACTTTTAAGATCTTTATGAAAACGAAACCATTTTACCATTTTTTTTCACCCACAATGATTAGAATCGATGTTTGAAGCCCATCCATGTCTTCAAAAACTGTTTTTAAGGTGATTTTAGTGACTTTTATCGAAGTATTTTGGACTACTTTTCTTTCCGTAAAAATCGTCTAACGAGCTTTCCAAAGTACGGTCAAAGTTCAAAACACTGCCATGTTATTATAACATTTTAGCGGGGGTAATATGTTTTAGATTATTTGAAGAAAAAATTAGGATAATACTTTTAAAGTACAATTATATAATCTAAACATTTCTTTATGTTTTATTTATTTGTTTTCCGTTATTTTGTTATGAATAATTAATCACAAAAGTGTGGTGACTAAGAAAATGGCGGCCAAAATGTAAATCTCGGAGAACTTTAACCAGTCTTGGTGCTAAATAGGTAAAGATTTTGGAAAAGTTTTTTGGAAAGGTATATTATTTAGACTAATTGATATAAGATTATCCAAAAAGTAAGTTATTTTTCAATCATCATTTTTTTACGTGTGAATTTAGAACAGGAATTGCAGCTAATCTATAAAACCCTCGTACGGCAATCCCAATGTCAACCCGTACTGAGGGATGTGTATGGTAACTATGGTGTGACAGGGCATGAGAGAAGCCTCCCATTCTCGAGGTCGGTTGATGTATTAAACCGTGTACGGGCTCAGTACGGTTTTGCCAAGTTGAAGGGGAAACTTTATCATTACAATCAATGGGATATTTTTTTATGAACACTTGTGTCGCCTCAGCCAGTCAGCGAAAATTAATGGTACTCATATATATTGGAAACTATTATCTAAATTCTAATGCACAACATTTGATGTTAAACAAAATCAATTCTGTCGAGTTTTTTTAGCAAAGTGACAAAAAATAGGTTTTTCTCCCATTGACTGCAATGATAACTGACTGTTTATTTTCCCTTGACTCAAGTTTGAGATCGTCAAAAAAGCATTGTTACCTCGCCGTACACCACAACATTCCCGGATGTCCGACCTCAGATTCTAAAAAAAATATAAAAAAATGGCAAGTTAATGATGATAAGCATTAACTGGCATTAGCCTACTGTACTCACCGAAGCCGGTACTGTATTCACCAAGGCCGGACACAAATTTATTTCGCAACTGTCTTGAAAAGTTACGCTTAACACTAACAGGGTCGAAAATATCCAACAACTCACGGTACCGATGTAAAGGTATGTCAAACAGTTCCCTCCCATGATAGAAACAACATTACAACGGAATGCACAACTTATTTAAGTAGTTCGACATTTTGTTTTGCGAAATCACCTTCACAAGTTCTTACAACATGGACTTGGGTGTAGGTGGCCTCTTATTTCGTCGAAATCTACCGTACCGTACCTGTTCGCAAAGTGCTTTACCTCTAATCATATCCAGTGAAAGTGATGTCATATGTACCTCATTTGAAATTTGTTTCTTATACACAATTCGTGTGTGTGGCACGGTTGGCGTCTCTGCTCTTACCGCTGGTACTATGGGCGGCCGTTTGGGCAAAAATTAAAATGACAGAAAAAATACTAAGAAACATGAATTAAAAATGGAAAAAAAAAAGAAAAAAAAAGTATCTAATCAAAAAAAAAAAAATTGTATAGAAAATAAATAAAAAGAATTCAATACAAAGTAAATTAAAAAGAGAAATAAATAAGAAGAAACACAAATTAAAAATCAAAAAAATAAAAGAAAGCAATACAAAAGAAAATAAATAATACGAAATATTTAAAATGGAATTTTAAAGAACAATGAAGAGTAAGAAACAAAAATAATAAATAGAAAAGAAATACAACTACAATTAAGACTCAGTAAGATCTTATAACACACAATGTTCCACTACAATAACAAAGATTAAGTACTATACAAACAGATAATATATCTCCAAGTAAATTTTTTTCTCTAAATATATAAACATTACTATCTATAAAACAGTGATATATCTTTAAACAGATATAAAAGTGCAGACAGTCTTTTATCTGTTTATAAATAGAAACATAACTACATGTATAAGTACAAAAAATATATATATATATGAATACAAAACAAATTATGAGGAGAAAAAAAACAAAAAAAACGAAAAGAAATATGCGCAGCACTTTGTGCACCACAATGCACTTCACCAGGATTTGCGCCCAGGCGTGGTGATTATGGGCCTACAAGCTGACACTAGCGCTCGAATGCGTTGTGCAATGCATGCTATGCTCAGCGTAAAGCCAACTTAAACCCTAAAAGACCCAGCGGTTCAAAACGTGAAAAAAAATTATCGGAATTTTGTTTTCAAAATTAATTTTCACAACTTTCCTTTCGTTTTCTACCACTACAAGTTTAGTTTATATGAATGTTAAGACAATAAACTTTTCAATAAAAAAGTCAAATTAAAGAAATTATCAATGCACATTTCCGGCCAAATTAGGCCTGCGCTGAGATTTGCCATTAGACCCCAAATAAATAAAAGTGCTTGATACAGTAATAACTTATATTAAATGTGATTACAAAGGGGGTACTTGCTCTTTCTGATATCAATTGAAAGTACATAGCTTGGCCTTTCTTACGATACATTTCGCGTACGGTAGGTGTATTGCAGAACTTACCAGATTTTTCACAATTTTGATCTCAAAAAGGCTAAAAATCATCAAGTTTGGCACAAATTTTGCCAAAAAATATTGATGGTAGGGGCAGTCAAAATTTGACCGGAATTGGATGCTTTGATGTCTTTGACAGATGTTCACGGCTTTTCAAGCAAAAGCTAGGTCTGGAAGTATGGCAAGGACTGAGCTTTTGAAGAAAAAGTGTTTTCCTTAAATTTTTTGCATTTTTTTAATTCTCTTTTTTTCGTTATAAGTTTTCGCAAAATTCTTCAACACAATCCCCATCAAAAATGTTATATTTTTTTTGAAAGAACTATTAAAGCTCTTTTAAATGATACCGAGATCACTTCTGTGGGCCTATTTGACAAAAAGCAATTCCCCAATCGAGCGTGACACGCTTGGTCTGGATATTTAAGAACCTCATGTGGGAAAAAAGGATACGGAAACAAATTCCAATCCGATATTTGTTGATGCTGTAGGCCTAATTAGAAGGGCAACATAACTTTTGTCGGAAGCAATAGAAGGGAGTGCCCCTGCTAACAGTACCAGTACCCTTCGATACCCTGGCTCAGACAGCACCTACCGTACCTACTGCCTGACTGTCTGTAGGCCTGATGTAAGTGTTCGAGGCCTACGTTAACGAAACCAATATGCATATATAATATCTCTGGTGCGCAGTGAAACTGCTGCCAAGTATAATCGGTAATAGAATGCAAGTGTATGCAACACATGTTACATTGCATTGTGGTGCGCAAAATGCTACATAATATATATATATATATATATATATATATATATATATATATATATATATATATATATATATATATATATATATATATATATATATATATATATATATATATATATATATATATATATATATATATATATATATATATATATATATATATATATATATCTATATATATATATAAATATATATATATATATATATAAATATATATATATATATATATATATATATATATATATATCAGTTTTTGTACGTATTTTTGTACGTATATTTGTTTTTTTGTACTTATATTTCTGTTTGTATATATAAAAGGCTGAGACTATACTTACATTTCTGTTTAAAGATAAATTAATTTAAAGATACATTGGTTTAAAGATATATTGATTTAAAGATAAAGATTTAAAGACAAATTTAAAGATCAACTGCTTATAGAAGTATTTTTGTTATTAGTTTTATTAATGTTTATATATAAGTAGTTATATTTGGAGATATATTTTCTGTTTGTATATTACTTGGATTTTGTTTTCTTTTTATTTATTCCATATCTAATTTTGTCGTTTTCTTATTACTATATACTTAAATTTTTTATTGTTTTTTTATATTTGTTTCATTTTTAGTTTATATGTTTCTTATTATCTTTTGTATTTATTTCTTTTCATTTATTTCATATTCAATTATATTTTTGTATAACATCCTTTTTATTGGTTTCTTTTCAATCATTTCATTTTTAGTTAATGTTTCTTAATAATAATTGTTCTTAATTTCTTTTGTATTGAATTATTTTTATTTATTTCATATTCCATTATATTTTTCTCATAACATGCTTTTTATAGGTTTCTTTTCAATCATTTCATTTTTAGTTTATGTTTCTTATTAATAATTTTTCTTAATTTCTTTTCTATTGAAATCTTTTTATTTATTTCATACTCAATTTATATTTTTCTTATAACATACTTTTTTTATTGGTTTTTTGTTTGTTTATTTCATTCTTATATTTATGTTTTTTACTTCTTTTTTCTTTTTAGTTTATGCCCAAACGGCTACGTCATGTGTATTCGGTCGCTTTTCCTGATTCAAGTAACCCGTATGAAATTTGTTCCTTATTCCTTATTTCCGATTCGAAAGTGTCAATAATTCAATGTGTTTACAGTGTAGCATTTGTGATTTCTACAAAAAATCTGCTATTTCCGCTTCAACTGTTCATATTGGGCAATTTCGTGTCAAATTGGTCAGACAGTGTTACGAAGGGAGGAGAAGGTGGGGTTCGGATGGGGGAGGGGGTGCGGATGGGGGGGGGGTAATTGGTAACTACATTGAAGTAGGATAGGGGATCATTTTTGTATATTATCTTAATATGAAAGAGCTCCACGGTCTACCCTAAAAGTCAGGGAAAATAGTATTGAAGATTCAAACTTTAGAAAAACAATGGTAGACCGTTTCAGCACGCATCATTTTTACTAATATCGGTGTATTACGCAATTGGTAAAAAGGAATTTTATGATATATTGGAAGTTGAGAAAAAAATTATGAGATAAATTGATTCAGCGACTTTACTTGTGTTGATTTGTATCAAGATTTCACATAATTCGCAGCTCTACCTTTCTTCTTCCTATTTTATTTCAAGAATGGATGGCATTTTTTCAATCCCATGTAGCAAGCATCAAGGTGGGGTAGCGGATATGGATTTCAAATTATTGGAACAATGGTTCGAGTCCTGTCGATTACATGATGATCGACATTCCCTTTTATTTCCTCGATTTGTATTTATTGAATAGCTTTTATACATATGCTTAGATTAACCACAGTCTTTTATCGTCATTTATTTTTCTTCATTCAATCCCCGAAAAGCGCACAAATTCTCAGGTATTTGCAACCTTCAAAAACACATAAAAATAGTTTCCATTGACCTATTTATTTATTCCAATCCCCAAGTCTATTCTTATTCATCATATCACTTATTGTCTTTTAAATTTATATCGTTATTTTTCCTCTAGACACTTAAAACACATCTGCTATCAAGAAATAATGCAAGTTATCTGAGCGAAAAATCGACATTATTTCCTCAGACAATCTTGGACAAAACTGTTGGGACACTCCAGCTTTTTGAGAACTACATATGTTATAGTGTTATGTTGTTTTAATATTTGTCCGAGAATTTTAACCCCCTACCCCGTCCCCCCGTCCCCGTAGAATTTCTTTCTTTCTTAACGTCATTTCTAGGAAAACCAGTAACAATGGCCAACATTGAATCATGGGAAGGGGAGGGGAGGACAATTGATATAGTGAGGTAGGGGAGGGGACACTGGCATGTGTCCCCCTTTTCGGAAAAATATGTTTTAAACATAACACTATAACATATGTAGTTCTCAAAAAGCTGAAGTGTTTCAATAGTTTTGTTCAAGATTTTAAGCTTGGACGTGCACTCTGCCAACTGAGCTACCTATTATCCTTCGTTAGTTACTGGTATATGCAAAATATGTTTTCAGATTGGCATGCACCCTTTAGTAAAATGAAGGGTTTGATTATCAAACAAAATCATTTTCCAAGCATATGGTGTACCGGAAACCACGAGACCTTTTAGATTCGGAATTAGGCTCGTATTTCATTATTGGGTTAGACATCATATGCACAAGGTTGGAAGAAAGTTTTGCCGTCCGCACTGAACTGCTGAAATACAACAAAATTCCTGAATAGCTCGACCATGCCTGTTGTAGAAGTTAAAACTAATGTCTCAAAGAATGAGATACCTTCAGATTTCACGGAAAAGTTTGCAAAGGACATTTCCAGAATTATGAAAAAGCCTATTTCGGTGAGTTTATTTTCGTTTCAAAAAATCTTCAATTGTGATCCTCAATGTTGGAAAACAATTGCATTGATAATAGGGCCAACTTAATATCATCTTTAAATTTTGGACTAAAATCTACAACTTGGTACCAAAAATCTTCAATTGTGGACCAAAAATCCTCAATGCTGCATGGAAACTGAATAATTGCAATGTAGGGCCCAAAACCTTCAGGTTAGGCTCAAGATAGTATGGGGTGAATATCTTGATAAGTCTTTTAGGAGTTTACCCCCTCCCAAAAAAAAAAAAAGACAAGCTATACATCCCCCTCCCCAAAAAAAAAAAAAAAAAAAGACAAGCTTTACACTCCTATGGTCACGGTTGCGGCCCAAATTAAGAGCGAATATGTGAGTGGGATGGAGATGAGAAATGGGGCACTGCTAAAAATGATAACAACTGTATTTTGCAGGACTGGTGTAGATCTTAACATTATTTCATGGCAGATAAATTGGTATATAATGGAAAACTAGAAATGCCATGAGAAAATAATGAGACTCACAATTTGCATATTAAACAGGCCATCTATAAGCGCGGTTACTTACATCTTGTTTCAATAAAGTAACCATTGAATAAAGAAGGAATCTCGTCTTAGTAAAATGATGTTCATATCTTTCGCGTCACATCCGGTTGTGGATCGTTTTTATTTAAGTACGTATTGTACGCAGTGTATCATGTATAGTGTGCTAGTCACTTCCGTGACGTTGATTGTCGGTATTGTGTATGACCAATCAGAAACGTTGACTTTTAATGTATACGATATGTGGCCTTTAACATTTCTTAAAGGAAAGGTATTGTCCCATAAATACGTTCAGAAGTGAACGCTGGCGTACTGGAAATATCACTTTCGGTTTTCAATTTTTCCCAATTGATCGCGAGAAATCTGCAATGTTATCGAGCTCACAAAGTTCGCCGTACCGAATATAGGGGCCTACACGTTTTATCAATAATATCAAAGATTTCTCGTAGTTTATCAGAAAAATTGAAAACCGGAAGTGACGTTAACAGCTCGGCGGTGTTCACTTCTGAATTTATTTATGGGACGATACCTTTTCTTTAAAGATTGATGAGTTTAGCTTTTTGAGATCTCAGGCATATTATGTGAAATTTGATACAAATGTGTTATTTATACTCCAAGGCGACCGTGTGTGTCATTTGCTTATTTAAATCTGTTGATTTTAATTGTCTATCACAATTCTTTGAAATGGAGCTAAAATATTTGACACTTTTAACCTCAATCAAATTCTATAGCAGGAACATACTTTCTCATAATTTTACTGACTGAGAATAGAATGAAATACAAAAAAAAATACAAATACCTGTTGCTAGTAGCGACGCCAGGATTTCAATGCTGGGGGAATAGAGGGGCAGCTTTGTCCCATGAGGAAAAGTTTGCTTCAATTTATTCTACCGTACAACATTTTCTGCGGGGATATACGGCCTTGCAGAATGCATCCCCCCACCCCGTCTTCCTCCATTTCCCAGTAGCGCTGCCACTGTTGCACTCTACAAATTATTTATTGCGGAGAAAAACAATTGACGATATCACAATTTGGTCCAGTACACTCTCCTGATCAGGAGATCCCTTCGATCTCCATATCGGGAGATAATTGTCAACCATTACCCAAAATGCAGCTTTCCCATTTTAAATCTGTCTATATTAATACAAACATTGGTTTTTGACTAAAATAGGAAATACAAGTGCTGAAGTACAAATTTTTCAAGTTTCATTTGATTTTATTCGATCTTCTAACAGCCTAATCTGCATCAGGCATTCAGGAGAGTGGACCGGGGATTAGTGTGATTTTAGGGGGTGTATGTATAGCACCAGCCTTTCAGATTGGATAGGGGCCATTCCCGGGGTCATGGGGGTCGCCTATAGAGAAACAAATTACCGTTGATCTAAAATATGTTGTCAACACACCAGTCGATTCTTACTGTTTGGAGGCTAAATCTAATTGGACAAAAATACGTACCCCCAAAGTTTGACCATGTTTTACTTTTTTGGTTTGTGTGTGTTGGGGGCATGGAGGGCGCACCATTACGTCGATCCTTGGATACACGATATAGCACCCATGGATGTGTGGCTAATATTGCATATAAATGTGACAATGCATATGCGGGAATTGGGGAGGGGGAGGGGTGCAAAGTGGGGAATTTTCCCTCCCATTTGTACCAAATTATCCCTAACACACTTTCGATGCGCAAATCCCGGTTATGCATGTGTCAATATTTATGCTTAAAATATTAATAACAAAATAGTTCTAAAACATCGTATTTTCAGTTTATCTTTGATGTTTTCTTCTTCAGATTGTCACAATGATTCTGCATTCGGATTTGGATTTATTTCGTTTTGGCAGCAAAGATCCGTGTATTGTAGTAACAGTGGCTGACAATGACAAATTTGAAGACAAAGAAAGGAACCGAGATTTAAGCAGGTCCATCTTGTCATGTGTCCTGCAAAGTATCGAGGTCCCTCAAGAGAGGTAACTTGTTTTTTCTTCATTTTTTCTTTTTCTTTATATCTATATAGATATCTAAGAAATGGGCGTACGTGGGCTTGTATAAGACTACAGCGATTCCCAGCATTCCCATTTAACAAGTTAACCCACAACTTTAGTCCATTAATCAGTTAATACGCTAGAGGTTCCCTTTTTGCCTTCGACTTTGCCTCCTGTGCAGAGGCGGACTGGCCAGTTGGTCCATCGTTCAATGACCGATGCGCCCCAGATGCGCCCCTTACAAAGCGTGAAAAATCGCTGGATCAGCCCACTGGGGGCTCAGACTCTCACCCAGTTCAGTCCATTATGACCGATGGAGTTTTAGCCCCCAGTCCGCTCCTACTCATGTGCTCCACCAATGGTCCGACCTGCCTTTTACCCCACCTGGAACTTTTGCGGTCCCTATACTCAACAACGGTTCGCTTTCTCCACCGATCCAACAATCAACAGGTCTGGTGGTACCCCTGCGCAACTGCACAACTACAACTGTATAATATCGATTATACACCTTTAAACTGTTAAAGGTCTATGGACATGTAGTGTTTCGATATTGGTTGAAAGAGTAGGTTAGTTTTTGAATTGAAGAAGAAACAAACAACAAAACTTTCGTCTGAACCATTTTAAAGAATTATAAAACACATTTCAAAACAAAGCATGTACAAAAGAAAATACCACGGTCGCTCTGTAATCTGGTAATACGTCACAAAATTTGAACAAAGTATGCAAATTGATACCTGACATTTGAACACGGTCAATTTGTTAAACCGATTTTGATGAATGGTTTTACTGCTATGATGGTTTTTAAGATTTTAAAGGGATTTAGCTATAGGACCTAATGTTGCCTCTACAAGTCCTTATACCTTAAAGGAATATTCCTGTGGATTTCCATTTTTTTCCCCGTATATATGATAAAGGACTATTAATGAAAAAATTGGTGCAAAAATCATGTTGATGTCTTTTCCGTTTAGGAGCTATTGTATTTTAAAGATTGTGTGAGTATGTTGAAAAGTGACCTCGCAGTATAAAATATGATTTCAGATCCAAGATAATTATCAAATTATAAATTCCTATAAAATGAAAGAAAATGTATTTTTTTTTTTACTTAAAGTGTGAGGTTTATGAGCAGATGGGCAAACCACGTTTTTATTAAGTGTATGTTATACCCCATCTCAATAATTGAACAATAAATGCTTCCAATAATTTACGAAGAGGCAATTAATTTTAAAGTAAATACTCAACCATCGTCTTGAAATTGCCGTTATGACATCACACTGTACACGATGAGGTCACTTTTCAACACACTCGCACAATCTTTGAAATGCAATAACTCATAAGCTGATAAACGCCGGAGTAAGATATCAACATGATTTTTGCACCAAATTGTTTCTGTAATAGTCCTGTATCATATATATGAAAATGAAAATCCACAGGATATATCTTTTAGCATGAAAGATTTGCGATTAGCGATGTCCTAATTTTCCACATGTCGGAAAATCGAACACCTCAAGGCCATCGAAAATGCACGCATCGTTGCCCCACACTCCATCCATACAGTGTATAATTATATATTCACTGTACGTACGGATTTTATTTCGCGAATGGTTTAAGTGTGACACAGCGTGTACATTATTTGAGACATATTGAGTGAGGACGCTCCGAGTAATTTGCTGTCTATTTCTTTCGTTTCAAGGATTACTATTCTTCTGAGTACAATCATGGAAGACAAGATGGGATTTGCTGACGGAAAACTGGTTTGGGACAAGCTTCAAGAAAGAAGACAACAGAAGTAGTAATAAACGAGTACCCCCTGCAGAATACTCAAACAAATGCAGCAAAATGTGTAATATTTACCATTATTACGCGTATCAAACGTTCAACTACGTTTTTAAATTAGTTCTTTATCAATTTATTTAGGTGCATTTTTATAGATGAATAATATATACAGCGGCGTAGGAAGATATTTGACATTTTGGGGCCCATTACAATTACAAAATGACGGCTATCAATAATTACCAACAGTCACCGCATGACCATGATTTGCCACAAGTCACCATCTTTCTGTATATACATCTAAATACGTTCGCCTTGCATGACCAGAATTTCGTGACCCTAAATTTTGCCACTTAACAAACAATTATTTATTAAATGAATTATTTGTTAAATATTGATTTATTTGTTAAATAATGATTTATTTGTTAAATAATAACTATTTGTTAAATAATAATTATTTGTTAAATAATAAATTATTTGTTAAATAATGAATTATTTGTTAAATATTGAATTATTTGTTAAATAATGAATTATTTGTTAAATAATTATCTAATGAATAAGTGTTTGTTAAATAATCAATTATTGGTAGATAATCAATTATTCATGAAATAATGAGTTTTTATTCTTGAAATAATGAATTATTTGTTAAATAATGAATAATAAATAATGAATTATATGTTAAATAATGATTTATCTGTTAGATAATCAATTAATATGTTACATAATGATTTTTTTATTATATAATCAATTATTTGTCAAATAATCATTTATATGTCAAATCAATTAATTATTTGTCAAATAATCAATTATTTGTTAAATAATTAATTATAAGCCAAATAAAAGTCATTCAGCTGATAATTTATTTGCATAAAACATTTAAAATCTTGAAATTATATACAAATAATTAACTTTAGAAAAATCAATTATATGCATATAAAGATTTGAATATATAAATTAAAAACATAAAGACATTATTTATATATAAGTGGCTTTAATTGTTACCAAATTATGTGTGAAACTTGAATATTATTTAAGAATGATAATATTTATTATTTGGTCAAATCATGTTTCTTTTCAATTATTTAACAAATAATGCTCTTATTTGGCATATAATTAATGCAAATATTTTTTTCTTCTAAATTTGGGGCCCCTTACATTTTACCAACGAAACTCACATATACTTCTACTCATACAATAATCGTATATCGGTCCCAAATAACGCACATCTCAATGGTCAAAAGAGAATCATAGTTACGGCGCAGAATCCAAGTATCGTAGCATGTATGAAGTGAACAAAAAGACGAAATGTGGATTAGCATTGATATTTGGTTACGTTATTATGTATAACAAATACAACGTTTACTTAGGTAAGTACGGCCTGACCTTGGTGGATCCTGGGAAAGTGGAAGGGCGGAAATTTTATCACGATGTAAAACATAATGACAAAAAGTGCTCATGGGACTTAAAACGTCATTTAGAGATGTTGAAATGGTTTGTTTTAATGACCTAATGATTCCGCGTATACAGTATGCTTACAGAAAATACGCTCCGAAATAGAAGATAAAATGGGCATTTGGGGATATTGGGAACAAAATAGCCTCTAGCCAAACAGCAGCCGTACATTCTGTGAACAAAATAGCCTCTAGCCAACCCCCCCCCCCCCCCGACCCATGTTTGGGATTTGAGGGCAAGGATCAATGTTTGCAATCGCCTATCAGGCGAACAGGTAAATGGTAAGTGCTTTAGACTTATTAGGGGTCATGGCATCCGATGCGGGCCCTTTAACTTTAAATATTTTTCAAATGGTTTCCCCGGAAATCAGCTTCATAAAGTCGCATCCTTTTACATTCACACTCCCATATGATGATGTAACAAATGCATGTTTTTTTAATTTTGTAAGAAAACAGGTACAAACGCAGCCACGTCGCTAATCGTAGGGTAGGGACCACGTAGCAATTTTTTAAGTGGGAGGAGGGGGCTGAAGAAGTAAATCTGTGAATGGCGAAAATAAAAGGCACAGTCTTATTCATAATTAACCTTGTACTAACTCTTAACCATATTGGTACATATAGTGTCAGACAGACGCGTAGAAAGGGTCACCTACTCAGGGGTGGTGGTGAGGGTTAATTTCCATCACTGACGTTGCTGCTAGTCGGGAAATTTCGTTAATTTTGGGCACTTTCCTTACAATTTCGGTGAATTGTTTAACCATTTTCGGTAATTTCATTCATTTTGGGGCAATTTTCTGAAAATTTCGTTCATTTACAGGTACTTTTCTTACAATTCTGGTGAATTGTTTGACACTTTTGGGAAATTTTGTTAATTATATGGCAATTTTCTGAAAATTTCATTGATTTTCGGGCACTCTCTTGAAAATTTCGATAATTTATTGTAAAATTTTAGAGATATTTTCTTATTTCTAAGCAATTTTTTTCGATTTTTAGGATTTTTGTACATTTTTGGTAATTTTCTTGAATTTTAAATGTTTCAATGTTACTAAAAAAACAAAAAGAAAACAAAATTGTCATTTTTTCATCATTTTCGGAGTGCAGGTCCCAACAAAACTGCAAAATGAGGTTTGACTGTGTTAGTTTTGTACTGCTGGTCCATTTGTACAATATTTTCGTTGAATACTCCTACTGCAGGTATCAAAATTGACTTCTATCATACTGTAGGTCTCAAAATTGTGAAATTTCATACTGCAATTACCAAAAAATCTGTCGTACTGCGCGTATGTTTTTCGGTTATTGGGCTGTACAGCCCAGGCTACCACTTTTAGTATGAAATGATAAAATAAAATGATAATAATAATACCGGCGTGCAGCCTTTGTTGGAAATTTTGAAGCTCCTGGTAATGAAATAAATACAAGTATAAGTTATAGCAGTTAATTAGCAATTAATTGTCTCTTTCAACATCAGGCTGCGAAAATGAAGAATCAAAACAGTAACAATACGTCTAGACGGTTGATGTACTTCGCTGCGTGAACGTTTATTCACATGCTACCATCTGACCATGCAGCATTTGTTGTGAAATTCTAAGCTCCTGGTAATAAATTGAATACCAGTGAAAACACATAATTGTATTACACTCTACAAAACAATACAATAACATCACAAGAGACAGCCAACTTACCATGCTTGACACGTAAATGATTTTGATTGTTCTTCACCCTTGCAAACTTTACCTAAAATTTTGACTCGAAGAGCAGAAAAATTAATCAAGAGATTTTTTTATATAAAATTCATGTATCCCTTAGTAAATAATCTTTGCCCCGTAAATTGATTGAAATCAAGTCCCAGGGCTGCTGGACTTCTCCCCTAGTCCCCCACTCCAATTGCCCCTGGAACTTCGTTGAGACCACGATATGCGCAAATTGGTCCACACCTAGAAATTCCCGATGCCCACCAATTTCAAGATGAAATCCCCCCCTTCCCCTTCTCCCCTTCCCTCCTCCCCTCCCCCCACAAGAAATAAAAGGTCGTGAAGAAAAAAAGGGACTGAGGTTCATATGAAGTTCAGGTAAAAAAATATAAAAAATATGTAATATGTTAGAGTATCTCAGGCTGAAGCCTTCCTGGATCCGCTCGTGGCATGACATACCTTTATATTTACACGCACAATATATATATATATATATATATATATATATATATATATATATATATATATATATATATATATATATATATATATATATATATATATATATATATATATATATATATATATATATATATATATATATATATATATATATATATATATATATATATATATATATATATATATATATATATATATATATATATATATATATATATATATATATATATATATATATATATATATATATATATATATATATATATATATATATATATATATATATATATATATATATATATATATATAAATATGTATATATATATATATTATTAAATATATCTGTATATAAATACCACTGAAGAAGGAAACAGGAGTTTTCGAAATATTTATTTTTAAAATAATCTGTTGGCTAGAGACATTGTCATTTTTCCTAATGTGTTTTATATATATATATATATATATATATATATATATATATATATATATATATATATATATATATATATATATATATATATATATATATATATATATATATATATATATATATATATATATATATATATATATATATATATATATATATATATATATATATATATATATATATATATATATATATATATATATATATATATATATATATATATATATATATATATATATATATATATATATATATATATATATATGTGTGTATGTATATATATATGTATATATGTATGGATAAGGCTTTCATTTTTAAAATTTAGAAATGAAATTCTAAATTTTTTATTTCTTAAAATATTAACATGTTGAATGGATGTCAATAGTAACCGTAAATCGTCTTTTCACGTTTTATTTAGAATCAATATCCATGTAAAAATTATTGAGATAAGGAGGTTTTGTCCAAAACTGCGTTTTTTGACATGTATAAAACCATCCCTTGGATAACTCAACACGAGTCTGCAGGAGAAAGAATTGCTTTGTCAATTTGGATGGTTTCAATTTAGATGGTTTAAGAAATATTTCGATTAACGATGGATGTATCAATTCATCCCATGTGAAAGGATGTACCGGTACATCCCGTCTGGTGAGCAGATTGCTTTGTGGTTGATGGTGTAAAGTTGAAATTTTATTTTTGAGTTACCAGATGTATGTATTAAGTGAAACATCCCATGTGATGGTTGGATGCATATGAAGGGATGTACCGGTACATCCCGTCTGGTGAGCAGATTGCTTTGTGGTTAATGGTGTAAAGTGTGTATCAATACATCCCATGTGAAGGGATGTACCAGTACATCCCGTCTGGTGAATAGATTGCTTTGTCAATCTGCATGGTTGAAAGTGAAATATTGATTTACGATGGATGTATCAATACATCCCATTTGCAGGGATGTACCAGTACATCCCGTCTAGTGAGCTTTGTCAATATGGATGGTTTAAAGTGAAATATTTCGATTAACAATGGATGTATCAACACATCCCATGTAAAGGGATGTACATCCCCGTCCATTGTGGTTGATGGTGTAAAGTGAAATATTTTGATTTACGATGTATATATTAATACATCCCAGATTGCTTTGTGGTTAATGGTGTCTGGATGAATAGATTGCCGTCTGGTCAATCTTTTCAATCTGCATGGTTGAAAGTGAAATATTGATTTACGATGGATGTATCAATACATCCCATTTGCAGAGAAGTGCCAGTACATCCTGTCTGTTGAGCAGCTTGCCTTGTCAATCTCCATGGATTAAGGTGACTAGGTCTTTGCCTACGACTTGTACGTATTTGATATTTTTGTAAAAGCAGTGCTAACTGCCATTTGCTTTCGTTGATTGCGATTTAACATGTACCACCCTTCCGTTTTAATTGATTAATTATTATTCATTTATGTACATACCTTTACGAGAATGGTAATTCGATAAATGTCGGGCCACCCTTTTTCTTCTTGGTTATCATTTATTTGGACTCATTTTCCGGACTTTGCAGTTCAGATTGTTATAGTACATTCTTTGTTTAATTGTTTCCACACATACTTTACCATTGTGCAATCATATAGTTAATGTCATGTTTTCATTCTTATGCCGGATTTCAGTTTTGCATTGACACTGACACAATAAAAGGATCTAAGTTTCACTGTTTGAATTACTCTGTTTATAACTTAAAACATATAATTCAATAAGAATAAAGATATATTTTGAATACAAAGTTTTCTTTATTTATAATTATAACTGAAAGGTAATACAAATAAAGTGGCATTCAAGACAAATTTTTTAATGAGATCACCTGTGCCTCTTACAGATCCTATGCATATACCGTGGACAGGTAGATTTGTGCAGTAAATAATGCAAATGACCAAAAAATTGCATTAAATTTGCATCAAATTGATCATTTCCCATCATGAAGTTTTTATTTTATATTTTTTTGTGACGTCACACCAAGAGCCTCTGACGTTCGTTCCTCTACCTGCCTTCTGAATTTGCTTTTCAAGTAAAATGCCCCACCCACTTATTAATACCATTTAACACCAGAGGGCACTTTTTGGGTACATATGGACCATATTATCCTACGTAAAACCGGCCAATTCACATAGTCGGATATGAGTCGAAGCAAATTAGTAAGAATTCATTATTAGTTTGCATATTTATGTACACACTTACTTACATAAAAGCTTACTTTCAAAATTATACTATGTGTGAAAACAAAAATGGGCAATACAATAACATGCCAACCATGATTACAATTAAGCTTCGGCCCCTTATAAGCATGACATAACCAAAACAACGGAGCACACGTTCTTTCTTGCACATCACATATGGAACAAATTCAATTTTTAAGTTCTTGAGATTTCACATCATTCCTGACTAAAACGTATATTAATGAACTTAATATGATCACACCTGAGGCAAATAGAGGCCAGCATATTTGTGATAAATGATGCCAGTCGCATTGGAACCAATTATATTTAGCCCTTCCTTCCTACGACCACCAGAACAATCAGACAATAAGGTTCATACTGCGTCTGTTACACTTTACTTTAGAAGATGCTTACAAGTGTGTCACAGACACACATGCACACGCAAATGCATTGAGTTACACTTTTGCATTTAAAATTTCTTGTACACCATGATGTAGTTCATTTTTGAAATTTCACAGAGGAAATTCTGTGCAAATTTGTATTTTCTGGAAAGTTAATTACTTTGTTCTGAAGTAATTGAGAGCAGTTTTTCAAATATTATACAGATGGGGTAGCCTGTTTACGATAAACAATAATTGCTCTCCATATAATAATGTTTCCAGCATTTATTATCATTTAAAGTGGATGATACATTTTGATACGATATATACAAATTTTGAAAGAATGTACCATAGTTCAGAAAGTTGCTCTCTCTCAGCCTACTCAGGGCAGTGTTTCTAAAAATTTGAATATCTCCTAGTATCTCCCATCTACTCACAGGAATAAAAACATTGATAAGACATCTATCATTGCAGAATTATGTTTTTTTTTAATATCAGTGACACGAATTTCAAGTAAGATATGCGACTCTATCTGGCTTTCCTGGAAATAATTCAATATACAAACAAGAAAATGCCAATAGAATTGCCGATCTCATCACCTCTAGACCTACACTGTACCCATGGTTCAAATTAAAACCACTCAATACTAATTTAAATTTTTTACTCGAAAATCACAATTTGACTTCTAAACTTTGTTATTATGACAGCGATTGAATCCCCCTCCCCCTTTTTGTCAAACTATAACAAGTAATACCAACCAGGGGCGCAGATCTGAGTTTGAGGGGGCAAAAACTTGAGCAGTGGCGAAGCTAGACTTTTTTGGAAATTTTCCAAAAATGAAGGAAATTCCACAAATTTGAAACAAATTTCACGAAAATCAAGAAAATTAAGGCAAAAACACCCGATTTTGGTTTCAATATGGATGGATGCTTTCAATTTCATTAATTCAAATTTTCATATAGGGGCCTACTCATATTTTTAAGGTGGAAAAACGAAACTTTCGCCCCCTCCCCTAGCATTTCATCTGAGCCCCTTGACCCCGTGATCTACGCCTATGATACCAACCACAAAAAAATCATGGTATCTATTTCAATAATATAGGCAAAATTAGCAAGAAATTAAGGTCGCTAACTCTGTGACCTTTGACTTTTCAACACAAGATTTGCGAGACACAACTTCAAATAGAAACTTTCATGGCGCAATTCCATTTTGCTATGTGCCCCACACTTACTTATTGCCACAAAAATTACCCCTTTAGAACACATACTGACATATTGGACCCTTGACCACAAAAAATAATTTTTTCAAAATATTTCACATGTGTTTTGTGTGAAAAATGCAGCACTTAGCAATAATTTGTATCGTTTGACCTCTGACCTTTGAATTTTTGGAGAAAATTATACCCCACTACTTATATCCTTTTTAAAGATAACATATTTCCTGCAAGAAATACAGCTTTTAATAATTTTTGTTTCATTTGACCTCAGACCCTTCACCTTTTGACCTCAAGAATAATTTCATTTTGGGGAATATTATATCTTACTTACCTATATTACTTTCAAATATAAATTGTTTTTCCTATAAAAAATACAGCACTCAATTTTTATTTTGTTTTATTTGACATTTGACCCACAAACTTGGGAGGCCCAAGTAGGCCCAAGTTCTCTAATCGGATTTTAGTTCTAGATCGCACAAAAAAACTTACACATGCGCACACATATACATACCGAAAAATCACCACCATTAGCCCCGTGTAACAAACTCTGGACCCCTAACCTCAAGCATGGTGTCATCATACACGACCAGACCACCTTATGGGCCCCACCAGCCCTCCTAATATCAAGTGCGTGGTCTACTAGCTCTTGCAATTAGAGCCTGTTCTGTGCCCAAACCTCAAAGTGACTATCTAATCGCCACATATTGCATATGTGGGTGATGAGATAAAAACTGTTTCGATGACCTAAACTTCTTCTTCTTCATCTACTTCTTCCGCAGTTGAATCATCCCCCTCTTCATCCTCACTCTTCGGTTCTTTTGCCATTTTTTGATGTGGCCATTATCTCTTGAAAGATGTCCACGCCAAGGCAATGCAAGTTGAGCTAGAATGCAGCAATAACTCCAGTATCAAAATCAGGAGAGAAAAAATTGTTAATAACATTTTATAATAAAATGAGTGAAAAGTTTTGTGCAATTTTATTTTGTCATTTTATTGATTTTCTCCTCTAAGAAAACCAGTTTATACTCTCATGACGAAAATGAAGGAAATGTCCCGAAAATTATAGACAAAATATAGACAATTTCACGAAAATTCAAGGAAATTTCAGAAGAATTGATGCAAATTTCACGAAAATGAAGAAGATAATATCCCGAAAATTGATGAAATTTTCCCGTAAATGAAAGGCTTTTTCTCAAAATTGATGCAAATTTACCGAAGATTGAAGCAAATTTCCCGAAAATGAAAAACAATTCCCAAAAATTGATGGAAAGTTCATGAAAATAAAGACAATATGACGAAAATGAAAAACTTCCCGAATCTGAATCTTCAAAATCAATTCGTTAGACCTTTATTATCAGGGGAATGGTATTTACCCCTAGTACCATTCTCCCACCAATAAAATTATTGAGGCCTAACACCCCGCCCTGCCCCACCCCCTGTTCCTACGCCACTGTAATTAGCTATATTTTGGAAATAAAATATCAAATGATTGCATACCACGTGACAAATACCTTATCCTTTTGCCACCCATAGGCGTACATCTTACTATGAAACAATTACTTTGGTACTTATGTTTCGTGTGGTGCACTTTTATTTGCCAAGTAGTTTGACTTACTCTTTTCTTTGTCAGGATCTTAAAGGAGAAACAAACCTCGACTCAATTCTTATTTCATGTGATAGGGAATAAAAATATAAACCAACTATCAAAAGAGCACCTCAATTTTTTTTTTATATATCAAGGTATGGCTGTTTCAAGTCCGCATATGGAGTGCCGCAGTCATTTTATCCAGAATTGTCTTGAAATCTAGGGTCGAATGACATTCTCTACACACCATGGACAAAGATACGAATGTGTTTCTCTCTTGCTATCTACAATTTTCCTTATTATTTTTCTCTCTTTTGTTAGCATTTCTGGTAATATCATGACAATACCAAAATATAAGTACAATACTTTCCATTTAACACAAAACCTTGATGATATTAAGAAAACATCACTACCACCCTATTTCAAATCCTTATTAGCAAAACAAAATCTTTCAATGAATTATACATTACAATTGGGGCCGGGGAGAAAAAAGGATGATGGGGAGGGGAAGCAGGAATGAAAAGGCTTAAGCATTTTATATGTAAATGCAACTAACATAAACCAATTACTTTTTTATGTCAAATTTCAAATGAAAGAGGTGTTTAAATTGTAGAAAGTGAGTTAAATTGAAACTGATACATCGGATCATTGCTTCGAATGACCGCGCAATGCAACAGCACCTGGTATGGTGTAAATCTCGTGTAGTTAACCTGATGGTAGCACATAACTAGTGAGGTATTGCTCCGACCAGCCAAAATAAGACCCCCCTCCCCCGACCCCCTTCCCCTTTCCCCTCCCCCTCCCCCGATCCCCTTCCTCCTCCCCGACCCCTTCCCCTCCCCAGCCATTTGTTATAATACGAAGTGAGCAACGCAGAAATGAAATGGAAAACTCAACACTTTTCAGTGACCGCATGTCAATGTCACGTAATCGTTCATGCAGTTACTAGAATGTCACAGCAAAACAAGCACAGAAAACCAGGATGGAGTAGTGTTCAAGGGGCGGATTCTGTAATGGTTGTTTTGACATCCCATTGACTTTGTACATGAGTCAAAATTTGAGCGACATAAAGTAGGACCTCTCAAAAATATTTTCATTAGGCTTTTTTCTGAAGGTTCTCATTTGGGGCTGACGAAGTAATACCTGATTAGTTATGTGCTACCAAAATCATGTTAGCTTCTCTCGTTACAACAAACGTCAATGTGAGCTACAGTGCAGCGCATGCACTGTATGTCTCGTATAATAGCAGCTGCTATATCCACAAAAAATGCATTTCATACATCTTGAAAAATCTTAAAACTGACGTCATCGCATACCTTTGAAGCAGGTATACCAGCACATTATATAGCATCCTATATCATCCTTCATAAAAACGGTTTTTTTTTAGGTGGAATTGAAATATATCAAGATAAATATGAAGTGAAATAATTGTATTACTAGTCAGCTAGTATTTACAGAACAACAAGTAATATAAAGCAATTCTAAATCTCATTTTATTTCTATTTTTATAGCCAATGGAATGAATATAGGATATAATATACCCTGATTATAGGAAATAGGAAATAATACAAGCTTAGGATAAAATGTCTGACCGGCCAAAATCCCCTAGAAGAATCGGTCCCCGGATAAAATCTCCAAGGAACTGTCCGGCCGGACAGTTTTCTCCTGTATCTTTTGTTACACCATGGTCATATGGATTAAACTTAAATTTTGTTTCAGATGAATACTTGATCATTGAACTTTTCCTTTGACCTATAAGTTGAGGTCAGACTCAAGAGCGTTCTGCAAATCTGAAATATTGTTTTTCAAATTCGGCCATTAATGACTTTAAAAACATCTTTCTTACTAAAGCCTTAATCGGAGATACTGACCAATAGCCATAATTTTTCTCACGTAATCCAGGCAATCTCTTAAAATTAGGGAATTAAATATCTCCAAGAAGTAGGAGATGGAAAAATTATGGAAGCCGCAATTACACACTATAAACAGATAAACTAGAATATCAATGATGTAATAGCTGTCACATATATTTTGGGGGTGGTTACAAGCTTTTTTTTAGATTTTATTTTATTGGTGGGTAGTTTAAGTTAATTCGAACAGCCATAATTTTTATCAAGCTTTCCGGGCGATCTCTTAGAATTAGGGGAATAAAATATCTTCAAGAAGTAGGAGATGGAAGAAAAAAAAAGGAGTCGTCATTACACACTCTAACTTAGAACACCAATGATGTAGTAACTCAGCATATATTTTTCGGGTGGTTACAAACCTGTTTTTATATTGGTGAGTAGTTAATTCGAGCATCGCTGGCCTTGGGTTGTTAGGAAAGAAAACCATGTTTGGCGTTTATTTTTTTGGAAATGCAAGCGGGAGCTTTAATATCGATGTGATGCTAGAAAATCATTGATGTAGCTCAAATATATACTTTGGGTGGGTATAAAACTGTTTTTGTTGGTGTGGAGTTAAATTGGGTTGACTGGAATTGTTTGGAAAGGAATACAAGTTTGATTAGCAGTGGCACAAAAACAAAAAGAGGCTCGGAATGCCAGGAAGGGTGCATGGATAAACCTTACAGGCCCTGGGCAAACTCAATTTGGGTCTAGGCGGGATTCACCTACCGAAAATTGTGGGAAATGTCCAAAGTGGGAGGGGAGGTGAGGGAAAATCACAAAATCACGCTACAATGCATAAAAAAGTATACATTTGGAAGAAAAGTCGAAGTGGGGGAAAGTGCCACCTTGCCCCCTCACTTTAATTCGCACCTATGCTCAAAACCATATGTGTAGGAACCGGGGCCAGGGGCACGTACCGCACACTTTTAAAACTAACAAAAGTGCCCCTTCTTGAAAATGAAAAGTGCCTCTCAATTACTGTGAAAAAGTGCCCTCACTTAATTTCTGCTCTTTGCCCCGAGTTCCTTCCTACACTCCTGCTATCTCCTGAAATGTTTAAAAAACAATATTTATTTTATTTTTCCTTTCTGATTTGTTTTTCTAATAGGGAGGAGGTCATGTCTTGGTGAGGAATTAGCTAGAATGGAGCTGTTTTTCTGGGTTACTACCATTTAACAGAATCTTGAAATAAATTGCCCCCCCCCCCCATGGTTATACTCCTCCCGATTTCAAACAAGGGTTTGGGGCGTTTATACGCCACCCTCTGCCGTCCAATGTAGCGCGATTACACGACGACTGGATAAAGATTAGCTTTTCCAAATTTACTGTGTTCTTAACACTTGAAAGACATTTTATTTTTGCTTTCTTGTTGGATGTAGACAGTGAAATAAATTGTAAAAACTGTGACCTTTGGATGTTAAGCAGCTCCCGCCAATATAAAAAGGGCGCAAATGAAGTCCCAAAACGTGTTATGCATTCTGAAGAAATTAACGATGTCTCGCAATAAAGGATGAATATAAAAACAATAATCAGAACACTTCATATCTTGATAACTGTCAGACTGTAAATTAGTTCAAAATATCTTAATGCTTGCTCGGATAATTTGTGCTCGTTTCTAATCATTTTGACGCTAAAAATGCTGGTCCCTTTCGTATTGTTGTAATTCTAAGAATTTCCTCAGTCATGATTGGGAATCGCTTGAGAGGTTATAATTCATAATGATTTCGAAAATGTTCTCTTTCATAATCTCATTGGGTCCGATGCAAATAATTATTTTCACAGTGGTCGCAAAACCCCCTCCCCTCCCCATACAAATTTCTGGCTACGTCCCTTACTATGATTGGGTAACATTTCCATGCAATAACATTATTAATACATGATTTATAAACATATACCCAGCGACAGGCCCAGAAGCATTTGTTAAAGTGAGTGCTGAATATGAAAATCAGTAGCACATTAAGTCTGCTCAGAAATAAAAAGATCTGCCAAACACGTATTTGATCTATTTGTATATGCAGATATGTATTTTATGGTATCTACAGACTGACAGATGTATCTATTCATTTAATACATTTTGTGGTTGTATTCTACACATTCTAAAAAAAAATTCTTTAAAATACAATATGCACAATTACTCCTGAGAAATGGAAGGTGATGTGAGGTCAGTGCTAGACTGAAACCAGTCAT
>JAIGNY010003359.1:617500-622500 GCA_020152595.1 Chiridota heheva
TATTACGAGAAGTCAACGTTTATTTCACAAAACCCTTTGAGAATTGTCATTTTATGAATATCAGAAATCTCTCAAGCATGTTTTTTGGGGGAAACACTTGGGTGTTATGTGTCAGGGGCTAATCGCCACCTGCTACACTCCGCTTTTCGGCGCCTACACCCCCCATATCCCCCTAAAGCAGGAAAGGTAAATTTATTTTAATTTTCATGGGAATCTAAACTAAATGGGCTGTATTAAGAACTTTGTAATATTTTTCTGATGTTTGTTTTTACACCCAATGTATTCTTCCAAAGCTTTTGGATGTACAATATGTGTTTAACTCGTATTATATTTATCCCTTTTCTAATTCACGTCATCTTTGTTTGATGATCAGGGCAACTTATAAAATCTAAGAGCAATTTGTTTATTTCCAGTGGTATAGAAAGGACTCAGCGTCGCGAAGCAACTCTTTTTGCGGTGACGGGGAGAACATTTTTTTACTTAATAAGAGACAAACTTCATATAAACTTTACACACTTTCATAACTTTCGAGTCAACATGTGCATATGAAGGGTGGCGTCCCCAACGGCCCGAAGACTACGTCCCCCAACGAGCCGGAGACTCCAATGTCTCCGTTGACTGGTTAAATGTTGGGAAGTTTTTATTATATTTTCAGTGTGGGTTCATTGCAGGCATGAACCTATGCAAATGGAATAATATAACCAAAATAGAATAATATAATGTTGGGTACATTTCTGAACCTTCATGAGCCCCCGCAGAGAAAGACAGACCATATCGTCAACCCTAATTGCCGGGCCGCAGTGGCATACGACTAGTTATTCATTACTGAGCTTGATCCATCAGCTTTATTTAAAAATTGCAGCAAATAATGGCGCCCTTTCAGAACGACAACAATACCAAAAATTGAGCCTTTACACAGACGTTTTCAATCTTGAATATGAATCTAAATATGACCCTAATTTCAACTCTGAGGTAAAAGAATCAACAATAATCACTCAATAGTCAGATCTGGTCGGATCGTGCCTGTGTGGACTGGTGAAAGCTTCTTGCAGTAACAACACTTATTCAAACACGTTCGTTATGGATGGGCTTATTGCAGTTTTATTTTTGATTTTAGTTTCTGTATTTTTCCTGAAATGGATGTTTTCTTCCAAATACAAGAACATTCCTCCCGGACCTCCGGGATTGCCAATACTTGGAAATCTAGTGGATGTAGTACGTGCTGGAAACATGGTGGATTTGGTACAACAGTGGACCCAAACCTATGGCACAGTATTTTCCTTTCGAATCGGAGGCAAGCTCATGACTGTCATAAGCGATTATGACTTGGTTACAAAGGCACTGCATCATCCCGATATGCAAGGGCGTGATCCTGTCCTTACGTCAATAAAGGCTTACGGACCTGGAACAGGTAATAATTTTCAAGTCGCCTTTCGGTCGTCAAGTCACATTTTGTTGATTTCACACATAGGCTGGATTAGGGAATGCAAGGGGAGGGGCCACTTCCCAATTTTCACAAATTTTAATCTTTTGTATGGTAATTTTTCATAATTATCTTAGCGTGATTTGTTTCAAAATGAACATAGCCTAGACCAAGTAGAGATTCAATTTGATGAGGCAATTGTTTGAGACAGAGCAAAAGCAAAGTCCCCCTTTGCCTTTCGACATCCATCGCCTTTGACATCCATCATGACGTTTATATATATATATATATATATATATATATATATATATATATATATATATATATATATATATATATATATATATATATATATATATGTATATATATATATATATATATATATATATATATATATATATATATATATATATATATGTATATATATATATATATATATATATATATATATATATATATATATATATATATATATATATATATATATATATATATATATATATATATATATATATATATATATATATATATATATATATATATATATATATATATATATATATATATATATATATATATATATATATATATATATATATATATATATACTATATATATATATATATATATATATATATATATATATATATATATATATATATATATATATATATATATATATATATATATATATATATATATATATATATATATATAATATATATATATATATATATATATATATATATATTTAATCTAAGGTATATAGGCACGTAGCTTTTCTCCAAAGAAGGAGGGCGGGCTATCGACCTCTCCTCTATCAATAGCCCAAAAAATAATAAAACGAAAAATTAAAAAGGAGAAAGAAAGAAAAAGAGAATGAAAGGTGAAATAAACAAATCTAAAAATTACACAACTTCTGCGGGTTACTGGATCAGGGCCCCTAGTAAAAAATTATGGCTACGAGAATAGCACGTAATGAGATGGGAGGGATAAGGCACGGGCACGTTCCCCAAAATATTGTCAAAACAGCCTGAAAAAAACAAAATTAAGCCTAATTCTTTTTTAAAGGTATTTAGTGATACATACCTTTCCAAATCAGAGCGGTCGTCCAAATGCGCCCTAAATCTTACACGTCTGACTAAGCGCCGTGCCTGAACTTAAGTGTAGGGTCGGATTACGCCTTGCTAAGCCTAGCTGTAGATGGAACATAAATTGGGGTCGGTCTCAAAATTATTCTGGAGCCGAGCAATATTTTGTGGAGTGAGGAATGTTGGTGTCCCAAGTCCTGACCTTAGAGTTTTATGCTCCATGCATGACAAAATAAAATGACGAAATTGGGCAAAAGTAATATGAAAGTCTGACTTATTTATGAAACAAAATCAGCCAAAACAGGTTATTTTTGGTAAAACTATTGGAGAGCTAGTCAACATCTGGGCCGAATGTAAATGCCCCCATTTACCCAAAGTTATTATCCGCTACTGCTTATAGGTACGTTACAAGTTCGCAGGGTCCCATGATCCGAGCCTCCATAAAGCCCCTTCCCAAGTGGGAACTAGTCAATAATTATGATACTTTAGAATACCTGAGCCCTCTCTAACAGTCCAAGCATATGATGACTTGGCACTTTAAATCATTTCAGTCCGACACTTCAGCATTGAATGTTAAATATAGGTGGATGAGCATACGTTTTTTTATATCTTTTCCTCCGTTACAGGTATTGCTGACTCAAATGATACTGAGGTCTGGAGGCAGCAAGCGATTGTTCACATTGAATGTCTTTAGATCGTTTGGAGTAGGAAAATCAATATTTGAAAAAGTTGTATCGCACGAGGGAAGTTGTTTGTTGGATAATCTCATTCACTGCAAAAACAGCTCAGGAGCTGGAAAGTTGTTTGGAATGGCTACTTGCAACATTATATCATGTGTAGTTTTTGGCAAACGAAGAGATTATGATGATCCTGAACTTAGCAAACACCAGAGTAATATCAGAAAATATTTCTCTCTCGGAGGGCCTGGCGGTATATTCTTTTTCTCGAAATTCTTATGCAACATTCCGTTTGGTCCAACGAAGAAAGCAATTGACATTAAAAAGTCTCAGGGTGAATGGTTCCGGAGAGAAATTGTTGAACATAAAGCAAACCTTAGTCAAATAAAGAGCGAGGAGGACTGTTCTGATTTGATCTATGCCTACCTACATAAGATGGAGAATCTACCGGATCCCGAAGATGAAACCTTTACTGATGGCAATCTCTGTCGAGTTCTCAGCGATCTTTATTTTGCTGGAACCGAAACAACCTCAGGCGTGATGTTGTGGGCCATGTTGTTTTTTATGACGCATCCAGACATGCAGGAAGCGTTACGGAAGGAGATCGATTCCGTTCTGGGCCGACACAAGCAGGTAAAACTCGAAGACCGTGCGTCTCTTCCTTTGGCAATGGCAACAATCGCAGAAATCTTACGAATGTCGGCACAAACTAGCCTTGGTTTCACCCATAGAGTTGAAAGAGATGTCGACTTCGAGGGTTACACTATCCCGAAAGGCAGCAACTTCCTATACAACAACTATTTTCTCTGCAGAAGTGAAAAGTATTGGAATAAGCCATATGAGTTCAACCCATACAGACACTTGAATGAGGATGGAAAATTTGTCAAACCAAAAGAAGTATTACTCTTTGGGTTAGGTAAGTAACGGTTAGAAGATCGTCCCAATGGCAAAAACCCAAATCAATTTGAAAACCAAATTAAGCTTTTAAAAAGAGCCACACTATAATCAAGTTAAAAAAAATCCAAATCTTAAAAAGGATCGAATACTGGTGGGTGGCTTTTCTGTTATAGATTAAATGTATTAAAAAGCAAATTTTTTTTTTTATAGTTTCAGAGGAACACATGCAATATATCACGTGGTCCGATTGGTCGGATGTTATCAGAAAATTGTTTTTCAATTTCTTTTTATAATCCATCAACTTGAAAACCTTTGAGAAAGGCCAGATTTAAGCCAAATAAGATATTTTACAGCCAAACAAGTCTCCAAACAGCCAAAACAAACAATTAAGCCAAATTATCAATAAATATAAAAAAAGCCAAATAACTTATTTCTGCGGCCAAACAAAAAAGACCACTGATTGCTGAATATAGTACAGGGTAAACAATGAATACAAATTCCTCTTGATTGAGCAAAGTTGTAGGTTTTTTTTAAAGGGTTAGTTGAGTGATGAGACATGTTTGTTTTATTTGAAAGGGAAAACGCGAAAATAACTGTCAAGAAATTACTTTGATATCTTTTTTTTCCGTTTAGGAAGTATCAAATTTTGATGATCCTATCAATTTGTTTGTAGCCTGTTTGCAAGAGCACACATTTTTGAGTAGAACAATCTTCAAATAGTCACAATAATTCTGATAGTTTTTAAGTTATACAGCCTGTGCAAAAGTAATAATGTATGAATAGGAATACATCTAAAATTCCATATGTAATGACCTTATCGCAACATATAGTATATGGCGATAAGGTGTTTACTCATTTGTGTGTGTGTGTGGGGTGTGCGTGCGTTCGTGCGTGCGTGCGTGCGTGCGTACG
>JAIGNY010003359.1:627500-740000 GCA_020152595.1 Chiridota heheva
CAAAGAAAAGGAAAGAAAGCAAAACATTGTGAAGCTCATGTTCTTAATCACATCATAAGAGAAGTTCATTATGATAAACGTTCAAGTTGTTCCGATGTATCATACATGAAATATGGCAATATTAGTCAGTTAGTAGGATTACTAACTAGGCGCATATGTTGTGGTACTTGTTCACGTCCAAATCAAAGTTTCTTGGATCCTGATTTCCCATATAAACTATAGCGAACAGAAGAAAGGGAGAGAAACTATGAGAGAAATAATCTTTTTTCCGAAACGTATGTTGCTAGAAGGGCGTATGATTTACAAAAGAACACAAAAACCGCAAGTAAACAATGATTTCCTCTAAACATTGTACTGAATTGTTACTGCATGTACTTTGTACAACCAGCTGCAGTCAAGGCTGCCACTCTAAATTTTCTGTTTCCTTCTATCACGCATGCGCATTTCCTCAACATTCATACAGGGCCTACACTTTTCGGCGCATTTTTACCTACAAAATTCGGTTTTCAAAATTTTTGTTTTCACCTACAAAAATCAAGTTTTCCCCTACACACTTATTTTATGACCTTCGAATGAAATGGACGGAATGATGATTAGATGTTGCCAAAGTGGTCACGCAAGAATTGGATGAGCCGTTTGACGGGAATAAAATTGAAAAATGACAACAAAAGAAAAATGTAGAATATTACAAAGAGTGAGTTCTGCCAGTCTCATAAAAACGAAACATCTTCAATGCATGTACAAAGCTCTAAAAACTAATGTACATAGATTACAACAGTTATAAAAACAATGAGCCAAAATTTCACCCAAAACGATAAATATAAAAGCTGTTGAAATATATGCCTGAAAACTTGCTCCGCATACCCACATATTTCATATATGAAACGCTCAATTTCATATGTGAAATGCTAAATTCATATATGAAATTATTTTCTCATATATGAAACAAAGCATTTCATATATGAAAAAATTAGTTTTATCTATGGAATGAAATTTACATATGAAATGCCCCAAATCACACGTATTTCATATATGAAATGCACGTTTTCCACGTGCATTTTATATATGAAATACGTGTGAAATTTTTGAAAGGTCAAATTATGACAAGGCCGGAAAAAATGAAGAAAAATAAAAAAGTAGTATATGGTCTTCGTGATAAAGTACTTACAGAAGTTATTTTACCTTTGAATGTCTTATTGGTATCTTTAAGTTTCTCTTTTTTTATTAATATTCGACCTTATTATTATTTTGCTGCATGTTTTAATTAAAGTTCTTATCTTTTATTTTCTAATGTCAGCATGTAAAATTTTATTTGTACAGTCTATTACCAAATTACTACCATATGTTCTTTTAAATCATAATTTTAAAGTACTTATATTTAAAGGACTCTAGTAGAGATTCAAGTTGCTGGGGTAATTGTGATGGACAGAGCAAAAGCAAACTCCCCATCGCTCCCCCTTTGACATCCATCATGACGCTCATTATCTTAGGCAGGCACGTAGCCAAATGGGGTGGGGGGAGGGGGCACTGCCACGTGGATTGGTAATCAAAATCTGGGCCGAATGTAAATTCGCCCTTTTACTCCTGTTAATATCCGCTACTGCTCAGGTACGTTGCAAGCTCCCAAGGGTCCCATGATCCAAGCCTCCTAGGGTCCCGAATGGGAACTCTTCCATAATTCTGATACTTTAGAATACCTAGGCCCTCTCCAACGTATGATGGTACGTCACCCTAAAGTATCCCAGTCTGACTCCTCAATACTAACTGTTAAATATAGATGGATGAGCATACGGTTAATCTTTTCCTCCGTTACAGGTATTGCTGACTCAAATGGTACTGAGGTCTGGCGGCAGCAGCGATCGTTCACATTGAATGTCTTTAGATCAGTAGGAATAGGAAAATCAACATTTGAAAGAGTTGTATCGCACGAGGGAAGTTGTTTGTTGGATAATCTCATTCACTGCAAAGACAGCTCAGGAGCTGAAAAGTTGTTTGAATGGCCACATGCAACATTATATCAGGTGTAACTTTTGGCAAACGAAGAGATTATGATAATCCTGAACTTGCCAAACATCAGGGAAATATCAGAAGATATTTCTCTCTTGGGAGTTTGGTAGTATATTCTTTACTTCAAGGTTCTTATGCAACCTTCCGTTCGGACCAACGAAGAAAGCAATTGACATTAAGAAGTTTCAGGGTGAATGGTTCCGGAGATGAATTGTTGAGCATAAAGCAAACCTTAGCCAAATAAAGAGCGGGGAGGACAATTCTGATTTAAAATATATGCCTAGTGCATAAAACAATCGGCAATCTCTATCGAATTCTTAGCGATCTTTATTTTGCTGGAACCGAAACATCCTCAGGTGCGATGTTGTGGGCCATGTTGTTCTTTATGACGCATCTAGACATGCAGGAAGCGTTACGGAAGGAGATCGATTCCGTTCTGGGCCGACACAAGCAGGTAAAACTCGAAGACCGTGCGTCTCTTTCTTGGCAATGGCAACAATCGCAGAAATCTTACGAATGTCGGCACAAACCAGTCTTGGTGTTACCCATAGAGTTCAAAGAGATGTTGACCTCGGAAGGTACACTATCCCGAAAGGTAGCAATTTCCTATACAACAACTATTTTCTTTGCAGAAGTGAAAAGTATTGGAATAAGCCACAGGAGTTCAACCCATACGAACACTTGAATGAGGATGGGAAATTTGTCCAACCAAAAGAAGTATTACTATTTGGAGCAGGTGAGTAAAATAAAATGCACGTATATGATAAACCACGGTTGGGAGATGGTCCCAACCACAAAAACTTAAATCAATTTGAAAACCAAATTAGCTAAAAGAAACCTATTATTAATTGAGTCAAGAAATTTTGAAAGTGAGTAATGAATTTTAAAATGAGTAATAAACGCATTGGCATTGTACCGTACCGTACCGGTATCGCGAAAAGTATCTGCACTATGTCTTTTTTTGGTTAGGCAGACACATTTTTATGTATAAAAAGGGTACAATAAAATTTTCATTTCATTTCCTGATAACCTGATAACAGTACATTCCACTGCCAAGAAAAATCAGTGTACATGTGCCTGGATTCAGAAAACATTTTAGCAAGGTATTGTGTGCTACAAAATGATATACAGGTATTCAGTTCATTAATATCTGGTACAGAATTGATTTACATTACAAAAACTATACGCACTCTGTAGTACAGTCAATGATTTTTAACAATCATACAACATAAAAGTTGGAATACTATTACACTGTAATAATTTGCTCATTAGATACCAAAGCAAAAACAAATGAGAGCAGAACTAAAGATTGTCTATCAACAGATCAATGAGAAGAGAAATTGCATGAAGCAAAATTTTCAAGTGAAGCTTTTTTATCTTTCCATCTTGAAAGCTTGAGAAACTTTTGCAAACAAGTTGAAAGCAACTTTAATAAGTAATACACATAGAATAAAAAATGCAGGCTGCAATGCAACATATAGGCCAATTCCAAAGAGTTTTATGATTATTTGTTAGGTAAATTTTATGAATTTAGGGCCTGCAATTGTTGGTAAATGATGTTAAACAGAAAAATGTGAATGAAACTGAAAACTTAAATAGTTTATTAAAATATGAATAAAAGCAAGAAGTGAGCAATTTGATCTACTGTATCTCTACCTATCTAAACAACTTGGCACTTAACTTACGTTTACTTTGTTTTATACACGCCTATCTGCCAGTTGGTCAGTCTGTTTAGACTTTGTTTAATGGGTGATTTGTTGATAGCCAATTATACAACTAATTAGACCTAGGCCTATATTGGTCTCTGACGTTTATTGATACACATAGGCCCTACTGTACAATATATTCTAATCCAGTAAAAGTTATTAGTGTACACATAACAAATGTCCCATAGTAAATGCGCGTGTACAGAGAGTATGTGGCTAATAATTAACCCCACCCCAAGCTACTATAACAAGTATAAATGATCTGGAGACCATCTTTCTTGAGTCTGTGGAAAAATAGAGATGATCTCCCAATAACAAAGCAGTAAAAGTAAACAACAAATTGCAACGAAACAAAAAGTAATATTATAAGCTTAACATGGGTATGTTGTTACAAATTCTAATTAACAAATTGATGAGGAAGTTAAAGGCTTGAAGCTTTCTCAAGTCAATACCATGGTAATGTACATAGCTCTAACGTTATGCTACCAAATTGCAAGTGGTTTCACACAATGTAGGTCTAACTTACACTAAAGCTACTGTAGCCTGGCTAAACAACACAATGACCAATGATTACCCCGGCGACGCTTTTTGAAAGCAATCAATCGCTACATACATGTCTGAATAGAATAAGATTTGATAAGCAGCTTATTCTTGTTCCTAAATAAAACTGAAATCATTGCCCATATTTGTCAGCATTTACGTCGTTCACCTAAAGATAAACTAACGGTGTTCATACGTTGTTAGCTAGCTTCAGACTGTCCAACAACAGCTGACTCAATTAAAATAGCACATTATTTAGGGTTTACCAAAATTGTTAAAGACATCTACTAGTTTTAACCATTTATCCTTATCAGAAAGGTTGTTTACGTAGTATTTTTCTTAAAATATACTTATCAGCTAGGCCTAAGTTAATAGGTGCGATACACGCCTGTCTACAATCTAACGTTGCGCTAAAATATTGTCGTCCTGCATGTACTGTAAAAAGAAATCGTTGGTTTTGTGTTTTTGTTAGAAATAAAATGAACGTTAATCTTGGTTAGAAAGACAAGTTATGATTAATACTAACATAAATATAATTAATTTTTGAAAGTAAAGAATTTCAATTTTTCAGCTTTTTAAATTTGTAGTTTGCCTATTTTTTCTATTGACTACAATTTGTACCGACAAATGTACCGACATATCTACTGCCCTCTCTTGGAACCAATATTGGTGGAGGACGAACCAAAAAGTATCACGCACTGAGGTATAGGAGTTTCGACTCTCGGTCTTCGGCCTATACGTAGTATAGGGCGAATGACGTCACGCTCTCTGGTTAAACTGTGTTTCCATACGCGCGCATCCGTATGCGTATGCGTTAACGTGTGTGTGGTGTCTGTTTCCATGTGTCCGTAATAACTGCGCGGAAGTAATGCGTAAACCACTCAAAATGTATTAAATGACGCATCTTTAAAATGGGTCCTAAAGCAAACTTACAATGTGTGCCCTCCTCCACCTTCTTTACTAAGTTAGAAAGGATTAGTTCAATGGACAGGCAAGTTCATCTTATATTAAAGAGGACTTTTAGGAATACAAAATGGTGCAGAAAGTATTCAAAAAATCTTATTCCGCTAGGGAGATATTCAAGTTTTATTATCGATGTAGAAATGACTGGTGTAGTAAGTCTACTATGAAAATTTGGCATCCTTATTCTCACATTCTTAACAATTGCTAATGTATTTTAAAGACAAATCTATTTTACTTTGTTACTACTTGAGTTATATTTTCTTTAATTTTTTTTCAGATGGTAAATTTTATTTACCCGTACAAGATTTTGTTCTCCTACTTTCCTGGCATATCTCACAATCCAATGGTTTCCAGGTTTTTAAACCAAAAAATCGCAGAACAAAATATGATAGAATAGATCAATAGTTTGAGGAATCTGAGGCTGTAATGTCAGAACTATAGTCTGATTTTAAAACTAAACTTGGAACTTAAATATTTCCTTAAGGGAATAAGATATTGAAGTAGTGTCATTACCATTTCGTTTCTTTTGAAGTCCTCTTTCATATAAGATGGACTTGCTTGATCCCTGAACTAATACTTTAAAATATACGCGTTTACAGAAATAAAACTTAGTCTGTTAGTGCTCACAAGTCTCCTGGTCTTCTTTTTGACAAAATGAAGAAAGTTGCTATATGTAAGCTGGCATATTTTAACAGTGACACTCTAATTAGTCCGGGACAAAATTAATTGAGGCCTCGCTGGAGACTGAGTGTGAGTTAGGATTATGGAGACTGATTTTGAATATTTTCTTACTGATATACAGAGTTCTTGATTTTATGCAAACACCTCCTAAACGATTATATTAAAACCCCATATTTGCTTTTCACATTGTGTTATACATTATATACTTTAAATCATGATCAATACAAAGTTGACTAATCGCAATTTGCGATTTTGAGACCAATTATTTATAGACTTTCCATTTCTTTAAAATCTTGGTATAAATTTTTTCGTGGCTGCAAATTTAAGAAGGAAGAAAGTTCACTAATAGGTCTAATTATCTGATATAAAAGCTTAGAAATGTTCATTTGAAGTTGAGGGAGGAGGCGGGGAGGGAGGGGGTGGGGGGAGAGGGGGCTTATTGCTCCTAAGTTACAATGCTTTCGTAGATACTTTTAAAATGTGTCAATCAAAAAAGTACCCCTTAAATCTTGCTTTACCTCAGATTCAAATATCTTCCACCACCATAGACATACATGTATGGCACTAAGGACTTTTTTTCTGGTTCATATATTCATTATAATTCTTTAATTAAAAAAGATCCCTCACTGAATTTTCTGCCCCCTTGCCCGAGTTCCTTCCGACATCCCGGTGCATGCGTAACTTCACGCACCGAATCGCTACATGTAGCGTTTATTTTAGGCATACGGATACTCATACGTTTAATGATAATAAAGTACTTATACAGCGCCATTACTAAAAAGATATTCTATCGCGCTTTCCAATCAAGATGTAAAATAATAAAACACACTGAGAAACTGCCAAAAGAACCAAAGAAGAATTAGAATAGAAATTAATTAAAGGCCAGCTTGAAAAGACTAGTTTTAAGGTTACGTTTGAATGAGGTAAATGATGAATTAGACTTTACTGAATCAGGCAGGTCATTCCATAGTTTGGGACCGATGGAACAAAATGTACGAGAACCGAACAAAGTATGAGTACGGGGTAGAGAAAGAGGAGGATTACATGAGCTGCATGTATTATATGTGCATTTAAGGAACTGAATTAGCTGTTTGAGGTAGGCTGGTGCATGATTATAGATACATTTAAAAACAAGACACAGAACTTAAAATTGGATGATACGTTTAAGAATAGGAAGCCAATGCAGTTCCTTTAGGCAGTTAGGCAGCTTGAAGCACTATCGAATTTGCGTTTTTGCAAAACAACTTTAGCTGTCTGGTTCTGAATTGATTGCATTGGTATTAAACTAGAAGTGGGCAGCCCAGCAAACACAGCATTGCAATAGTCGAGGTGTGAGATGACTAAGCTTTGCATATTTAAGTTAGTATCGAGTAAAACACCTAGTAATTTAATGCAGCTGGGTGGTTTTATAGAATCAGTACCAACTTGAATCGAGTCAGTCGCAATTCTACGCCTGTAATAAAGTGAACTAAAGAAAATGGCCTCAGTTTTTTGTCATTCATTTTGAGCTTATTCAGCTGCATCCAGTGTTTTAGTTTGGATAAGACTTGTTGCATACCATTAACATAATCTAATTCTTGTTTACGCACACGCTTACGGATACATGGGAACAGTCCTACTGAAATTGCACAGAAGGGATTTTTGTCTTACGCATATGCATACGCTAATGCATACGGATACGCGCGCATGGAAACACAACTTAGTTTGTAGGATTGGCCTATTCTATAAGCCTACTGATTTTAAAGACTGAATGCTGAATAGGACTGAGTAAACAATGGGTAAGAAAATCCTATTGACTGATCAAAGGTCCAGAGTTTTTTTTATTGGTTAGCTGAGTGATCAGACATTTCTGTGTTTTTTTTATTTCAAAGGAAAAAACACAAACAGAACTGTGAAGAAATTACTGTGTAATTTGTATGAAAGAACGTTAATTTCTAAGCAGAATAATTTTGAAAGGGTCACAAAAGCCATTATAGTTTTTAAGTTATGACAAATCAAAGTTTGTAAAAAAAATCAGTCTGTGCACAAGTGTTTTAAACGACTGGTGTAGACAGCTTACTGCAAAAGAGTGAAATCACCATGTCACACCCTAACCACGGTAATATTTTCAAAGATTAAACATTTATTGACCGTTTTTTTCTAAAATAAAACTGCTATAGTTCCTAAAGTTGAACGTTTTGACATATAAATTGAAGGCAGGCTCATCAAAGTTATGCAAATTTGTCAATATTGTTCTTCAATTCGGTCATCAGGCCATTACTGACTTTTGAAACATCGTTCTAAATCTTAATCGGAGAAGCAGACCCATTGCCATAATTGATTCCAAACAGTCAGGGGGATCCCTAGATGTAGAGGATGAAATATATATAGATGAAAAGACTATGGGAGCCGCCATTACACATTCTAAAAGCAGCGAAGTCAGTGAGTAGTCAACCATGTTATGGTCAAATTTGACCATTCCTTTTTTAGACTGTACGATAGCACCCAAGAGGCCCCGTGATCTTGTATATGATTAGTGTGTGCAGTGTTATTTAAATAATTGCTCTCTAGTGCGTGGGTTAACGGTCGACATTCCAGGAGAGGTCCTATTTTAAGGAACGTTCAGCAGCCGTTTTGTTCATATTTGGCGATAAACGTGTACAGAATGATTAACAGAGGGACTATTTTGTCATATAGATTGTAAGATTTATAGTATGTGTAATTTTATGCCTTAGAATCTGCCATTTCAACGACAATTTTAAAATGACTGTTTCGCGCCTAAAAACCGAGCTTTCTTCTTTATTTTTCCTCATAGGCCTATTTCGAAAACGGCGTGGCAAACTTTTGAAATGGAGCCAGAGTAATATTTAGCCATGAAAGCAATGAAGGTTTGACCCTGAGTTTTAGCTTTCGCCGGGCAAAGAAATATTTCGCAGAGATATTCAAAATTTAAAAATTTCAGCACTACGTTAACGTTAGTAGAGCAAAGCATCATGGGAAGTATCACAAATTGGCGATGCCCGTGTCACGAAAAGTTCCTAATGCACCTTATTTTAGGACCTCCCCCGGACTGCTTAAACAAAAAACAGTATGGAAATTAGTATTCGGTTACTTTAAGAATTGCTTCGTTAAATTTCACCGTTTAGATTTTGGTTACATGAAAACGTTATCTTTAAGAAGTAGGGGATAGTAAGGGATACCCTACTTCTTCCGAAATGTTTAAGAAACATATTTATTTTATTTTATTATTGTGATTTTGTTTTTCTAATAGGAAGAGATCATGTCTTGGTAAGGAATTGGCAAGAATGGAGCTGTCTTTCTGGATTACGGAATCTTGAAATAGATTGCCCCCATGGATATACTCCTCCTGATTTTAGACAAGGCTTTGGGGCATTCATACGCCTCCCTCTGCCATTCAAAGTAGAGATAACACAATGACTGGATAAAGTTTAGCTATTCAAAATTAACTGCGTGCACTTGTTCATGATACTCGAAAGTCATTTCCTTTCAATTCTTCGCTGGTCGAAGACGTTGAAAGAATTTCTTAAATACCTTAAGCAGCCGCCATTTGAAAAAAGAGCGAAAATGGTGAAGATAGAAGGATGACTTGCAATATAGCATGAATATAAAAAACAATCAGAACACTTCATACCTTAATAGCTGTAAATTAGTTCAAAGCATCTTAATACTTTCTTGGAAAATTTGTGTTCCGTTTCAAAATTTTGACAAAAAATGTATTGATACCTTTCTTCTTATTATTGTTTTTATTTCGAATTTTCTCAGTCATGATTCTGAAACGCTCGGGAATGTTAGTCATAATTCTAAAACTGCTAGCTTATGACTCGTAATACAAAAAAAGATACTGACAGTATATCACGATTGGAAAAAATCCCAACTTACCTCCCAGAAAAAAACTCGATCAACATGAAACATGTCAAAAAGGGCCGTAATTCCAAAATTCCGGTGGGCAAATAAATGCAGTGGTGAAAGTTCTCAACGGGGTTGGAATGGAGTCAACATCAATGTCTTAACCAAGATCGAAGCATTATAATGCAATATTTAAAGGAAAGGAATTTATTGTGTCTCCTCGGAATCAATAAGGAAAATCAAAAACCGGAAGTGACGTTACCAGCACGGCGGCGTTCACTTCTGGCTTTATTAATGAGACGATGCCTTTCCTTTGAAATGCAGTGTACACCAAACTAAAAGTGGAGACATTTCCCATATCCCGGAAAATTACGACCATGACGTCAAAACTTCTCAACAGGTACGCAAATGAATCGGAATAAACGCATATATGATTAGCTCATTAGTCGTTACTGTTTAGCAGATCTGATCAGTGGCGGATTAAGCTTTCATGGACCTTAGGCCGAGTCTGTTTGACCTGTAGCCCTTTTTGTAAATATACTATACTGTCCTCCTTCCACCAAGCAATGAAATCATCACACCAGGACAGCTTCAGGACACCTATCAACTGGTGCAGCCTTTTGAAAGTTTCAGTCAAAAGAAAGGATTCTTTGTCGCAAATGCGGTGGTCCACGAAAAAGCAGGGATGGTACCTGTAAGGATGGCTTATGGATTATCCTTGGTGCGGTTTTAGTAGATTATGATGTACTGTTTTCTCTGTCTTTTGCAGCTGCAGTTGCAGGTACATCTTGTGGTAGGGCTTCTGTTGTACTTCTCTTTTTGGTGCAATTTCCTTTCAATTGGAGGTCTGTATTGCCATGGACCTGGTATTGCTTTGGGGTTTCAAATTGATCCAACTGGGTTTAGATTCTCCTTGGTGCGATTGTAGTAGATTATGATGTACTGTTTTGGCTTCTGTTTGGGTCCAGTCTTAATGCGAAAAAAGGCATCATTTATTTTCTTCAGGATTACACAAGGTCCAATCCATCACTGTTGCAATTTTTGTAAGATACCTTTTTTTTAAATTTCTGTTTAGTACCCAAACGCAGTCTCCTTCTGGGTATGTATTGAGGTACGTCTTTCTGTTTACCCTTTCTTCTTATTTTCATCAGCTACTGTCAAGTGTTTCCGAGCACAATAGTGAATTCTTTCCACATTTTCTCTTAACTTTTCAGCGTAATTTGTCATTTCTGCTGCTTTTTCATCTGGTGGCGGTAGCGTGACGAGTAAATCTAAAGGAAGGGTACATTTTTCCATCAGCATCATTTGATTTGGTGAAAAATGGGTTGTGTCATGTTTGGCTGATCTGTAGGCCATCAGTAAATATGGAAGCCACTCATCCCAGTCTTTCTGGTCAGGTGCCACAACCATTGCCAACATGTCTTCAAGCGGTCGATTAAACCTCTCCACCATTCCATCAGATTGAGGGTAAAATGGGGTGGTCCTGATTTTGGAAATATCAAGCAAGCGGCAAACTTCTTGGAATAAGTGAGATTCAAACTGTCTGCCTTGGTCGGTGTGAAGTTCTAGGCAAATGCCAAATCTGCAAATGAACTCTTTTACAAAAATGTTAGCAACTGTTTGTGCTTCCTGGTCTGGCATTGGGTAGGCTTCTGTCCACTTTGTAAAATAGTCAGAAATTACTAGGATGTATTTGTTGTCTGAGTAAAATTTTGGAAGTGGCCCCATGATATCCATTGCACAGCGTTGCATATATACACCTGCAATGTATGATTTCATGCCAGCGTGTGCTTTCTTCTTTGGCCCTTTTCGTGACATACACAGAAGACAGTCTTTGCAGTATTTCTTAATGCTACGTCTGTGCCCACTCCAATAGTAATGCTGGCGCAATCTTTCCAATGTCTTTTTGATCCGAAGATGTCCAGCAGTACGGTGATCATACATCATGGCCAGTATTTCATGCTGAATAGCTTTTGGTACCACAAGTTGAAAAATTATTTAATCTCCAAGGTCAGACTCGAATTTTCGATAGAGAATACCATTTCTCAAATGGAGTTGATTTCATCTTGTCCAATAATTCTTTGTGGTACCACTTTCTACAGCAACAGACTCCCAGTCAGGTCTTTCAGTATTCTGCTCCTTCCATTTTAGCATTGGATTAATGTCACAATCTTCACTTTGTAATTTCGGTATCCTGCTTTTTCCAGTTTAGCATTGGATTGATGTCACAATCTTTACTTTGTAATTTCCTTAGGTCTTCTGAGGACCATCGTTCTAACCATGGCTTTGGTTGGGCGTCATCTTGGATCAGCGCTTAATTGTTTGCCTTGGTAGTACCATGTGTATTTTATGGTTATTCACACTCCTTGACGGCGGACATACATGTTAATAAACCACACATGGTAATGGATCTCTCATCTGTTTTCGTTGGTGGATGTTTTTCAGTGCATTATGCATGTTTACCATGTAAGTCATCAAGTTGATCATCTTTTTGTTCCTGCTTATGACAGAAAAAGCATGATTCACATGGTCGTCTGGACAAACTGTCTGCATTGGAATGATGTTTTCCTGGCCTGTGTTGTATTTCGAAATTATATGTGCCAAGTATCTCGATCCATCTTGCTATTTGTCCTTCTAGGTTTTTAAAGTTCAATAACGACCGAAGTGCTGCATGATTTGTTCTAAGTAGAAAGTTTCGCCCAAAAAGCGAAAGTGAAAGTGTCGCACTGCACACACAATTGCAAGGAAATCTTTTCTAGTGACACAATAACGTCGCTCTTGTTTTGATAGTGTTTGGCTGAAATAAACTAGCACCGTCTCTTCACCATCTTGCTCTTAGGAAAGGACAGCGCCTATACCCGAGTTAGATGCATCGGTATCAAGAATGAAACGTCCACTCATCAGGGGATAGGATAGAATTAGAGCTTCTGTTAAAAAATTCTAAAGTCGGCGAAAAGTATCGTCACATTCAGTTGTCCAGGCAAAATCCTTTCCCTTCTCTGTCAAGCTATGCAATGGTTTTGCTATGTCCGCAAAGCCCTTTATGAAACGTCTGTAGTAAGTGCATAGACCAATGAAACTTCGTACTTCTGTTACTGTTTGGGGAATTGGCCAATTCGAGATCAAAACTTCTTCTTCGGATCTGTGGATACGCCCTCGTTGGTGATGACATGACCGAAATATTCCACTTGAATCTGGAATAAGCAGCATTTTCTTGGTGAAAATTTTAGATAAGCCTTCTTCATTCTCATCAAAACCTTTTTTGGAGTCGGTTGAGATGGTCATCAAATGTTGGCGCATGCACAATTACATTGTCCAGGTAAATTAAACATGTCTCACATTGCAGGCCTTTGAGGACACGCTCTATGAGTCTCTCAAAAGCTACTGGTGCATTGCATAACCCAAACAGTATAACTTTGAACTAAAACAACCCAGAGCTGGTAATGAGAGCAGTTTTTGTATTGTCTTTCTCTTTTATTTTTATTTGCCAGTGACCGTTGGGAAAATCCAATGTGGAAAATCAGGTTGAAACTCCAAGCATATCTAGAGAGTCATCGATCCTCGGCAATGAATATGAATCTTTAATCGTAATGTCATTGAGCTTCCGATAGTCGATGCAGAGCCGGATTGACCCATCCTTTTTCTTCACAAGGACAATTGGAGAAGCCCACGGACTAAATGATGGCTCGATCACACCATTGGGCAACATCTCATTAATTTGTGTTTTGCCATTCTCCTGTTTATATAATGGTAGCATTCATGCAGCTTGCTATATTGGAAAAATGTTTCCGGTGTTGATTGTGTGTTTGACTGTTTTCGTCCTGCCAATGTCAGATGGTCCCTTATTGAATACGTCTTCATATTTCTATAGCAGTACAGCTACCTGTTCTTTCTGTTTATCATTAAGGTGTTCACAACTTCTTGCATAAAGATCAGTCAAATGTGGTGGTACAGTAGGGTTGGTATTTCCTGTGGGTGGGGGTTTAGCATCAGTACAGCTTACTTCCTCCACCACTTCACATGTTGCCACTGTTGTGCCTTTGAACACTGTCACTGGATCGTAAGACAAATTAGTCATCCTTACTGGTACCATCCCTGCTTCTTCGTGAACCACCGCATTTACGACCAAGATTCCTTTCTTTTGACTGAAACTTTTAAAAGGCTGCACCAGCTGATAGCTTTGAGATTTGACTTCGCCCTGAAGCTGTCCTGGTGTGATGATTTCAGTGCTCGGTTAAGGGACGACAGTCTCTTTCATCACTACCCTCACACTGATAACAGGTCCCTCTTAGCTTTCTCCTATACTGATTTCTTGATTGTCAATGATGAGACGTCATTCACCTGCATGGATGATACAATTATACTTCTTGCAGAAATCGTATCCAATAATGCCATCTGCTTCAAAATCTGCAACCCATACTTGATGTTGAACTTTAGAATGGCCAAGTCTTATTTGTATATCAGTCGAAGGGTCCCCTTCATCACCATTGGCTAAAGTCATTTTACATGTCACTAGATGAAGCTTTGGTTTGTCATGTTCTGGTATCAAGTTGAAAATTGCTGTTTTCAGTAGACTTACATTGGCACCAGTATCTATTATGTTTTGTTATCTTTTTCCCGTTGATTTGCACCATCGCATATAAATCCATCCTTGATGTCTGATATGTTATTTACTCGTACTGAGACATCTTTGAGCCAATTTACTTCTGTGCCTGCCAAGTTCTGACCCCCGACTTTGACAATGTCCCGTTTCCCAACTGACTGACTGAGTACTTAAAGACATGGTAGCTGCCTGAGTTTCTCCTCTGTTGTCTATTTCCTCAGTTTTCTGTGGACAGTTGTTCTTATAGTGACCATACTCGCTACATTTATAGCACGGATTCTTACTGAGATCAATGGTCTTTCTTCAACGATTAGTGTTTTGTCTTTGTTCCACCTTGTGCTGGCGAGCTTCTACTTGCTGTGTCAGAGTGTTTATGGCGTCTTTCATTGCGTCACTTGCGCTTGATAATGTAGAGGGTATTTCAGCATCACTTTTCGCCTCTACTGCCCTCACAATTTTGCGTCCAAGAGTACTTCTTTGCCGTTCTGCAAACTGAAAGGCCTCAATTTCTAGTGAAGCTCTTATGGCTTGGTCCAATGTTTGGGGTTTGGCTTGGTATATACCAACTCTAAATTCTGGATCATCAAGAGCATCAAGAAAATGGTCTTTTGCAAGAAATTCCAAAACATCATACGGGGCTGTGGGGTATGCCTGTCTGGTAAGTCGTCTCAGTGCTTGTCAGTTCGGGTGAACCCCTGAAAAGAGTCTTTCATGCTAATCCCTGCTTCCACGGTTTGACCATCGCGCAGTTCAGCAACCAGTCGACAGTTCAAACATATGAATCGCACACACATCTCAGCTGCTTACTAACTTCAATTTGGTCTATTTCAGGTATGCATTATGCGATCACCTACTGACTGACAGATCGTAAAGGAATAAACAGTGCAATTTGAGATTAACTAAACTAACTGCTTAAGTTTTATTCATGATTTGATTAGGCCCTAACGTCTGAACGCTACTCGCCAGTACAGACAATGGGTGAAAAAGAATAAAACGAATGACAATATATATTACACACAAGCCTGCAATGCAAACAGTCCAACGTACACTCTACGCACATGATGGCTGTAACTTAGCATTAGTTACGGTCAATAGGCCTACGTTAGAATACGTTCACTGTTCAGACAGAACATCACATACGAAAGTCACAAAGGAACTGATAATTCACTGCATTAAAATGATTTAATTGAACGCGTTCTCCAAGAGGCTACGTAAATAACAACACAACTTACGCGAAGAACAAATTTAATGTAAGAATGCATATAAAATAACCCTTTTAATTTGTAATTTATTGAACACTGACAATCGCAGTCAAAGAAGAAAAGTCAATGCTTAGTCAACACAACGCAGATGTTAGCACAGTACAGATTATTCGCAACAAACCTAAGCATTTCAAACATGGGTCGTGCCATATATTGGCTCTTTTTTCAAATTCGGACTGGTGAACATATCAAAAGGTACTGGATAAAAGTTAGCTAACATGTTTCCCCATAATTCCATGTACCTCTCACACTTCAGCAAACGCCGTCGTAGTTCACAAAATGAATTTACTTGGTCACTCTGTACAAAGTGTATGGGCGAAGGAAATTGCATGATGGGTAATGGCTGCCTCCATGGCCTAAAAAAACCCTCCTTCGAAGGGTTTTACCGAGGGCTAAAAGGAGGGGTTCACCCGAACTGCTTGTCCTAATTCAGATAGTGATTCATTATTCTTCCTATCGCTGGTCTTTAGTTTAATTCGAAACGTTTTTTGTTGTAATAGCTTTCATATAGTCACTCCAGCCATTAAGCTCTGATATCAATTCAAATTGTGTCAGGTAGTCTTCCCATGATGAACTTCCGTCGTTTTTGTCGGGCTTCACCACAGAAACTTGCTGGTGGCATGCTGGAGGGTGCTGGTGGTATGTCGGACGGTACCTCTGGCTGTCATTTTTGAATGGAACATCAAGGTTTGACGATTGATGAATTGGTTCAGAATTGTAGTGACGAGGCATATACTCTGTGGTGTTAGCTTCTGGATGGTGTAACGTGCTCCTGAAGGGTTGGAAGTGTGGTACTTTGGTTGTGATGATAACTCATATCTTGGTGATGATAAAAAATCATTTGCGCTGTTGTAAGATGATGCTGGAAATTGTACTGAAATTTGATCATAAACCTTAGCCTTGATAACTGTGCTTTGCTTCTGGTGGTGCATAGCTTGTAGATATCTGTTGTCGTCAGCATCGGTAGAAATGTGACCGTTTCGGAATTCCAGTCTGCATGATGTGTGAGGCATTGCTGTGTTTTGAGATGACTTCATAGAAGGCGCTCGAAATTATGTGAGGTGACACAAAACGGGTTGTGATGATGGCAACTTTCTGCAAGATATGGATACACGACAAAATTCTGTGCAAAAATCTGTGGCGCATAAAGCATGTAATGGCAGCTCAGAAAAAGAAAGTGTTGCCAAAAACTTTACTTTCAATAACCGTATTTTATCTATTTGTGTATGTATTCTATGACATTCATTTGATGTATTGTCTGAATATATTTTTCACCCTTTAAATGCTTAAGTTTGCCTCACTATGTGAATGTGCTCATATACCCAACGGTTGCAATTTACGCATTTTCAAACAATTTTACAAGATTTAAGATGCACAACTACTCATGTAGGGTTGTAAGGTCCATTCATTAAGTCATTTCTACAAATGAGACATAATAAATATTGTATTTGACTATCAGTACCTCCTAATTGTAATAATATTTTTGAAAACCCTTTTCGACATTTTGTTTGTTTTTGTCTTTTCAGCCATATTGCTATTAAATGAAAATGCTTAGCCATGATGAGCTTACCCTCTTCACCTTAATTTACGGAACGTGAGCCCGCCGAACGTGGTACTCGTGGTACTCGCAGATCGTTGATATCAATGCCGGGGCAACAGTTGATATTTGTGTATTTTGATTCTATTGTAGGACAACTGCTATTTTCCTATATAAGATTAATTTACAAAATGTGTACTTTAATAAATTCCCAAATTCATGTATAAAATTGATTTCGACTCATACATACGTATTTTTCAGTTTTAACCATTTCCCTTCAGTCAGTCTATAGACATAGCAGTTGGTGGTCATTTGTGTTATATACAGATATATGTCAGTATTTTGTGTATCTTGTGACAAGTGAAATTAATGTGTTCTCTCTTACTCATGACCTTTGAGATGACATGGGCACTGGCGTAGCCTGGATTTTTGTTTGAGGGCCAACCATAAGTGGCGAGAGGTATCTTTAATGTGGGTGGGGTGTTCCGAAAGTATGTCGCCGTAAGGTGACATTGCTCATTGCCCACGGCGTTTGGTCAAGGGTCCGCCTAAGGGCCCCTGATGGGGTTCGTCCCACCGGGGCGAAACCCCCTTAAGCTCTGAGAAAGAGCAAAGCCCCCTTAAGCTCCGAGAAATTACGCATTTTAGAGATATGAAATGCATAAAAATTGAAGCCAAATCGCATGGTGTGTTTCCAAGAGGCGAAGTTCCAGAAATTTAGCTACGGAACATGAAGGCACTGGCGTAAGCCAGGATTTTTAATTTGTGTGTGTGTGTGGGAGGGGGGTGAGGGGGGGAGGTAACTGTCTGTGTGGTATGTGTCACAGTCTGAAGGTGTGCATTGTATATATATATATAGTTTGTAAAAGCTCTTGGGTTTTATATGATGAATTGCTCTATGAAATTTGTCAACAACTGTAGTAGAACAACCAGACAGGCATAGTGACGTTAAGGGTAATGTTTCTCGTAATTTAGAATAACGGCTTTTAATGACAATACTCTTTCTAATTAGAAATCATCATTATTCTCAAACTGAGTTTAAAAGTGATTTCAGATCTTATGTAGAAATTATGGCTAAAAATATAAACATGTGTACACACATGACAATTAACTTTTCAGTAAAACTTGCTCCCCTGTGCTCACCAGCAGGGCGAAACATGTATTTTCAATGTGTATTTATTATCATTATTATTGTTTTTATTATTATTATTATTATCATTATCATTATTATTATTATTATATTAATATTATATATCAAATGTATATATATATATATATACATATATAAATATATATAATTATATATCTATATATATAAATATATATATATATATATTGATATATATATATATATATATATATATATAAATATAGATGTATGCATATATAAATACATATACATATATATATATATATATATATATATATATATATATATATATATATATATATATATATATATATATATATACATATGTGTATATATATATATATATATATATATATATATATATATATATATGTTTATATATATATGTATATATATATATATATATATATATATATATATATATATATATATATATATATATATATATATATATATATATATATATATATATATATATATATATATATATATGTATATATATATATATATATATATATATATATATATATATATATATATATATATATATATATATATATATATATATATATTAATAAATATATATATATATATATATATATATATATATATATATATATATATATATATATATATATATATATATATATATATATATATCACGGAGCTGATTGTATTGATGAAATTCGTTCTTCATGAAATTAATGCCCAGCGAGCATGGGAGACAGGAACCCCCCCCCCTCCTTCCTTCCCCCTTAGGAAGGTTCCTTGTCTCTTCAAAACAAAGTATATGAGTCTCTTGAAGTATTTGTGCCTCCCTTCCATACGCTTCCAAAAGTTTGAAGTTTTAATGATCGCTAGATGCTCACATGCCGTCAAGAGTTTATAGACTATAAACGGAAAACAAAAATACTTAGGGTGGTTTGTGGGGCTTTCACAATTTGACATAATAATAGTAATAATAATACATAAATTTATATAGCGCTTATTTTGTAAAAACATTTAAAGCGCTCTACATACAAGGAAATTAGATACAAAGACAAAAATAAGAATACAGAAATGACAACATAAATAGAAGTGTAATGGATCAAGCTGCACATTAGATTAATATCTTTAAACAAAAAAGTTTTAGGCTTAGTTTTGAAGGAGGTCAGGGATACGTTATCAATACATTTGAGTTCAGTTGAGAGTGAATTACATAACCAAGGACCTTTATAAGCAAAGGCCTTTTCGCCAAGAGTTTTATGCTTAATACCGGAAACAAATAGGGACTTGAAACGAAAGTCATAGCGGGATTGTTTTTCAACTACCATTTCACAAAACTATTTTGGAGCAAGGCCTTTAATGCACTTGAAAACTTGTAAAATAATTTTATAATCAATTCTTTGTTTGGCTGGTAACCAGTAAAGGGACTTCAAAACAGAATTAATGTGAGAAAATTTTGGTAGTCTGAAATTCTACCGAGCAGCACCATTAAGTTTTTTTTTAATTCTGTAAAGTTGATAATCAGGTAGTCCAACAAGAAGTGAATTACAATAATCAATGTGAATTATAACAAAAGCATTAATAAGGGTTTTTATGGAATCTACATTGAGATATTTGGCAATCTGACGAATGTTATAAAGACCGTGATAAGCTTTGGAACAAACTTTTCCAATATGAATATTCATAGACATGTGATTGTCCAAATAAACACTCAAATTGTATACACTAGCCGCCGGTTTTAATTCAGCATCACCAACTCTTATGGATTGGACTCCAGCTTTAGCTAATTGCTGACGAGTGCCAATTAGAAGAAATTCAGTCTTGGAGTCATTGATCATGAGATTATTCTTGACCATCCAAGACCTTTTTTCAGCAATAAGAGATTGCATTGCCCCAACTGCTTTTTCTCTAAGATAGAGCCGGCAGTAAATGAGCAGTAAAGCTGAGTATCATCAACATAGCTATGGGCTTGTGGGATATGCTTTGACACAATACTGAAGAGTTGAGAAACATAACACGAGAATAATATGGGACCCAAACAGCTGCCTTGAGGTACGCCACAGTCCCACGGAAAGATTTTGGATCTAGCACCTTTAACAAAAACATGTTGCTTTCTAGACGATAGATAGGATATGAGCCATTGTTTGATGTCACCAGCAATTCTAAACTGAGAGTGAAGTGTGTTGAGAAGAGTGCTGTGGTTTAACGGTATCAAATGCCGCACTCAGATCCAAAAAAACAAGAGTGTGCATCGTTGTTTGTCCATATTGAATATAATATCGCTGTGAATTTTCATCAAGGCTGTCTCTGTGGAGTAGTTTTTTTCTGTAAGCAGACTGACAATCTGGAAGGAGAGCATGTTGTGAGCAGTTAGACACATTCTGGTCATCTACCGCCCGCTCGACCAATTTTGATACGAAGGTTAATTTACTCACAGGTCTGTAGTTGGGAAATGAGCACTTCAATCCTGCTTTCTTTAGCAGAGGGACAATAGTTGCATTTTTCCAACTATTAGGTACTGCACCATCTTTGAGAGATAAATTCACCATTGTTGTAACCACAGGGAGAAGTGATTCAAGGCAGTCCTTAAGCAGCCATGTTGGTATTGGATCGAGGATACAACTCGAACTTTTAGAAGATATAACTAGTTTGCGAACATCATGTGCAGATAATGGTGTGAAGGAATCAAAAATCATATCAACACAGTGGAGTTCATCGCAGAGTTCAAAACTGTCAACTTCAATAGTGTCAATATTGTCTTTATTCTTTTGAATTTTAGAACCAAAGAAATTTCCAAAGTCATTAGCAAGTTCTTCCGCATTACCATGTGGTGGGAAAGAATCCACATGTCTGCTTTTGCACAGTGAGTTCACAACACCAAAAAGTTTTTGGGTATCACCCTGACAGTCGTGTATCTTTGTAGTGTAGTAACATTTTTTTGCAGAATCGAGCTGAAATGAGTAACAATTGCGAAGTGAACGAAGATTTTGCCTATTTGATTCCAAACCTGATTTCCGATACAGCCTTTCAACTTTCCTGCACTGTCAGCGTAGTGTTTTTAAATCATTTGAATACCATGGCACTGTAGGTCTAGTGGTATTCACTTTGGTAACTACTGGAGCATGTTTGTCTAAAATGGAAATTAATGTTTCGTCGTAGCAAGCCACAAGACATTCAAAATCTAACCAGTCTGTTTTGATTAAAGGTGATTCAGCAATATCCTCACAAAATTGGTCAATATTAATGCTCCGATATTTCCGGTACTTGATTTTCTCAGTTGAAAGCAATGTCCCTGGTATGTTCAAAACACACCTGAGTGACCAATGATCAGATAATTTAAGTTGTGCTTTTGGTGGTGATATAAATAGATCATTGGTGGATCTTGTAATGATACGATCCAGGGTATGACCTGACTCGTGAGTTGAAAAACAGACATGTTGTTTCAAGCTAAAAGATTCAGAATATCAGCAAACTTACAAGCATCAGAATTACTGTTTTCATTTACATGAATATTAAAATCACCAGTCAGAATGAGTCTTTTAGGGAACAATACACATTCCTCAAGAAAATCATAAAATTCATGAAAAAATGTTAATGTAGTAATTGGGTGAGCTTCAGAATAAGGGGGCCGGTATAAGATGATAAGCCGAAAAGTCACATGATGGCAACAATTTGCCACTCAGAAAACTAAAAAGATGTCTTTTCTGCACTTCTTAGCAATTTAACCTTGAGTGTGTCTCTGAAAATAATGCCAGTACCACCACCTGACCTGGAAGATGGGCGGGGAATCCCAAGGAACCTAAAACCTTAAGGGGAGAGGGCAGCCTCGCATACGGTGCCATAGTCATTAAGCCATGTCTCACTTAGACAAAATAAATCAAGATTAAAATCAACAATATGATCCACTATAAGTGGTATCTTATTTCTGACGGATCTAGCATTCGCAATTTGAAACAAGAAGTTTCTTTAAAATTGTTTATGAATTTTATCAAGTTTGATTTAAACCAAGTTTTTATGGTTTACACCTCTATTGGCGTTGCTGGACCTTTTAGTTCTAAGTGTACATTGTGATAAATAGGGAAGGGAACAAATTTGAGTTTGGTCTCAACAAACTGAGTCTCTTATTATGGTAAAATTATTTATAGGTGAGGGGGAGGAAGGGTGTCCTATAATTATTGGAATTTTGGGTAATATTTTCCAAAAATGGATTAAGGACATTTTACGAAAATTAAAGCAAGTTTTAAGGAGGAAAAAAATCCCGAACATGAACGAAAATTTCAGAATTAATGAAAGATTTTTTTTTTCATTATTGTAAAATGTCCTTATTTTCATGAAATTTTCCTTCCTTTTCAGGAAATTTCCTTCATTTTTGGAAAATTGCCTTCATTTTTCGAAAATATTCACGAGAATTGATGCATATTTTCCGAGAGTAAAGAAGATATCCCAAAAATAAAATAAATTTCCCGAAATTGAAACATATGTCATCAAAACTGAAAATATATTCCGAAATTGAAGCAAATTTCGTAAAAACTGAAAATGAATTCCCGAAAATGAAGACAACTTTTCGAAAAATGAAGCAAATTTCATAAAAATTAAAGGAGATTCCCCCCCCCCCACCCTCTCCGCCCAGTTTATATGCCATTGCATCTGAATATATTTCAACCCGGTCGCAAATAACATTGTCTGACGTACCGAGCCACAAGTGATTGCTACTGTATTTAACCATGGAACTATTAAACTCCATGTTATACAGTCATACCTTTCTTCAATTCGCATATTCTTGTTTATAAAAGCACATCGAAAGTTTAGTGTTGTCATACATAGTGTTGAGTACACCCTATTGTTTTGAAAATAAGAATGCTGACTGGCTGGCAGGCTGCTGTTATAACACTTTCGTTATTAATCTCTAGTGTCTTCAATAACTTGTGCGTGTCAAGTGTAAATAACTGAATATAGTGTTGTCCAGTTGATATTGTTTTGGTGATGTACGCTATTGGATTATGAATGGTGTTATGATGGCATTTTCATTATTTATCGCCAGGGTCAGCAATAACTGGTGCGTGTCAAATCTCAAGACCTGATCGAAGTTTGGTCAAATCTTTCGAGTGGAAAGTCGAGCTTCAATTTGCAGACGGGCCGTTGGCAATGCAACCAAGGAGGTACCTCCTTGATGCAACAATGCAGCGAAATATGCAAAGAATTTGAAAGCATTTTGTTGGCCTTTCTTCTTTCTTTTTTTGTTGTTGTTTATGTCGTTTAATAGATTTGAAACCAATCTGGTTTATTGTTTTCAGATACTTGCCTGTGTCTGTTTGGACCCTGCAGACCCTGGAAGTAGTAACCTCTGCCAACGAAGTTGGACGGACAATATGTTTTCGCCTACGATTGTTTGTTTGTCTGTTTGTTTGTCATCAAGATGTCTCAAGAAGTGATGACTGAGATTAAATTTGGTGTGGATTTTGTTACTGCTTAAGGAAGAAGTGAGTAAAATTTGAGACATATTGGAACAGGAGAGGGGTGAAAAATGGGAGGTTGGTGGGACATTTTAACGTGAGTTTGTCTGTCATTAAAATGTCTCAAGAACTGATGAATGGATTCGGATTTTAACAATTTCATATTTTGGTTTTATTATTGCTAAAGGAACAAGTTGTATTAATTTGGAACGTATTGATACAAGGGATTGGCAGAAATTGAGGGTGGGGTGTTTAGGAAAAGGTCTGTAAAGACACAGTTGAAACTTCCCAATGGAATGTGATGAACAATGAATTCACGCCATGAAAAGAATCCAACAATCAATTTTCTGGACTTATTGAAAATTAAATCAAGTGGTCTCTACTGCCAATGTAATAAGATCAATTGGTTTCTGACATGAATTGAAAATGATGGAATGTGAATCTTAACTGAATGGAACTCAAACAATAAATGCTTAGCTTGAATGAAACTGAAACTTAAAACATTGATATGGCCTTAAAAGAAATCAGTCAAAAGATAATTCTTTAAGTGTTCAGAATGCAATTGACTGATTGATCCTTACAGATCAAAACTTGGGGATGAATCTTGGTGGCCTACAGTAGGATTTCTGAGGTAGATTATATTGGGTATGGGGATTGAATGAACTCTGAAACTATTAGACTGTGGACCAATGCTCAAAATTCCCTTCCTATCTGGAGTTTCGTAGCCCACCTTTTGGGGCAACACAACAAATACATCAATCTGTGGGGAGTAACTTGCTCATTGCTAAACTAAAAAGTTTCATCAAAATTTCTTGCACGTTAAGGAGTAATAAATTTGCATTTAATTAATGTTCATTTACTATGAAAAACGGTCGTTTTTGGCCATTTAGATGGCCAAGACTGCTGCCAATTCACTAATTTTGTGACTTAGGCCACAGTACAAAGTGTTGGCACTAATTAAAATTCAGGTTTTTTTTAATATTGTTATTCTTCTTTTAAATGACACAATGTAGTCTCTGTCTATACAGAAAGGAAGAATATCATTAAGTTCAATTGGACAATTAACTGTTTTACGTTCTTTGTCTTAGTCATTTTTAATCTGCTGAATATAGAGACCTGAGTCTCTATTATTGTTGTAAAAGAAGAAATTTTGAATACAATTTTGATGAAGGACCACCTGACCACTGGTAAACAAGAGACAAATTTAGGACTTTTGAAGACTATAAACAGTATGTTGAAGTTGTAGAAAACCCATCATTTTTGCAGTTATTTGTCTTTTTATGATTTTCGTTTGAAAAGACTCTCCCATTTTATTAAATGAATTATAACTTTTTTTTTTATTAACATACTAACTGGGGAATGTCCCCATTCCTTTTTATTACCCTTTATATTCCTTTTTATTAAGTTTTTTATCCATATAAAAAATATGCCTATGAAATGAATATATTGTGTGTAAATGAGTCACTAAACTGCATGGGGGCCACCGACTGATTTAAGGGCATGTAATTTGAATTTAAAAAAAATGAACTTCAAATAAGGTAGTCACATCATTGTGTAGGTATGTTATTTCAATTATAGATCCCTGTTTCATATGCTAGATTACATGATCCAAAAAGCGAGAAGTGCACGACAACTGTGCAGGAATACCCTAAAAAAGGGAAATATTGAAATCTTTGGACAAGACAGAATAAATTCTATATATCAGATATTATTATCTAAAAACATTAAATTGTATTCATTTATTACAGGCCCGTAGACGGGGTGGGTGGGTGCTGGTAGGATTTCGTCCAAACGAATGAACCGTTTTTTGTTGAGAAAGTGCAAATCTAAAAAAAAAATATAATAAGCACCCGAAATTTTAAGGTTTGTTTCCCTTTTATACGAAGAACCAACCCCCCATTAAAATTCCTGAGTACCCCTTTTGTTGAGAAAGCGCCCTTTTGAAATCTAAAAAAAAAATAAGCACCTGAAATTTCAAGATTCTTTTTTTTCTCTCTTTTATACGACAAACGAACCTCCGTTTCAAATTCCAGGTTACGGGCCTGTATTAGTTATGTTTTCTGTCACAAGTAACCTCTTTAACTCTTGGAAGGGTCATTTGGTAATGGCTGGTATTATTGTATCAAATCGATTAACTTCGAGGAAGATATTCGAACACATTTTTGTCCATGTGATGGTAATGAAAGCCTTTGATACGAATTTTAAAATCAATCAAAATCATTTCTTATGAAGAAATGTTTCAACGACACAACTATCAAAAATTGTAACTGTGTTATTCTGAAGAGAAAAAAAAACTCCTTCACTTTTCGACCAAAAGCTGAGAAATCAAGATAAATCTGTTTAAGATTCCTTTATGTTTTCTTGACTTGTATGTTTTTATTGTAAAGAGACTTAGAGCAATTCTGTATTGGATAAGGCTCTATATAGATTCTGTAAAATAGATAAATAAATAAATAATAATCCAATTGTTTGTTTTTTTTCATACCGATATCAGAAACGTCATTTTGATTTATAGTCTAGTATATGAAAAATACAACATTTACAAAAATATCAACAAAGTTCTATGTCTTTTGACTTAAAAGCAAACTAGCTAGAATGGCTATAGGTAACATGGACAGGGATTTGTTGGATACCAATGTTCAGTGGTAAACAAATATAAATCAATATCTATCAAACAATAAAGCGATATCAGAAATTTCTCATTCAGATTAACTGTCTGAACATTTGTTACACACGAGGTACAATACACATTTTCTAAGAAATTATATACAGTTGTTTTTTAGTTATCATGCACTGCCATACGATAATACAACTACTTTGCCAAAGCTCAAAAAAGTATTCACTCCTCAAATCTTGCTTTCAAAAAGTTGTAAACATCATAATGGTTTATAAGGGTGTTTCAGCTGACGTCATGGGGTCACATGACTTAGTTTACATCGCCATTTTGTCGGTCAAAACACTGTCGTCTGCTGTACACTTCATTAGACTTACATTCCTGCATACGTTTGCATGTAGTTAAATAAGATTATTTTTTGTAAGATATTTATGCAGAAACATTGTTTTGCCGTTGGTTGCACTAATAAATGTGTTCGGAGGAATAAGAAGACATTTTCTTGATGTACATCTGATCCTGATCGACGTTTGAAGTGTGTTTTCGCTGTACGACGTAACGACGCGACGCGCGTGCTCGATTTTAAACTCTTCGTATACCTGGTGAGTATTAAAACTTAAGAAAAATATGAAGTAAAATCGGAAGCCCAAAAAAATTGCAATTAGTAAAATTCGCTGAACTGGTACTGGTAGGTTGGCATGTTGTAAGTTTGTTGTACGTGTGATGTGACTGGACCGTGTGAAGACACGTGGATCTCAACGACGGCGCTTCCTGCAAAATAGAGTTTAGTTGAGTTAAGAGTCACGTAATGAAATCCCTCTATAGGTCACTCCATTAAATTTGGAAGGAAGCCAAACTATATTATTTGTTACTGGAACTCGTCACTTGAGGGAATGAATTGTAGTTTCAGGAGAAAGACACAATTATTAAAGTTTATATACAGAAAGCCTACAACATGAAAATGCCTTTCATAATAGAGGTAACAAAAATCATGAAAAGACAAATAAGTGCAAGTTCCTACAACTTCAAGGTAATATTGTTTAAAGTCTTCGAAAATCCTGAGTTTTCTTCTTTTTAATCAGTGATGTTTATTCGTTCCCTAATAAGTTAATCAAAATTTCTTCTTTTATAACAACAACAGCGACTCAGGTTTTTATATTCTGCAGATTAATCATAATAAAACAAAGACTGTAAAATAGTTATTCTTTCCGTTGACCGTAATCTTCCTTTCTATATTCAAAGACTATATTGTGTCATTTAAAAAAATGAATACTCAATAATTGCATTTAAATTAGTGCCATCACTTTTTCATGTGGCCTAAGTCACAAAATCAGTGAATTGGCAGCAGTCTTGCACAGCTAAATGACCCAAAACAAACAGTTTTTCGTATTAAAGGTCGCCCTTACATTCAATTGACATGTTTTTGTTAATTACTCCTTAACGTGCAAGAAATTTGGTGGAACTTTTTAGTTTATCAATAAACAAGTTTTTCCCACAGATTTATGTATTTCTTGTGTTGTTCCAAGAGGTGGACTACGAAAGTACAGAATAGAGACCTTCGGCTACAGACTATATTCTAGGGCATGTTAAAATTGGAGGTATGCGCTCTACAGAGTGTTGATATTCTAGTTGATAATGTTATACAAATAGTACAAATGAGACACCATTATCTATGCTCAGATAGTGGCACAACCCTCGTTGGACTATGGTTATACAAAATATTCAGTGAGGTATATCGACCGTGCACACTCGTTATTCCAAACATTCATTGAGGCATATCGACTTATAAATGCAATTCTGTATATTAACGTTGACTATTGCATTCTGTGTGGGTGGGTTTGGATATAAAACATGAACAATACGAAAACATGGTAGAAAAGTCAGCTTGTACTAAATATGACCGAGATCGTGAAAATGCAGCATTTGCTGGTTATCGAAATCGCTTTTGTGTTGACTACTAATTTGCGATTAAGCTCTTAATATTGTTGTAGCCGTACTGTTGTATATACACTTACTTCTTACGACAATATGGATGGTCTTATTACAACTGCATTTTTGTTTTCAATTTCTTTTTTCATCCTGAAATGGATCATTTCTTTCAATTACATAAATTTGCCTCCGGGACCACCAGCATACCCAATAATTGGAAATCTATTGGATTTAGTACGTGCCAAAGACAGTTTGGACAAGATACAACAGTGGGTTCAAACGTATGGTATGATCTTTTCATTCCGACTCGGCGGGAAACTCATGACTGTTATAAGCGATTATGACTTGGTTGTTAAGGCTCTGCATCATCCACACATGCAAGGACGAGAATCTTTAATGACTTCAGTAAAGGCTTACGGGCCTGGAACAGGTAATATCTTTCAAAGCGCCTCTCGGTTTCGGTTGCCTGTTTTTACATCATGCAAAACCAGTCATTACTAGATATATGAATAAAACCAGAACCCTATCCTCGACAGGTCTATGATTTCCAATCTTGTGTGCTCTATCAGATCCGTAGGCGGGAGGGGGTATGTTTGCACCCCCACCGATCACTAGAATACAACCATTTTTAAGCACATTAGATGAACAAACAAGTCCAATATAATAACAACCCGAGGTCACTATAGACTGTTGAGCTACTATAAATAATTTCCAACAGCCTCTTGCTCCTGCACAACAGCTAAGTTGATTGCCATATTCTGACCTATATGTGGTAAATTTGACAATTGGTTTAAAATAAGTTAAATATCTTCAAATAAATTGTTGTGGTTTTAGATTTCAAGTATGGGAGATTAAGTTAGTTGTGATGTTGTTTGGGGAATTTTAATTTTCCGAAAAAGCAACCCTTTTTTCCTAGCAGTGTAGAGGGATTGTCCATGTTATGCAATTTTCATTATTTTAAACCTTTGACATTATCACATATACCTCACTATAATCTACGTGATGTTGGGAAATGTTGGAACCAAACCGCCGCCTTTACTTTATTTAGATATTAATTACATGGGCCTGTTTATATCAATACACTGTATTATTCTCTACATAAACCAAGGTATGATCGTATAGATAAGAATTTATATGAATTAAAAAATTAAAAGGGGAAACTCACATGTTATATTTTTTGAACAATTTTCATTCTTGATAGATGGTCATGTGACATGTCACCTAACAAGACTTGCCTAAATGGGGCAGGTAGAACGGAACTAATTATTTTACCCATTGAAGTCTATGTTGAAAGAGTCAAGTTCGGGGTCCTTTTTGTATTAAAATGTTATAGATTTGGGATCTTTTTGTGATGTTTTCCAAAAAGTACCATCTAATATCTCTCGGATGACCAGTGGTTTTGGCCCCTCTTTTAGGCTGAAGTGAAGAGGTGTTATACACCCCTTACCAAATCACTCATATTTTGGTATGGTCCATGGTAAAATAGTTCCCCGCGAAACTTTTGCTGAAACAAATTTCTTCAAGTTTGGATATGCATAGTCAAGACCTATCCTTTCTCTACCTTTGCTGGAATTTGCAATTTCTCAGCTCCCTGTCCCATCCTGTCCCATCCTGTCCCATCCTGTCCCATCCTGTCCCATCCTGTCCCATCCTGTCCCATCCTGTCCCATCCTGTCCCATCCTGTCCCATCCTGTCCCATCCTGTCCCATCCTGTCCCATCCTGTCCCATCCTGTCCCATCCTGTCCCATCCTGTCCCATCCTGTCCCATCCTGTCCCATCCTGTCCCATCCTGTCCCATCCTGTCCCATCCTGTCCCATCCTGTCCCATCCTGTCCCATCCTGTCCCATCCTGTCCCATCCTGTCCCATCCTGTCCCATCCTGTCCCATCCTGTCCCATCCTGTCCCATCCTGTCCCATCCTGTCCCATCCTGTCCCATCCTGTCCCATCCTGTCCCATCCTGTCCCATCCTGTCCCATCCTGTCCCATCCTGTCCCATCCTGTCCCATCCTGTCCCATCCTGTCCCATCCTGTCCCATCCTGTCCCATCCTGTCCCATCCTGTCCCATCCTGTCCCATCCTGTCCCATCCTGTCCCATCCTGTCCCATCCTGTCCCATCCCCTGTCCCATCCTGTCCCATCCTGTCCCATCCTGTCCCATCCTGTCCCATCCTGTCCCATCCTGTCCCATCCTGTCCCATCCTGTCCCATCCTGTCCCATCCTGTCCCCTCCTGTCCCCTCCTGTCCCCTCCTGTCCCATCCTGTCCCATCCTATCCCATCCTGTCCCATGAAATGGGACCTCTCGAAAATGTTTTTTTATTAACCTTTTCTCTAAGGGTTCTCATTTTGGGCTTGCGAAGTAATACCTAATTACTTCTGTGCTACCGGCAGAATGGTGCAGTCACAACCTCACCTTATCTGTTTTGCATTTCACTTGCATTATGCCAATGTTTATTCTAATTTCTGGTGTATGAAGGGCGACTACTCATTCTTGTTCTTACTTCTTAGTGTTTTATGTCAATAATGTATTTCTAATTGTCTATTATAATTCTGTGAAGGGTAAGAGCTACATCAAATTCCAACATAATTTCTATTTGACACACTTTTTAAAAATATTTTATTCCTCAAAATAGACTGGTCATCAAATTCTAGGATGAATTATTGGCTTTGCCATTATTTTGAAATACTAAAAGTAGGAAAGAAATTGGAAGAGTTAACGGTATATACACTAAAATTTTGACTTTGATGCTCAATCTTACATCCCAAAAGTTAACATAAAATGAAAAATAGTTCGAATTTTACCAGTCATCTTTCGAAAACTAAAAGAGCTATCTCCAGAAAATTTAAAATCCATTCTACATACAAATTTCAATAATTTCCATATGGTCTGTTCGAAACGATAAACGTTCACAGACCTTTAACACAAACTGTACTGTCGAATTTTTGCAGCCTTCAACCACAATACACAGCAAAGCAAAAGGGTCTGAATAGAATTTAAATTGAGCATACAGCTTAAAGTGATTATACTTGGTTTAGTGATGATTAAACAAAGGAAATGACACAAAGCAATACAAGATCTCCATACAATGAAAGAATTTGTGAGATGAGGCGCGCATTCGTTGGCATGCACATGTCTTTTGTTATTAAAGATAGTGATGAACTCCTCTAGCTTATATATGTGCTTAAGCATAGAGATAGAATGATCGATTGAAGGTATTCATATACTTACAAGTATATAGAACGTGATTGCTCACAATAATTATTTGCTAAAGAATCTTAAAATCCCGGTCAACTTCAAAGAATTTTGAATAGAAACTTTTTAAAAACAGGTTCTAATACTTTGCCAAAAAAATGTTGAAGAGATTCAGACAACAGATTGCAAAAGGAGCACACTGCAGGGGAAAGAGTTAAACCAACTTTATGTAGTCAATTGTGGTAAGATATTATGCAAAATCTTTATATGAAAAGCCCTTCTTTTGTTATTAATTGTATCCACAAACAAAAGAGTATTATCTCATAATTACATTCAGAAGTAAACGCCGCCTTCTTTGTAACGTCACTTCCGGTTTTTAATTTTCACTATTGACTGCGAAAAATTTGCAATGTTATCGATCTTACATCCGCTGTACGGAACAAAGGGTCCTTCGTGTGTTGTCGATGCTATCGATAGCATCACAAATTTCTCGCAATTAATAGGGAAAATTGAAAAGCGGAAGTGACGTTACCAGCACGGCGGCGTTCACTTCTGAATGTATTTGTAGGACGATACCTTTCCTTTAAAGATAAACCGCAGATCTTTATCAGAATAATTGTACACGTTCTCCAGTATAATTCAGGTTGTTGGTGGAGATGCATTCTAAGTTACAAACAAAAGTTTTATAAAATCCTTGCTTCTTATTGTTCTCAAGGCTGAAGTAGACACAATGAATTAATATCATTCTCACTTAAACACACATAGACCTTGGGAAATAAGGTAAAACCCCTCTTGTTCTACAATGACTTTTCATTTCCGTGGAAGAGCCTGAACAAATAATCTTAAAATATTCAATACAACTGGTATTTTTTCTTATAAAGAAATTAAATTAATGTGAAAACACCCATTTTGTTAATGAGGTCCTCCACTTGAAATAAACCTTTTAAGAAAAATTGTATAAATATATTTGCATCAAAATACATTAACAATTATTAAAAATGTGAAGATTAGGGCGCCAATCTTCCACTGTAGATTTACTACATCAGTCATTTCTACACAGATAGAGATTTAAACTTGAATATCTCTTTAATCAGACCGGTTTACACTCTCGATCGGAAGATCTCCCAATCGGGAGATTTCTTGTCATTAGAGCCCACAATGCATATTTCCAAATTTAAATCTCTGTAAAGAAATATATAACAGTAAAATACATTTAAGTCAAAGGTAGCAAAAATGCATGGGAAAAATTCAAATTTATTGGTGTTACAGAACGATGAAATTATGTTCTCCATTTTCACCAGCGCAAATTTGACTTTCACCAGAAAATTTAAATGTAATCTTTAAAAATTAATTTCAATATTTTTTGAAGAGCAGATTTTAACCTTTTTATCACCAGCAAAAGCTCAAGTTATTCGGAAAGTATTAATTCCAATATCATGTCCAGTGTATACAACTTTAAAATTACAGAATTTGACAAGCAAAAAAAAAATTACGGCTGAACTTATTAGCAAGAACTTAAATTATGGTCACTGCACATGTCTCGATGTCCCAATCGGGATATCTGCCGATCGGGAGCGTGGACTGGACTGTTAATGGAATAAAATATTGAAGTAGTTTTTCACCATTCTGTTTCTCTTAGTATTCTTTTATATACGATCAGCTTGCTTGACCACTGAAGTAATCCTTAATTTAACAGTTTAAGTTTGTCGTTACCACCTCCTTATTGTTGCTGCATTGTAACAGTCAGAATGATTATAGCCAAACTGTGAAACACTATACTAATTACTGTAAGAAATCAGCGTAACACATGGAGAATAGAAGATCAAAATCATATGTAGCGAAAACGATCATCAAAATACAGTACGAACAAATAAATCAAATCAAGATGAATTGTTGCAATAGAAGTAACTCTCTTTAGAGGTCGAAGGACATACAACAATGGATTAAAAGTGTATTGCGTTATAGTTTTATCAGCTTTTGCACGAAAAATTAGTGATATATAATTCTGTATCTTTTTAAGTAACACTATTTCCCCCCTTAACTGCAAATGATGTTAAAGTCTATTCCCGTAAGAAAGTTTTAAGGGCATGGCAAATTCTCAAAAACGTTTTGTCACAGCAATTGCAACACTTCAATGAATTATGATAGACAACTAAAAAGCAAAAGATTTACAACCGAAAAAAACAAGGTTTCCTTGTCTGCCAGTAATACATTACAAAATTGACAAAGAATATGCAAATTGATGCCAGAGATTTAAACATGATAACAAATGGTCAATGTTTACAAATTGTGATGGAATCAGTGTTTTGCTACCCAAAGCTAAGCTAAGCTAAATCCATTCGGCTCATTGAGCCGGTGCTTATCCCCGGTTTCCATGGCGCAAACGGATAAGAGTACATAAGTCCCCCTGGATGGGACGCTAGTTTATCGCTCCAACTCGATCCAGTCCTTCGCCAATTGATCTCGGTACCTCTCGAACACGAGCATGACTCCTTAAATATTGAGCCACAGCACCTCTTACTATAATGGCTTTAAAATATTTTCAAGCAATTCAGCAAATATTTGTGGACAGGACTAAAAAGCAGTGACAGTAGTTACGAGAAAATAAACCACTATTAATAGTGTAAAATGATTTGGAGTGTCACAGTGTTAACAGTTTGAGTATAAACCGTAAACTGCTAACATAAGGGAAAAGAGAATGAAGTGCACTTTTTTTACATGTGAATGGATGGCACTTCTTGATCCCACAAATGGATAAGACTTCTTGACCCCGCAAATGGATAAGACTTCTTGACCCCGCGAATGGATGACGCTTTTTGACCTCGTGAATGACACTTTTGACCCCGTGAATGAATGGCAGTTCTTGATCCCGTAAATATATGGCACTTGCCTTTGTGTGGTGAAAGGCAAGATGCGATCATCCCCGTTGCCCACTGACGCATGGTTCATTGTATTTATAAACATAAAACACTTGAAGGTTATATTTATAAAACGAAAGTTATACCTTATCGTAGATGCAAAAATAGCTAAGAGATTCTAACATGAAACAGCAAAAGATATAAAAGAAAAAAATTAAAGGTTTATTTTTACTCTATTTTACAGGTATTACTGACTCTCGTGGTGAGATCTTCAAGCAGCATCGATCCTTTACTATGAATGTTTTCAGATCATTTGGAGTTGGAAAATCAACGTTTGAAAGAGTTGTATCGCAAGAGGAAAGTGCTTGTTAGAACGCCTTACTCACTGCACAGATAGTACGGAACTAGGAGGATTGATGGGTATGGCATCGTGCAACATTGTATCAGGCATAGCTTTCGGCAAGCGAAGAGATTATGATGACCCTGAACTTATCAAGCACCAAGGAAATATCAGAAAATATTTCCACCTTGGAGGGCCAGGTGCGATATTCTTTTTTTCGAAATTCTTATGCAACCTTCCGTTTGGACCATCCAAGCGAGCAATTGACATTAAAAAATCTCAAATCAATTGGTTTAAAAGAGAAATTCTGGAGCATAAAGCAAACATGAGCCAAATAAAGAGCGAGGCTGACTATTCCGATTACATTTATGCTTACCTGCACAAAATGGAGAACTTACCAGAGACAAAAGATGGAACCTTTAATGACGGAAACCTTTATCATATTCTGAGCGATCTTTATTTTGCTGGCACCGAAACAACATCTGGTGCCATGTTGTGGGCCATGTTGTTCTTAATGACTCACCCAAATATACAGGAAGTTTGTCGAAAAGAAGTGGATTCCATTTTAGGCAGACATAAGCAGGTCAAGGTAGCAAACCGGACATCCTTTCCTTTTGTAATGGCAACAATCGAAGAAGTCTTACGAATGGCAGTACAGACAAGTTTTGGTCTTCCCCATAATGTTGAGCGAGATGTTGTCTTTGAGGGGTACAATATTCCGAAAGACAGTTTAATCCTATACAACAATTATTTTCTCTGTCGAAGTGAAAAGTATTGGAATAAGCCACAGGAATTCAATCCATACAGACACTTGAATGAAGATGGAAAGGTTGTCAAACCAAAAGAAGTTTTGGTTTTTGGATTAGGTAAGATGAAAAACACTTATCTCCATTAACATCTCAAGATCCACAAACCCAACTGCTAGGTTTATATGTTAGTCAATGTAGATAATGCTTTGGCTTATACTTAAAATATATTGGTTGAGTAACATACAAATTTTCACGCAAAAATGGACTTTAACTCTTATAATGTTTGGAATACCACCATTTGAGTTGTGTTGATGTAATCATTATATGCACTAACCGACATTTCGCAAAAGTAGTACAAGTCACAACATAAGTAAAATTTGCATAAATCATTATAATAAGTCTGTATAATTCAAAGCCTGTAAATTGGTCAATGTTTTAATGATTTGATGAAACCTTGTGCTATATTCATGGTTTGTGAATGATATGATGAAACCTTGTGCTATAATCATGGTTTATGAATGAATTAATTAAACTTTGTGCTATATTCATGGTTTGTGAATGATTTGATGAAATCTTTGGCTAGATTCATGGTTTGTGAATGATTTGATGAAATCTGTTGCTATATTCATGGTTTGTGAATGATTTAATGAAACCGTGTGCTATATTCATGGTTTGTGAATGCTTTGATGAAACCTTGTGCTATATTCATGGTTTGTGAATGATTTGATGAAACCTTTTGCTGTATTCATGGTTTGTGAATGATTTGATGAAACCTTGTGCTATATTCATGGTTTGTGAATGATATGATAAAAGCTTGTGCTGTATTCTGTTTGTGAAAAAGTTGATAAAACCTTGTGTTATATTTATGGTTTGTGAATGATTTGATGAAACCTTGTGCTATATTAATGGTTTGTAAATGATTTGATAAAACCTTGTGCTGTATTTATGATTTGTGAATAATTTGATGAAACCTTGTGCTATATTTATGGTTTGTGAATGATTTGATGAAACCTTGTGCTATATTCATGATTTGTAAATGATTTGATAGAACCTTTGCTATATTCATAGTTTGTGAATGATTTGATGAAACCTTTTGCTAGATTCATGGTTTGTGAATGATTTGATAAAACGTTTTGCTCTATTCATGTTTTGTGAATGATTTGATGAAACCTTGTGCTATATTCATGGTTTGTGAATGATTGGATGAAACCTTGTGCTATATTCATGGTTTGTGAATGCTTTGATGAAACCTTGTGCTATATTCATGGTTTGTAAATGATTTGATTCAGGCTTGTTCTATATTCATGGTTTGTGAATGATTTGATAGAACCTTTTGCTATATTCATGGTTTGTGAATGCTTTGATGAAGCCTTTTGCTAGATTCATGGCTTGTGAATGATTTGATAAAACCTTGTGCTTTATTCATGTTTTGTGAATTATTTGATTAAACCTTGTGCTATATTCATGGTTGGTGAATGTTTTGATGAAACCTTGTGCTATATTCATGGTTTGTGAATGATTTGATGAAGCCTTGTGCTATATTCATAGTTTGTAAATGATTTAATGAAACCTTGTGCTATCTTTATGGTTTGTGAATGATTTGATAAAACCTTGTGCTGTATCAATGGTTTGTAAATGATATGATGAAACCTTGTGCTATATTCATGGTTTGTGAATGATTTGATGAACCCTTGTGCTATATTCATGGTTTGTGAATGATTTGATGAAACCTTGTGCTATATTTATGGTTTGTGAATGATTTGATGAAACTTTTTGCTAGATTCATGGTTTGTGAATGATTTGATAAAACCTTGTGCTCTATTCATGGTTTGTGGTTTATTTGATAAAACCTTGTGCTATATTCATGTTTTGTGAATGATATGATGAAAGCATGGTTTGTGAATGATTTGATAAAACCTTGTGCTATATTCATGGTTTGTAAATGAATGTTCTATATTTGTTTGAAATCTTTTGCTATATTCATGGTTTGTAAATGATTTGATGCAAGCTTGTTCTATATTCATGGTTTGTGGATGATTTGATGAAACCCTGTGCTGTATTCATGGTTTGTGAATGATATGATGAGACCTTGTGCTATATTCATGGTTTGTGAATGATTTTATGAAATCTTGCGCTATATTCATGGTTTGTGAATGATATGATGAACTTTTGTGCTCTATTCATGGTTTGTGAATGATTTAATGAAACCTTGTGCCATATTTATGGTTTTGTATATGATTTGATGAAGCCTTGTGCTGTATTCATGGTTTGTGACTGATTTGATGAAATCTTTTGCTATGTTCATGGTTTGTGAATGAGTTGATGAAACTTTGTGCTATATTCATGCTTTGTGACTGATTTGATGAAACCTTGTGCTATATTCATGCTTTGTGAATGGTATGATGAAACCTTGTGTTATGTTTATCGTTTGTGAATGATTTGATAAATCCTTGTGCTATATTCATGGTTTGTGAATTATTTGATGAAACCTTGTGCTCTATTCATGGTTTTTGAATGGCTTGATGAAACCTTTTTCTAGATTCATGGTTTGTGAATGATTTGATGAAACCTTTTTCTAGATTCATGGTTTGTGAATGATTTGATGAAACCTTGTACTATATTCATGTTTTGTGAATGCTTCCATTAAACCTTGTGCTATATTCATGGTTTGTGAATGATTTGATGCAACCTTGTGCTATATTCATGGTTTGTGAATGATTTGATGCAACCTTGTGCTACATTCATGGTTTGTGAATGATTGAATGAAACCATGTGCTATATTCATGGTTTGGTAATGATTTGATGACACCGTGTGCTATATTCATGGTTTGTAAAAGATATGATGAAACCTTGTGCTATATTTTGTGTTTGCATCACACATTTACATATTCCTCTATTTCAAAATACATTTTCTAATTTTCTTTTAATTTACCAAGTATTGAGCTCTACCCGTCAAAAATACAGGTGTTAGTATAAGCCTATTTAAGTTATGTTATATTGTGAGAATTTATATTGGAAATATTGTTCTAAACAAATTCAAAATTTGATTGATCAAATGCTAAAATAATTGATAGAAAGCACCACACCATTGCGCCTCCCTAACGAAATTACATGGTGGATATATAACAAAATAACTTCACTCGGGATGTATTTTTGTATGTCGGGAACAGCGTTAATTCTGCTTTCACTTCTCCATGTTTTACTTTGTGTTCTATCTTTCTAACAGGAAAAAGGTCTTGTGCTGGTGAGGAATTGGCTAGAATGGAGATTTTCTTGTGGATTACCACCATTTTACAGAACCTGGAAATCAAGTGCCCTCCAAACTACACCCCTCCGGATTTCAGAGATGGTCTAGGAGCATTTGTTCGCCATCCACTTCCATTCAAAGTGGAGATTACACAACGGCTGGATAAAGATTAGGAACTAAAATGCGCTTATGAACTCTCACACTCACAAAACATTTTATTACTGCTTGAAAGAATGCATTATACATTATAATATATATAATATTTACCCCATTACAACAAATCGAAGAACCAAAAAGTGTATCATGAAAAATTAAAAACCTATTGCCTCATGTAAGTCAAGTCCACTTCAAAGACCAAATACTGCTCTCCTATTTCACACAAACAGAACTTAGAAGATTCTTAAGTAACTTAAAAATTCTCCAAGGATATATTTTAGTTTAGAGTTTGGTATATTTTGTGTAGAAACGACTGAAATCTGACTAGTTGCAACATCACATCCTCGGATTCTCAAATTATTGATATATTATGTCATATTTTGTCCTGCGATTTTGCAGCTAATCAATCATCGGATATGTCAGGAAAGTAGCAAAACACACATGACAGAGCCTAGTAAGGGTAAATATAATTTACCACTCTGAAGAAAGTTCGAGGGAAAATGATTCAAATAGTAAAGAAAGGAAATATCAATTTTCTTTAAGATACATTAGCAATTGGTACAAATGAGAAGAAGAGGATGCCAATATTCCATAGTAGACTTAGTACACCAGTCATTTCTATGCAAATCAGACGTAACTTAAAACTTGAATACCTCCGTAATCATGGTAATAGAATAAGGTTGAAGCAGTTTCTTTGCCATTCTGGTTCTTTTAAAGTCCTTTTTTTTTTTTTATATAAGACAAACTTGCGAGACCACTGAACTAATCTTTTAATCACCTTTCTAAGATTTTCAAATAATAAATCTTATATTCACTTTGCACATAGTCCTTAACTATATTACATATACTAGTATTGCTTAATATATACATAACAATAATGTACCAAACTATTGATGTTACATAATACCCTACGTATTGTTAGATTTTCACTTCACTTAATTGCTTTACTACATACCGTGTGTTTTCTTTAATTTATTTATTTATGAAAACTAAGTTTATTAATATGATACTCTTATAATTAATTGCTTTACTCTAACAAACTTTCAACACCATAATACATTTTTTACCCTCTTAGACCACTGAAGTAATCTTTTAATCACCCCACTAATATTTTCAAATAAATTTTCTATTCACTTTGTACATAGTCCTTGGTTCCATAACGTATTGTTTGATATGTACATTATAATTGTATACCAAACTATTCATGTTACAAAAAGAACCTTACATATTGTTATACTTTTTATTTCACTTAATTGCTTTACTAGATGCCGTGTGTCTTCTTTAATTTCTTTGTTCATGATTATTAAGTTTAGTAGTGGTGTGCATGATAATCTTTTAATTCATATTGATTTAACAAACTGCCAACACCATAATACAATTCGTTACCTAAATCGATCTGACAACAAGTCTTTTTAAATATAATTTCAGTAAGGGTTATATACACATACCTATTGTTCTTTCCGAATGACAGGTGTTCATCATATAAGATAGCGTGTTAATGCAAAATACTTTATTTGACCATCAACCTCCAAACTTTAACCTTTGTGCTTGAATATCTAAAAGGATTAACTGATTACGTTCACTCCATATGGTACCACTTGTCATTGTGGTTCATATTGGCGCTGTAGATTTTGAGTAATACCTGACACTAAATTTTGTACACGCACATACAATTTAAGACACCCATACGCACGCACCCACGCACACATACCAGCATAACTTCCCTCATGGATGGATGGACACAATCCCCACCATTGTTACAAAGCTTATACCATTTCATGGGATCTTCACATGAGATCCCTATTTCACCCCGCACTACCCTCTGGTATCAAATGGGTAGTGCATAGGGTCTGTGAACGAAGGCTATTGATGTAAAGCAGAAACCAAAAGGTAGTGTGGTTTCGATGTCTTATTCTTAGAAGGTGTGCAGGTGGTATGATATTTTATGGTCCCCTATTAAATGATACTCCTTACATTATAATCAACATCCAAGGATATTGAGATCTGCTTAATTTCATTTTGTTAATCTTTAAAACCATAAATCAAAAGTGACAAGCAAAAACTGTCAACTGACAAGAGTGCCCATCCTTCAGTTCGGTTACCGTCGGTACCGTCCATCGGGGGACTCAATAAGTCCCCGATCGGGAGACTCAATCATACGTACTAAGCTTACAGTGATCATATTGAAGTCGCTATTTTTATTGTGAAGTTGCAGTCATAGAAGCTTATTAGTCGTTTTATTGAAAGTTTGTGACAAAGTTTACTTTATTTATCTTCAATTTCGCGAATTCATAATAACAACTTCGTTACCATCACGCAGTTATTGCTAAATAATTTTCACAAATCCTCAAGTTATTTTTCATAATTTTAGAAAACCTTGTAAAATCGCGACTGCCTAACGGTAACACATAATAAGAATTCATGATTTTTCTTCAAATTTCTCGAAAACCGTACGGTGAATTTTAAAAGCGCACGGTGTAAAGATCATATGCGATTATTTCAAAACGTGGAGAAAAATTTGAACCCTTCACAGTGGTTGAGTTCGCCGCGCTCGAACTTTTTTTTACTTTTATGTTATTCCTATACAAACTTTGAATTTAAATAGATGCATTGTAGGATAATTCTGTAAGGATCCCTCAATCGATAGAACAAAACTGCTCTCCCGATCGGGGGTATGAACCGTACTCTTTTAAAATGGAAAGTGCCACTCAATTACTGTCCAAAAACGCACATGAACTTGATTTTCTACTCTATCCGCTTCCCCGAGTTCCTTCCGACACCTCTGGTGCTTTAGGTCTCATAACAAATATATTGCAGTGCCATTATTAGAGGGTAGACCCAAATCGATTTTGCCCAGGACCTGTAAGGTTTACTTATGCTTCAAGGCATTCCAAAACCTTTTGATGCGCTATTACTAATGAAACTTGTATTCCTTTCCTAACAAGCCAAGCCTACCTAATGTAACTCCCCACCAACAAAAACATTCTTATACCCACCCCCAAAAAAAAAAACATATTTTGAGCTACTAAATTATTTATGTTCTAGCATCACAACGATATTAAAGCTCCCGATTGCATTTCCCCACAAATTAACACCAAACATGTATTTCTTTTCTAACAACCGCAGCCTACTCAAATTAACAACACACCAACAAAAAAGCAGACTTAACCACTCCCAAAATATGTCGAGCAACTATATCATTGATGTTCTACTTTCTTATCTCTCTCAAAAACAATTTGTATTATTAGTATGTTAGTGGTAAACTTGATCCCCATGAAACTTTTTCTGAAGGAGATCTTGTCCAATTTTAGCATGCGTAGTGACGGCATATCCCTTTTTTAATATCCCTGAAATGTTCAACTTCCTGTGGCATAAAATTAGACCTCCCGAAAATATTTCAATTGGGGGTTCACATTTTCGGCTGGCGTAGTCAGGTAGTGAGACGTAATTAGTTCTGTGCTTCTTGATGGCAATGATAATAGTTTTTGTTTCTGTACAACTGTAGTTGTCCACTAAACCCACTTGACCAGTTCCACTCATCCTGTTTAGTTAGTAAACTTTTAGGAAGCTCGATCGAATGCATATATCAGCTTTTTCTTCAGTAACAGGAGTTTTAATCCGTCTATTTACTAAATGACTGAAAAAAGCTCCTACCATTGTGTCTCTCATAAACTGAATTTATTACATGTCAAGTAAGTCATGCAATGTATTATTACTGACTGAATAAAGCTTGTGTCACTTAGCTGTATTCTCTACTGACATAGTAAATGCTTTTTATTCCGTTCTCAAGGTACGTCTGTCATGCAAATGTATGATTTTTGAAGATGTCTTGAAAATATTGAAGATATTTAAAGATATTGCCCAGCTTGGTATCTTGGTATAACAACTACATTTTTATTCATAAATTAGTGTGTCTTTTTGAAATGGAAGTATTCATCCAACTACACGAAACTACCGCCAAGACCACCAGGGTTACCGTTAATCGAAAATCTTGTGGATTCAATTCGTGCTAAAAACATTGTGGATATGGTACATAAGTGGATGAAAAGTTAAGGCAAGATATTTTCATTCCGACTCGGTAGCCAACTCATTATTGTTTTAAGCGATTATGATTTGATTGTAAAGGCCCTGCACCATCCTCAGATGCAAGGACGGGAACCCTTTATGACTGTAACAAAGGCTTACGGACCTGGAACAGGTTATGAGGTAATGAGATCAGTTGAAAAGTTGGAATTGAAAAAGAAACTCGGCAAAATATGTTCCTTCAGACATGAGATTTTAGGCTACGATTTTGGACAAAACTGTTTGAACAGTTCAGCGTTATGAGAACTCCATATAATAGTGGTATGTTTTTTAAATATTTTTTCCGAGAATTGTAACTCGCTATCTCCCCCACCCCTCCTCCCCCCTTCCCTTTTTTTAATGCAGGGTTTACTTGTTTTCTGTTTTAACGTCATTTCCCAAAAATAAAACATTAACAACTGTAAACATTAAATGGGAAGGTAAAAAGTAGAGGGGGGAGGGGGTGGTCAACTATTGAAGCATGGAAGAAGATACTGGCGGCGTCAATGAAATTATAATAATGTGCGTAGCATTCTAAAATATTAATTACAAATGAAAGAATAGTGATTGAAGAAGCAATGTACAGCATTTATGATTTCTAAATCATAACTTACAATAGACTGTTAGACTGCATTTAGTAAGTAATATGCCTAGTGTATTTAAGTCCAGGGAAGTACCACATATACTCGGTACTTGCAATTCCCTGGTAAAGATCTTCACAGCTATTTTCAGACCATATTTGTTTTTATTTCCACAATTCTTGAATATTTGCAATATATACAATTAAGAAGAAGGGATAATTAGTCCAACGGAGAGCTTTACAAGCATATGTAAAAAAATTAAATTAAATGGATGCCCATGTTATGATATAAACATGATTTTTCATATTATGATATATGAAGATGATATAAAGGATAATTTTGCATATTATGATAGGAAAATTTTCCATATTAATGAAGAATATATGTGTTTTGTTTAATAACCATGTGGATACAAGGGCGTCACCAAGTTCCGACGACTGAAGTGGGAATGACGTTTCACCCGACAAAAATCTATAATTTTCCCAACAGAAATTTTCAATTTCCTGATGCCAAATAGAAAATTGAAAAAATGAACAATTATTTGGTAGAAAAATGGTAAAATTTGCCCAAAATTTCCCGCAAATGAAGCTAATTTGCCGGAAATTGAAGCAAATTTCACGCAAAATAAAAAATAGTTTCCGAAAATTAAAGACCAGATGTCGTATTTATCGTACGAGATAAATATAATTAAATTCTTGTGATTTGATTGGTCGAAACACAGTGATACAAAGGGCACTTACATTGATAGGCCAATCAGTATCGTTTTGGAATAAAATGTACGCCTCCACATTTTAGTCACGATCATAGATGGCCTTGAACAATGCTTCCCGAAGGAAATTTGCTAGAAATTTAAGAGTATTTCCCCAAAATTGAAGGAAAGTTAGCAGCAACGTTTCATGGAAATATAATCTATACCAGTGCAATTTTACTGATTGTAACCAGAGAATTTTTTGGGGTCTGGTACAAAACTTCAATTTTTTTTACCCAAAACAGACAATTTTTTACTTAAGAGTTCTAGTCCACACTTAAAGATTTTTGGCCCCATGCATTTCAATATTCCACCCTTCAGACCATGGGACGTGCTCTTGATACGCCACTGGCAAGCAGATCACCATCCAAGATCATTGCTTTATAAAGGTAGCGTGTGTAATTGTGTAACGTTGTGTAAATCCATACAGACAAAATGGATAATGGATTAAGGGTTGATAGCCATATAAGCTCCATAGGCTTAAGCCTAATGCATGCTTTAAAATCTTTGAAAAAGTTAAGTAAAAAGTGTAAGTGAAATTTATAGGGTAATGAGATCGGGGTTTTCAGTAAAAGTCATAAGAAGTCATAATTCATGAAAATGTACATACTGCAGCCTAAGTCCTATGAAAGCTTATTCCGCACCTGCTTCATACTACATGTACTATGGATAAAATGCCGCCATCCGCAAAACAGGAATCGAGTGTGACTAAAGGACGGACTTCAAATGCAAAATTTAAGAGTTTTGATCCAAAATTGAACTTAAGGTGTTTGATCCAAAAAATGAGAAATTCTAGTTCAAACTGAGCCTTCAAGTTCTGGTCCAAAACTAACAATAATTCAGTCGACACAAATAAAACATTCCAACATCTTTGTTTTCTATGATTCATTTGATATTTCACTTAATTATACTATTGGCTTTAATATAAAAAAAAATGGGGATACAATATTTTTAGGAGTGGGGGAGGTGTGTAAGCCCTTAGACATGCCACTGTTCTTGTCCTTGAATAGTGTTTGAAAACAGGTTGGTAATATATTGTGATGATGCCGGTAAACACAGACAGACAATCCTCAAATAGTAGTAATATATGAAATCTAAAGCTAACATTCTTCAGTTCTTAGCTGCTGAAAAAATGTTGAGAGTGAGCTTGATAATTGTTATTTGAAATAATTAACAATTCGTTTTTGAAGAGGCGATGAGCCTTTCTAAATGTCTAGGGTAGAATAAGCAGAAATTCATCGTATCAATATGTTATAATTAAGAATCGTAGTGATTATGAAATAAAAACAAAGCACTATTAGGGAGAAAATGGCTGACAAGCTGAGGCAACTTCTAATACCTAATCTAAGGCCAAAACTTGAAACGTGCTCTTTCCACTTTAATTTATTGGTAATATAAATCCCGATGAAATTTGTACTTGTGGATGATTACACTTTTTGATCTGTGTTTGTATTGTTATATTGAATAAGTGTTATTATCTCTACATTTAAGAATACGTTAATTGCCTTGAACCAAGAACACATTTTAGACAAATCTGACGAGATTCTTTTGGGAATATAAAGAGTTCAGAAGATCTCCAAAAAGTTGGAGATCTCCCAACTTTTTGGATATGACTGTTTTGTGTTCCAACTAAGCATGAAGCTATAAACTGATATCAAAGCAATTTTCCTTTCATCTTCATGTAAACACACCTAGAGGCCTAGTAAGTGGTCTCCTTCATTTTAGTCACTTGACTGCAAGTAATTGAAAATCAGGATTTTCCGCCCCGAATTTTTCGAAATATAAGCGGTGAATTTTCTTGGAGCAATATTTTTTTTGCTTATTTACCTTTAAAGTAACCGAATACTCATATCACACGTGGTACCAAAGCCTCGAACATATTTCCCAATCGTTTTAAGTTTGACCGAGTGTAAGTCGAGTGTAAGGTGCATGAACAGATGGGCAAAGCATGTTTTTGTAAAGTGGCAATTCATTCTCAAATAAATATAATAGCAATACATAGCTTTGACATGGAATAACTTAAAAACGGAGTAAGAGTTCAACTATTTGTTTTCTTTAATTGTCACATTTGATTTGATTTGTCACATTTATTTGGCACATTTGACTCTGACTGTCGCGGTACCGTTAAACATCAACCTTTAATTGTCCTGTATCATATATGCAAAAATTCACGAGAATATTTCTTAAAATATATACACAAACAATTAAAATCCATGGTGCATTATGGGTAATGTTGCTAAACAGTTACTTCCATTTCATTTAAGATTTTTCCCGGACTGACATTAGTTTGTTTGAATTTGTCGTCAAATGTTGTGAAATAATTTCCTATTATTAAAACAACATACGTATTATTGGCAGATTAAATCAAGATAATAATAATACCCCACCATATTTATGCAACAAAATATTGGCACTCATCCAAGAACATTCATACAAAACAAGATTCAAAGACTGCAAAATGTTACGGACTGACGGATGCCGCACTGCAGAACTTAATTTTACCAAAAAAAAAAGGTTTATTGTTCAAGGGGTCAAAACATGGACAAACTTCAGTGCAATAGAAATAACGGGCCAATCTCTTTAATCTTTTAAACGCGATCTTGATTTTTAATTTTCACTGACTACGTTTTATGTTTTTAGGGATGCATTTATACTATTTCAAATATGTATTTTATGCTTCATTTATTTTCTTAGCTTTAGCTTTTTATATTTATATTCTTTTTGTTTTAATTACTTGCTGTATCTTACATATTCTTATGGTATCTTTTATCTTTTTTCTTCGTAATTTTAATTTTATGTCTTCTTTGATGTAAGTTTATCATTATTACTTGTTGCTTTATGTTTTGAATTGTGTTTTATATTAATATATAATTATCCCCACAGAAAACCAACTCTTGCTGAGTGGGCTGCTGTGACTGTGCAATGTACACGATGAATATATAATATCACACAGCATGTATCTATGTTATTAAATGTCTATGGACAAATTTCTTTATTGGTTGAAACTTCAAAGACTATTGCAATCTGACCAGAACAGTTTTTGAATGTTCGAAAAGACCTTTTATTTCTTTAGTTATGGCTGATCAAAGTTTAATCAGGCATGTGAAATTTGTGACTAGGCGAACAGCTCATAATATTTATGTAATTCTCCAAATGGTTTTCCTAAATCCTAGTCACCGAAAATTATGGGAAAGATAGGATAGAAATTTAAAAGACAAAGGATTAACAAAAGAAAACATGAGGACTATCCTAGCAGTTGCTGACCTTATCACCTCTGCCGCACACAATTTGAAAAATGATCTACTATTTTTTTCCAGGAAACATGACATAAAATGTATCATTTCAAATCAATTATTTGACCTCTGACTTTTGACTATTTATTGACATGTCATATCTTGAACAGCACGGAATTTTACATCACGTACCCTTGAGCAACCTAACAAGTACCAACCCAATACTACTTACGGTTTTCCTAGAAAACGCGACACGAAATTTACCATTATTTGACCTTAGACGTTTAAGCTGCATGTCACATCTTTTGCGTTGAAGACAGTTTAGTGACTTGTCATATCTTGAGCATTATACAACTTTACATCATGTTTCATCAACCCACCAGTTACAACAACTCAATTGCACTTGCGGCTTTCCATGACACACGACTGATTCAAAATGTATCATTTTGAATCAATTATTTGACCTCTGACCTTTGATCTATATGTGAAATGTCTCATTGGATACGGGACACAATCCTTCATTTTTTCCACAAACCCATTAAGTATTAACGCAATATATCTTATGGTTTTCCAAGGCAGCACGACCCAACATTTACTCTTTTTAATCAATTATTTGACATTTGTCAAAGTGACATATCCCATTATGTGTAGGACATAGCACTGCATCACCCTCCACCAATCCACCAGGTAAAAACCTCCACCAACCCACCAAGGATTAATACAATAGCAATTATGATATTTCCAACGAAATACAACACAAAAATTACTATAAGTGTTGAACTTTGACCTTTAAGTGACAAGTCACATCTATCGCGAAACACCACTTTACATTATCCTTCATCAACTCACCAAGTAACAACCGAACTGCAATTACAGTTTTTTCATGACACGCGACAGACCAAAATGTACAATTTTAAATCAATTACTTGACCTCAAACGTTTGACTTTTAAGTGACATGTCCCATTTTATCCAGACACAGCCCTACATCACCCCCCACCAACCCATCATGTACCAACCTCATCACTTATGCTTTTCCCAAAAAGCGCGACAAAAAGTTGGTTATTTGTTATCAATTATGTAATTTCCGACCTTTGACCAATAAGGTACATAACCCATTCTGTGCAAAATGGTGTACATTGACACACATCCACACACACCCACACACACCCATACAAACTCACACATATACCCACGGGCAGACAAAATCTGCACCTTTGACCCCATGTCACAAAGTTAAGACCATTTGCCCATATTACGGGGTCATCAATTTAGACTCCTTATTGCACCCAGCATTACCCTTTGGTATCAAGTGCATAGGGTCCGGGCATGAGGGTCATATATGTGAGAAACGCACAAAGAAACTACAATATATCATCCCCATAAACATGGGTGATGAGATACGTATAAGATTATTGTGCACACTACTAATAAACTAAGTAATGATGAAGAAAGAAACTAAAGAAAACAACGTCAAATTATTATGTAGTAAGTAAAATAAACAATATGAAAGTATACAGATTGTTAAGAGTCTTTTATCAAATGAATAGTTTGCAATTAGTGTAGTCATGGAGCTATTAACCGGAATAGCTCCATGGCAGACCTTTTTTAACACACTAACCCGGGGTCATGCTGCCCCTCCCCCACTCAGCAAAGCGGCACGAGTTGAGCATTTTGTCCCCCCCCCCCTTCTCCTCCAGTTTTGTCCCTCTTGGTCCCAGTTTGGTCTCAAATATATATAACTAAACAAATATAACTGCACATTTTTTTTAAAGGAAAGAAATTTTCTAAAAATGAAGGAAATTAACGAAAAGTGACGACAATTTCCGAAAAAGAAAACAAAATTTCCAAAAAGGAAGCAAAAATAACCGGAGTGGGAGGAGGGGAGGAGATAACAAGTCAAAACATTATCCAAAAGCTCCCTTTTGTGTAGTGCCTCCACTCCTACACACAAACACCAAGAATTTCTTTTAAAAGGCCCTGCTTCATGGTGTAAAGTACATATCATCCCAAGCAACACAATACTATGATATGGATCTAAATTCTATTCAGTGTACACAATGAAAATAAGTTATGTTGGAAAAACTATTAACTTCTACTAATTATTACTATTAAGTTCTATAAAAGTTCTATAAAAGCATGAGTTTTGTGTTGGCATTTGGAGCTTAGTTTATACATTGAGCTATTAACCGATTAATAGCTCTATAGTTTATATAAACCATGAGGCAACCGGTGTGTTTCTGTACACATAATCGTGCTTTCTCGAAATATACGTTTTTGGTTCTCGATACTGAACAAATGATAAAGTTCTGTTTTGTTAACTTCAGTATTTCAGCTTTGGGCCTTTGAAGTGGATTTTGGTTAATATTAACCATGAGGCAAGAAAAAAATGGCCTTTTTTTCTGGGGTTACATAAGCTTATAAGCCTCGTCCAGTCATGATGTCTTAATCTGGCCATGTGTACGCAACTTTTTTTGTATTAAAATGCTTGGATCTTGTTTAAAATATTGAGCTAAAATGGTGGAAGCTGTTTAATGTGCTTGAAAATGCAAGACAAGAAAGAAAATGACTTTAAGATATCACAAACTCAGTCAATTTTGAATAGCTAGTCTTTATCTAGTCGTCATGTAATCTCTACTTTAAATGGCAGAGGGAGGCGTAGAAACTCCCCGACGCCTTGTGTGAAATCAGGTGGAGTATAGCCATTTCAAGATTCTGTAAAATGGTGGTAATCCAGAAAAACAGCTCCATTTTGGCCAATTCCTCTCCAAGACATGACCTCTTGCCTAAAGGAAAAAAAAATCAGAAAGGAAAAAGAAAATGCATATTGCCCCTTAGGTATGCGGGCGCGTAGAGCCAACAATAAACATTGACCATTTAACAGCGTTTTCAAATCTAGGCATTAATTTGCATATTTTATGCAAACTTTGTGATGTATTACAAGGCGATCTACTTATTCCCTTGTCGCAATAAATAACATATGTGGCGATAAGGATTGTACCCACTTGTGTGTGTGTGTGCACTGACAAAAGTGGCACTATGAGGCCCCTGTGTAAGTTTTTCTACTACACTATGAGGTCCTCTTGCACTACGGGGTCCTAATTCAGGGCCCCGCAGTGCTCTATGTAAAACATATTTAAGTAGGATTTAAAAACCTATGTCAGAAGTGATTTTTAATGTTACAAATTTGTGTCTATTACCCACAGATCACGCACACATGACTTTGAAGTTGGTATGTGGTGAATTTTATTTGAGAAATATTGCCCTCCATTGTTCTTATTGGGGTTTCATAGTGCACTTTGTTCAGGATTTTTCTTATAGCAATTTGCAATTAATATTTTTGGGCTTGCTCTTTTTAAAGAGATTAATTATAGTGCTTGCGTACTTTAATTCGTATACATTTGAAGTGTAGCTACTATTAGATAGATCATGATTGATATTGTGATTAGTAAAAATGGGAACAACTTGTAATCTTATTGATTTTTGAGAAGCTACAATGCTCTGAAAGCAAGTATTATGGAGTTAAGGCATAGGCGTCGGAGCGGAGATATGGGATGGGGAGTGGTGGGAACGTTTCCCCCACTTTTATGAAAAAAGTGCCACTTTGGAAAATGTATAGTGCTCCTCAATAACTGTCAAATGTGCAAGAACTGGTAGAATGTGCGCACACTTTTTAAAATATATTACAAAAGTGCCCCTTTCAAAATGAGATGCCCCTTAATTACTCACACAATGATAGAGAACTAATAACTTTTGTTACCTCCATGTACGAAGGGAATGTGTTTTTATTAGAAAAGTGCCCGTTTCTAAAAACGAAGGGGCCCTTTTACATTACTTTAATACGAATACAGACAGGAGGTAGACATGACTTTGGCCACCTAAGTGGCCGAGCACCCCTTCCCCCTCCCTCCCTGCCCCTCCCCTACTTTTCAGCAATATAGTCAGCATGGACTACCATCTCAGTTTCATAAACCAAGGCTTCTGTCCATGATTGTTTCAAAATGCAATACTGTTATGACCGTAGAGCTATTAATAGCTTCATGTTCAGACTGACACGTCTAAGCTGCATTAACAACAATCTATTATAGCAAGTTTCATCTCAATACCTTGAACACTAACAATGACCACAAATATTCAATCACAGTGGAGAGTCATTGCTGCTGCTTAGTGGTGAGGCTGAGGTTTGTTTATAAACTGAAAGGTTGAATGATGTGATATATTTGTTGCATATTGGGAGTAATGTGGTTGGTTCATAGGTTTTGTAAGATCTAAAGCTTACCATGAATGGATGATTATACTGTATAAAACCATAGAGCTATTCATGAAACCTAGGTAAAAGTGCTTAATGGACAAAGAAAAAAAAAGGTTTGTACCCAGATAGAGAAAGAAGTATTGGGAAAAGAACTTTCACCTGATAAATTACTATGGAAAATATGTTTGCCCAATCAAACTCAATCCTACCAGTGACGTAGTCAGAGAGAGGTGAAGGGAGGGGGAGAGGGGGGGCGGCGATCGCCGTCGCTTCAGATTTTAATCCGGTTCAGTTGGTGCCATTGGTTCAGAATGGTGCCATCAGTTCAGATTCAGCCCTGGGCCCCACAAGGGGCCCTTAAGCAGGTCCCTCGACCCCACACCCTTGGTATTACCTTTACGGACAATTTTTTTAATGGATTTACTCCTGTACAGTGGGAACCCAATATTGTTTTTCCTTCTGCCGCCGCTGACCATGTAACAAACGTAAACAATAAAACATTGTAATTCCACATTATGCATTTTCATGATTTTTTGTTTTGTATATGATTCATTATAGCTCTCTATGACATGAATGTTGACTTTTCTTATACACCTTCTGACCATGCGTTGTGACATACTTATTTGCCCTTGAAATGTCACTTTTGCGATAGCTTCCGCCATGTCTGCCCTGGATCCAAACAGGCCCCTGGACTCCACGCCGACAAGTTGAAGTGACACATTTGGTGTCACGTCAACTACACCACTACATATCTTGTCGGTTCAATTCAATCCCCCTCCCCCTCTCCCAACCAATATAAAAATCCTGGCTACGCCACTGACCCCCACCATACTCTAAAAATTGAGAATAGATTAAACTTTTAAATTGATTTAGAAACAATGGAATGGAGAACCCTTTTCAACCAGAATCAAGTATTGTATTTTGCATAAAAATTGAAAATTGGGTATTAACCATGCAAACATTATTTGTGGAAAAAGTTGTATCCGGTGGTTATGGTGTAGTTAACGCATAATGCACTCTACGACAGGGCCTTGATTAACATTCTAAATGTTAAAAAAGCTGAGGGCCATGGGCCTCACCCACCAAAATGACTCCACATTCAGCAGAGTGTCTCCAGTTCAACAACCAAACAAATATAACTGCACATTATTCGTAATATATATATATATATATATATATATATATATATATATATATATATATATATATATATATATATATATATATATATATATATATATATATATATATATATATATATATATATATATATATATATATATATATATATATATATATATATATATATATATATATATATATATATATGTGTGTATATATATATATATATATATATATATATATATATATATATATATATATATATTTAAATATATTTATTGTCTTAATATTTTTCTGTCTTTCTTTTACAGCAAATTTATAAAGATAATTCGCAGCTATTTACTCTGAAGGCTTAACAAAGTACATTAAAAAAACATGTTTTTTTAATATTTCAAACCAATCAAACAAAATAGAAAAAGAACAATTGAAAATATTTTCAGCTTTATTAAGCAAAATAATTTGGTGGGACGCCGGGATTGTGTGTGTGTCTGGGGGCGGGGGGAGGGGGGGATCCATAAATTACATATTCAAAATCTAAATGCAAAGGTCTATTTCAGTAGTGCCCCAACCCCCGCAAATAAATTCTTTTCAAACAAGGCACTGTTTTAGGATCACACTGTTCAATTATTATTCAGAAATATAACAATACAAGAATAATTATGCCTAAAAATATCCCAAAATTGCTAGAATTTGTGAAGTGTGCCTCATGGTCTACCGCAATATTTGTGATTGGACCTTCGTAAGTTATGAATATAATCATCCACAAGTTTAGTGCTGCTACCATTACAAAAAAGTGTCTTTCTTTCCATATAGCTGTATAGCCTAGTACATGTTGTTTATTTGATACTTGAAATAGCCCAGTTCCTAACTCGATCATCAAAAATAGGCCCAGATATATGTTTTCAGACTAGATATAACTCGCATTGACCTCTTCTCAAAGAGTTTTTTGTTGTTGATAGATTAATTTTTCTACAATATTGGTAGGTATTGACGTAGTGATAGCTTGAATATTGTTTGGAGACAACTACAATCTTGGACAAAACTGTTGGAACAATTCAGCTTTTTAAGAACTACATATGTTATAGTGTCATGTTTCTTTCATATTTTTCCGAGAATTGTAACCCCCTACCCCGTCCCTCCTTTTCAATGTTGAATTTATATCTTTCTTAACGTCATTTTTAGGAAATACAGCAACAACGGCCAACATTGAATGGGGAATGGGAGGACAATTAATATAATGAGGTAGGGGAGGGGACACTGGTGGCGTCAGTTAAATGATAAAAATTGTCCTTAAAATCATAGAATATTAATTACAATTGGAAAAGTAGGGATTGAGGAAGCAACAAAAAAAATCCACCATTTCTGATTCTAAATGTGGAATAATTTACAATAGAAAAAGAGCTTAATGAAAAACATCACATATTTTCACTATGTGTTTCAACGAGTTTTGTCCAAGTTTATAGTTTCGTAGAGATATAAAAGAAATTATCTCCTATCGCCCCGGCGCAATTATTTATTTTCAGCAGATTTTGCTATGACAAAAAACGTGTTCTATTATATACCCAAAACCCAATTTGTATTATTTTTACCAAATCACATAATATTCTTGAAGAAAAATTGCGCCTATTTTGTAAAAATAATATAGTAAGGTAGGGGAGGGGAGGGGGAGGCAGTGGAAGCGTTAATGAAATTAAAAAAATGTCCTTAAAGTTTTAATATATTAATTACAATTCAAAGAATAGTGATCAAAGAAGCAAGAGAAAAATATTTCCAGCTTGTCTGATTTCTAAATAAGGAATAATAATAGAAAAGTAGCTTCATGAAAAACATCACATATTTTTACTAAGTGTTTTAACGAATGTTGTCCAAGTTTTTTAGAGAAATCCTATCGCCCCGGCGCAATTACTTGCAGATTTTGCTATGACAAAAAACGTCTTCTATTTTATACCCAAAACCCGATTTGTATGCATAATTTTGCATTTCTTTTATTAAACTGGCCAATGTTACAACATTAAATTAAATCATCTTAAGATCAATTAGATTTTCTAGAAACTGAGAAATGATGGACAAAAAAGAAATTCATGATTTTCATTATTTTGCACAAATTCTGTCTTGTTTCAGAATGGATGTAACTTTTAATGACCCTTTTCCTGAGATAATTTTTCATGAATTTATCTTTTTCAGATATGGGTAGATAATAACTTATTCATAGCAACTTCAATATAGTTTCTTAAGAAATATAAAAGAAATTCTCTCCTATCGCCACTGCGCCATGATTTTTTTTTTTCAGCAGATTTTGCGTAAATATGACCTGATGACAAAAAACATGTCCTGTTGTACCCAAAACCAATTTGTATGCATAATTTTGTATTCATTTGATAAGACTGGCCAAAGATTGAAAGTCACAACGCTATATGGAATAATTTTAACATTATTTAGCAATTCTAGAAATGACGATCAAAAAGAGTATCACACTCATGCTTTTATAATTTTGTACAGATTTTGTATGGAATAATTTAAGATTATTTAGATATTCTAGAAATGACGTTCAAAAAGAGTATCACATTCATGCTTTTTATAATTTTGTACAGATTGTGTCTTGATTCAGAAAGGATGTAGATTGTTATGACCTCTTTCTTGAAATATTTTTGTATAAATTTATTTTTCTACAATAGGGGTAGATAATGACTTATTCATATCTTGAATATCGGTTAGAAACAACTAGATTCGTAGAAAATATAAAGGAAATTCTCTGCAATCGCCCCCGCGCTATTAATTATTTTCAGCAGTTTTTGCGTAAATATGACCAAACACATGTCCTGTTGTACCCAAAATCAATTTTTTACTCAACATTTTGTATTTATTTGATATGACGGGCCAAAGTTAAAACATATGAAATAATTTTGAGATCAATTGGATATTCTAGAAATGACGGTTAATAAAGAGTCCCAGATTCATCAGTTTATGATTTTCATAACTTTGCGCAAATTCTGTAAAGTTCAGAATGGATGTAACTTATAGTGACCCCTTCCTTAAGAGATTATTCACATAGTGTTATTTTTTCACAATATGGGTAGATATTGACTAATTCATAGCGTGAATATTGGTTTGAAACAACTAGATTCGAAATTCTCTCCAATCGCCCCTGCGCTATAATTTATTGTCACCAGATTTTGCCTAAATATGACCAGAAACAAGTCCTGTTGTACTCAAAACCACTTTTTATGCCGATTTCTGTATGATAAGACTGACTGTCTGATCAAAGGTATAATATTGCATAATATAATTTTAAGATAAATCAGATATTCTAATAATGACGGTCAAAAATGAGTCACATTCATGATTTTCATAATTTTGCGCAAAGTCTGTCTACAATATTTGCACAGTTGATATTGACTTATTGATAGCATAATTGGTTAAAAACGACTAGATAAGGAAATTCTCTCCAAACGTCCCTGCGTTATCAATTATTTTCACCAGATGCTGCCTAATTATGAACAAAAACATGTCCTCTTGTACCCAAATCAATTTGTATGCAGAATTTGGTATTTATTTGATAAGACTGATTAAAGTTATTACATTACATCAAATAATCTTAAGATCAATTAGATATTCTAAGAGTGATGTTCAAAAAAGAGTCTCAGATTCATGATTTTTATAATTTTGCGCAAATTCTGTCTTGTTTCAAAATGGATCAAACTAATAATGACCCCATTTGTGAGAGATTTTTTTCATAGATTTATTTTTCAAGAAAATGGGTAGATATTGACTTATTGATTGTTTGAATATTGGTTAGAGACAACTAGAATGCTAGAATATTTTCTTTAATCGCCCCTGCGTTATCAATTATTTTCACCAGATTTTTCCAAAATATGACCAGAAACATGTCGTGTAGTACCCAAAACCAATCTTTATGCAGAAATTTGTATTTATTTATTAAGACTGTTCAAAATTATAACAATAAATGAAATGATTTAAAGATAAATTAGATATTCCAGGAATGATTTACAATAAAAAAGTAGCTTAATAAAAAACATCACATGATTTCACTAAATGTTTAAACGAGTTTTGTCCAAGTTTGTAGTTTCTCAGAGATTTCCTATCGCCCCGGCGCATTGATTAATTTTCAGCAGATTTTGCTATGACAAAAAACGTGTTCTATTTTATACCCAAAACCCAATTTGTATGCATAATTTTGCATTTATTTGATAAGACTGGACAAAGTTACAACATTATATGAAATCATTTTAAGAACAATTAGATTTTCGAGAAACTGAGAAATGATGGTCAAAAAAGAGATTCATGAATTTCATTATTTTGCACAAATTCTGTCTTGTTTCAGAATGGATGTAACTTTTAATGACCCTTTCCCTGAGATAATTTTTCATGAATTTATCTTTTTCAGATATGGGTAGATAATAACTTATTCATAGCAACTTCAATAAAGTTTTTTTAAGAAACATAAAAGAAATTCTCTCCTATCGCCACTGCGCCATGATTTTTTTTCTTCAGCAGATTTTGCGTAAATATGACCTGATGACAAAAAAACATGTCCTGTTGTACCCAAAACCAATTTGTATGCATAATTTTGTATTCATTTGATAAGACTGGCCAAAGATTGAAAGTTACAACGCTATATGGAATGATTTTAACATTATTTAGCAATTCTAGAAATGACGTTCAAAAAGAGTATCACACTCATGCTTTTCATAATTTTGTACAGATTTTGTATGGAATAATTCTAACATTATTTAGATACTCTAGAAATGACGTTCAAAAAGAGTATCACATTCATGCTTTTTATAATTTTGTACAGATTGTGTCTTGTTTCCGAAAGGATGTAGATTGTTATGACCTCTTTCTTGAAATATTTTTTTTATAAATTTATTTTTCTACAATAGGGGTAGATAATGACTTATTCATATCTTGAATATCGGTTAGAAACAACTAGATTCGTAGGAAATATAAAGGAAATTCTCTGCAATCGCCCCCGCGCTATTAATTATTTTCAGCAGTTTTTGCGTAAATATGACCAAACACATGTCCTGTTGTACCCAAAATCAATTTTTTACTCAACATTTTGTATTTATTTGATATGACGGGCCAAAGTTAAAACATATGAAATAATTTTGAGATCAATTGGATATTTTAGAAATGACGGTTAATAAAGAGTCCCAGATTCATCAGTTTATGATTTTCATAATTTTGCACAAATTCTAAAGTTCAGAATGGATGTAACTTATAATGACCCCTTTTTAAGAGATTATTCACATAGTGTTATTTTTTCACAATATGGGTAGATATTGGTTAATTCATAGCGTGAATATTGGTTTGAAACAACAACTAGATTCGAAATTCTCTCCAATCGCCCCTGCGTTATCAATTTATTGTCACCAGATTTTGCCTAAATATGACCAGAAACAAGTCCTGTTGTACTCAAAACCAGTTTTTATGCCGATTTTGTATTTGATAAGACTGACTGTCTGATCAAAGGTATAATATTGCATAATATAATTTTAAGATAAATCAGATATTCTAATAATGACGGTCAAAAATGAGTCACATTCATGATTTTCATAATTTTGCGCAAAGTCTGTCTACAATATTTGCACAGTTGATATTGACTTATTGATAGCATAATTGGTTAAAAACGACTAGATAAGGAAATTCTCTCCAAACGTCCCTGCGTTATCAATTATTTTCACCAGATGATGCCTAATCATAAACAAAAACATGTCCTCTTGTACCCAAATCAATTTTTATGCAGAATTTGGTATTTATTTGATAAGACTGATTATAGTTATTACATTACATCAAATAATTTAAGATCAATTAGATATTCTAAGAGTGATGTTCAAAAAAGAGTCTCAGATTCATGATTTTTATAATTTTGCGCAAATTCTGTCTTGTTTCAAAATGGATCAAACTTATAATGACCCCATTTTGAGAGATTTTTTATAAGATTTATTTTTCAAGAAAATGGGTAGATATTGACTTATTGATTGTTTGAATATTGTTAGAGACAACTAGAATGCTAGAATATTTTCTTTAATCGCCCCTGCGTTATCAATTATTTTCACCAAATTTTTCCAAAATATGACCAGAAACATGTCGTGTAGTACCCAAAACCAATCTTTATGCAGAAATTTGTATTTATTTATAAGACTGTTCAAAATTATAACAATAAATGAAATGATTTAAAGATAAATTAGATATTCTAGGAATGATTTACAAAAAAAAGTACATTCAATATAAAAAGTCATTTTGTTTCAAAATGGTTTAAACGATCAAAACGAGTTTTGTCCAAGATTTTTTGATAGTTTCATTGACAGCTTTAATATTTTAGAAACAACTATTCTAGAAAATATATAAAAATTCTCCAATCGACGGCGCATTGATTAATTTTCAGCAGATTTTGCAAAATATGACAAAAAACATGTTCTATTTTATACCCAAAACTAATTTTTATGCATAATTTTGCATTTATTTGATAAGACTGGACAAAGTTACAACATTATATGAAATCATTTTAAGATTAATTAGATTTTCTGAGGAATGATGGTCAAAAAGAGATTCATGATTTTCATTATTTTGCACAAATTCTGTCTTTTTTCAGAAATGGATGTAACTTTAATGACCCTCATTTTGAGATAATTTTTCATGAATTTATCTTTTTCAGATATGGGTAGATATTAACTTATTCATAGCTTTGAATTGGTTAGAAATAAAGTTTCTTAAGAAATATAAAGAAATTCTCTCCTATCGCCACTGCGCTATGATTTTTTTCCAGATTTTGCCAAAATATGACCTGATGACAAAAAAAAGCATGTCCTGTTTTACAAAACCAAAACATAATTTTGTATTCATTTTAAGATGCAAATTTTGCTATATGGAAAATTTTAACATTATTTAGCAATTCTAGAAATGACGTTCAAAAAGTATATAACTTTTCATAATTTTGTACAGATTTTTATGGAATAATTTAACATTATTTAAATTCTAGAAATGACGTTCAAAAAGAGTATCACATTTATGATTTTTATAATTTTGTACAGATTCTGTCTTGTTTCAAAGGATGTAAACTTATTATGACCTCTTTTTGAAATATTTTTTATAAAGATTTATTTTTCTACAATAGGGGTAGATAATGACTTATTGATATCTTGAATATTTGTTAAAACAACTAGATTCTACAACTCTAGAAAATATAAAGTAAATTCTCTCCAATCGCCCCGCGCTATTAATTATTTTCAGCAGATTTTGCCAAAATATGACCAAAAACATGTCTGTTGTACCCAAAATCAATTTTTACTCAAATTTTGTATTTATTTGATATGACGGGCCAAAGTTAAAACATTATATGAAATAATTTTGAGATCAATTGGATATTCTAGAAATGACGGTTAAAAAAGAGTCCCAGATTCATCAGTTTATGATTTTAAATTTGCGCAAATTCTGTCTTGTTTCAAAATGGATGTAACTTATAGTGACCCCTTTTAAGAGATTATTCACATAGTGTTATTTTTCACAATTGGGTAGATAAACTAATTCATAGCGTGAATATTGGTTTGAAAAACAACTAGATTAAGAAATTCTCTCCAATCGCCCCTGCGCTATAATTATTGTCACCAGATTTTGCCTAAATATGACCAGAAACATGTCCTGTTGTAGCCAAAACCAGTTTTTATGCCGATTTTGTATTTATTTGATAAGACTGATCAAAGGTATAATATTGATGAAATAATTTTAAGATAAATTAGATATTCTAATAATGACGGTCAAAAATGAGTCACATTCATGATTTTCATAATTTTGCGCAAAGTCTGTTTCTCAAACAGATTTTTTTATTTTTTTGAAAAGTTGATATTGACTTATTGATAGCTTTATTATAATTGGTTAAAACGACTAGATAAGAAATTCTCTCCAAACGTCCCTGCGTTATCAATTATTTTCACCAGATTTTGCCTAATATGAACAAAAACATGTCCTCTTGTACCCAAAACTAGTTTTTATGCAGAATTTTGTATTTATTTGATAAGACTGATTAAAGTTATAACATTACATCAAATAATTTTAAGATCAATTATATTCTAGGAGTGATGTCAAAAAGAGTCTCAGATTCATGATTTTTATAATTTTGCACAAATTCTGTCTTGTTTCAAAATGGATCAAACTTATAATGACCCCATTTTGTGGAGATTTTTTCATAGATTTATTTTTCAAGAAAATGGGTAGATATTGACTTATTGATTGTTTGAATATTGGTTAGAAACAACTAGATTTCTAGAAATATTTTCTTTAATTGTCCCTGCGTTATCAATTATTTTACCAGATTTTTCCAAAATATGACCAGAAACATGTCCTGTTGTACCCAAAACGAATTTTTATGCAGAATTTTGTATTTATTTGATAAGACTGATCAAAGTTATAACAATATTGAAATAATTTTAAGATAAATTAGATATTCGAGAATGCAAAATTTTGAACTTATGTAATAAGACTGATCAAAGTTATAACATTAGATGAAATATTTTAAGATTAATTAGATATTCTAGGAATGACCGTCAAAAAAGAGTCTCAGATTTATGATCATCCGTGATGATCTACCGGCCGCATTAGAAAATTGTCCAAATTGGGGGTATACCTGTTTAATGATGCATGCAACATCTCTTCTCGACTGATCAGAAAAGCCCACAAAAGTAATATCGCCTTTCAAGTAATAGAATTTGATCTTGTTAATTACCACAAGCTGGTACTACTTTTCATGTATTTTCTTTGTCTAGGAAAATTACATGTTTGATTTAGTAGTAGTTGCTTCCTCACAGCCACATGTGAAAGAAAGAATGTATAAATAACTTGACAAGTACTAGGATTATGGTACTGCATGATAGCTAATAGAATGACAAACCTGTTTGCTTGATCAATTTGCTCCATGATACAAGATCATTTCGAGTAAATTGTTTGAAGCAAAACAAACAGTGGTCAACCAAGGATGATATTGGTTTTGCTTGTATCCATTTTCACGGCATATGAAGTACAATTTATTATTTACCAGGGATTTAATTAGCCAAAAATTTTAAGAGAAAGGAAAAATGAGGCGATCTCTGTGCAAAAAAAAACCTTACCCAAATTACCCACCCTTTTAACGGGTTTGAAATAGGCCTGAGGGAAAATTTTCGAAAAATTAAGCAAAGTTTTCGAAAAATTGATTGAATCGAAGAAATTTTGCAGCTGAATTTTTCTAAAAATTGGCTGAATTTTTAGATAATTGTCAAAAACATCAAGATCAGAAGCCCGGAGGCTTCATGTCATAATCAAGCTGCTACAATTATTCATTCCAAAAATTGATTTTCAGGAGATTGAGGGAGGGAAGGGGGGGGGGGGGGTAGCAATCGCTCGTAAGTTTTATGAATATTTAAATCACCACTTGCTGACGCCAGCATGGAGGAAATCTTAAGAATGGTGGTTCTCTGATTAGTCCATTGTCAAGATGCCCATCTGTTGCCAGAATAATACATTGCCTATCTAATTTAACAAAATTTAATCATTTGAGAGCAATATTATCTGATCATACGGTAACAGTTTTACAGGGTCCCGAATTTATCATTCATGAATTCCTTTCTGCCGAAAATTGTAAAGAGCAAAAAACAAAGATAATCACCTATGTTTTTTACACCGTTTCGCCATTGCCAAGCATGGGTTTTCGCCAATGTTTGAACACACATTCCTTTGCTTAATTTGTACGGGACCTTATGACCCAGGCTCCCGCGGAGGACCTCGGACCCAGAGGCATTTTCCCCGCATTTGCCCCCTCTTCTCAGACCTGGGAGCGGAATTGATACTTCTTTACCAGAAGGTGGGGGAGGGGGTGGTAATTTTTCATTGGGGTGGTCGCCCTTCTGCCTCGAAATATGTGCCTGTGTCAGTTTTACACCTGAGGCGTGTTTATCCTGTTGCATGATGTCTTTAGATTTTATTGATGCGAAAACATTAGGTGCGTATGGGTAGTGTTGGGGCTTGTGTTCTTATAATGTGTTTCAAATTAGCATATACCCTGAATACAGAATGATTCTGGCTGCCGTGCATATTTTAGGTCATTATACAAATAACGAACATGGGCTGCCCTCCGCCACCCACCCCCTTCCCGCAGGCGGTGTAACTTGACTTGGAGTGCTGGTGTAAGACAAATTTGCCCACCCAAATTGTCCAATTGTCGGACTTATTTATAAATAGATAAACGATATACACTGTCCAAAATCACATCACATAATAAAGCATATTTTGAATTCTAATCATCTTAGATAAGCATTTGGGCCACCAACATTTCTTCTAAGAGTTGAGTAAAATACCATTGGACATATTCGGGTCAAAAAGCTGTGAAGGGGGCCGAAAATATTGAAGAGCGAAAAGAAATGCCGTCATCCTTTTCAAAGCATTTGTTTTTCTCCCAAGATATTCATTCCTTATCTATTTTGGGCTGAATTTCAGTTTTTGTCGGGAGCCTCTGCCGTACTCATTTGAAGAAAGCGCTTCTTCAAACATGGACGGGATGAAACTGCAAGTGTCATATTCGTCCCGTTCGAAGGACACTCTCTCAACGAGTTGAAAAGGTATTACGCAATTATTCGGCCACATAGGTAGTTGAGACAGCTCAACAAAAATGCTGTAATTTGATAAACCCTGAATATTTGAAAATCAACGAGCTCTTACTTGAATCATTTATACCCTGAAAGTGGTTTAATTATTTCATTTGGTGCAGGAATCGTAAAAATAGCCCTATTTTCAGCAGCGTTATTCTTAGTGACTTTCAAAATCTTTCCGACCCATTAGCGTAACCTCCTCCCCTTGACACCTTTTCGATAAACATTTATGCAGTTAACGCCATTTCCATCCATCAGTGCAAGATACGCGTAAGAACTTTTTGTGTGTAGAGGTCAGGAGTTATGCACCATCTAGCATACTTACGTAAAGCAAACACGTGCAGTGCGAAAAGTATTTTCCAAAGATAATTGTAGGCAATGGCAATTACGAGATAATCATACACATAAACTCATGCTTCTTTAAATATGAATCAATGAAATTATACATTGGTTACTTATGAATATACAGGAAATACACTTTACAAGTTTCTTTATGCCTAAAACTCCACAGACATAACACATATTGATGTTATTCAAATCAAAACTCCCCTCGTTTTGCTGTTATACGGGGAAGTTTTATTGTTGGAATGCTGTTCTTGATATTTCTTAACTTCGAAATTAATTTACGTGGAAAAACGAAATATAGCGTCAATTTCGATCTTCAAAGGCTGAATCTTCTAACAATTTGTCCAAATCAAACAAATTTTACATATTTCACCCCTTTAGAGGGCAAATTTTGTTAAAACGCGAAATGGAATTATATGGAAATAAACTGGAAATGCAAACCGTTGCGTTGTCATGTTTGCCTTACATATATCGATCCATGCGGGATTTTAAGGAATTTTGCATTTCAAATCTCACCATAAATGACTCCAAAAATTGGTTTTTGTTGGGTGCTATCTGCATGATGAATTTAGCTTATAAATAACATAGTACTCAGAAGGGCCAGCACACATATCCGGAGTATAGAGAACGCTGTTTTTATGTGCCAATTGGGTTATGATATTTATGCAATTCCATCTTACTTAAAGAGTTTCATAATCATTATCTGATTATACTTCTATTAACATTACAGTACTCTATGATATGCGTAAGCAGGTAAGAGCTCAACTTTATTTAGAGGGTGACAGGTATATTGCCAGAAAATGTTGCTTCACTGGCATCTGACAAATTTGAAAAGCAAAAAAAACAAAAAGTTCAATCATTCCATAAATAAACAAATATATTTCATCATTTAAAAACCGGAACAAAACAGAAAATGTCATACTTATTTATTTTGGGAATTCAAATTTTATTCAGTTTTCAGTTGTAAATAATGCAGCATTACGTGTATGCACGATAGAACACATTGTTCATTTGTGTGAATCATAAGATCATGTTCATTGATATAGTATATTATGTGAAATTGGCAACATGTACAGTTTTAAAAACACAGAGCGTTATCCATGGTATACATACAGGGTTGTATGTAAGAAGGTGGGATCATTATTGATACAAGAAATCAAAGGTCGAGCTTCAGAATCATTGATGGGCGATTCCGTGTCGTATGCGGGACATTCAGAAACAATTTCCTTGAAAATTGGGAATTGGGCAGAAAGGCCAATCAACTAGGAGCCTCTGGCCCCAGGGACCTGGCTATACCTAACTCTCACCTAACAACATCATCACTGTGCTGCAAATCCGAAGTACTCGGTGGGTGATATTTGACCCATGTTTGTAGCTCGCTTGTCGAAGTTCATTTCTTACATTAAGTTCGCTTTTAATTGAGGATACTCAATTTTGTCAAGAATTTCAAACTAATTTTTCTATGAAGAAATTCATATAAATTTATAAGGACTCTGAGGCTGTAAAGTTATCACATCACGTACATGCACTCAAGGGCGTTATGCCATTCTGCCATTGTGGTTTGACTCTGAATATCTTTACCCACACTCACCTTCCCCCACTCAACCCCCAAAAAACCAAAGGCTGTGTGCATGAAAATTGTTTCAAATTTTCATTCCTTTCACCCAATTTTTGCCAGATTTGGTTGATTTCTTCTTAAATTTATACCCAAAACATGAAAATTTGCAAGATTTAAAGCGGACTTAGAATGTGTCAATCTGTATATCTTTAAAAATGAGGCGGTGATATTTATTTTCTGCCCATCTCTTTAATTAATCTCACCTGTAGAGTAATTAAGGCCTATCATGGATTCTACAGTTTGAGCTTCTCTAAATTTTTCTCTAAGATCTAAACAACTATACAAATTAAAGTTTTACACCTTATATCTAATGAAGATAGATTTCTTTCGGCTACTGCTTCTTACACTGACATACTGATCTTCAATCAGACCCTACATCATTGATGTTCTAGTATGTAATAGGTTTCTTAAAGAATTAGTTCAGGTGTCAACTAAGTCCATCTTATATGGAACTTCAAAACAAATCCGTTTAGTTATATTTCGTATAATGATTGCCACTTGGAAGTGTATTTGTGTGATACTAGCATTGATTAATTGTGATTCATTAATTGCGATAATTAATTATTTGCTTAAAGATGGCTAATATATTAGCGGGATTTGCCTACCGAAAGTGGGGGAAAGTCAAAAGTCTGTGTGTGTTGGGAAATTACAAGATTACGCTAAAATACAACACATCACCACAGAAAAGTATGCAGTTGGACAAAATGTGAGGGAGGGGAAAGTACCCCTTTGCTCCCCTCAAATCCCGCCTATGCTCAAACCACAGTATAAGCAAGATAGCACAATTTGGTTGGGCCATGGCGGTTTACGTTGGGATCTCGTTGTAAAACTGTAAGTTTTTGGTTGGGTGCTCATAGTTATGCGGTAGGCCCAACGGTTGGGTCAACCTTAATGTTAGCATGAGCCAACCATTGGTTACAGAACGTTGGTCCAGCGTTGAGCCAATGTTAGCATGCCACTCAAAATGCCAACATTTTCCAACATATGCCATCTTTACGGCCAAGGTTGACCCAACGTATAGTGTGCTATCTGGGTAAGCAGGAACCATGGAGCCAGGAGGCAAGATTCTTCCACGCTTTTTAAAACTGACAAAAGTGCCTCTTTTTTAAATGAAAAGTGCCCCTCAATTACTGTCCAAGAAGCACCCGGACTTTTAGCTACCCACCAACAAAAACAGGCACCCCAAAATATATGTTGAGCTACTACATTATTTGATATTCTAGTTTGACCTGTACATTAAACGTAGGCTAAAGGTACCATGGAAGTACCACTTTCAAAAGTGGTACCTCCATGGTTCTACGTGAGAGACGACACTGATTAAAACTATATGCAATAAATGCAATCATACAGGAACTATTGCGTAGTGTGCGACAACTCCAAAGCAGAAACGAAAGCATAATCATGACTGCACGCGAGTGGTTTGTTAGGCTGTAAGGCGTCAGCAGTAAAATGTTTAGAGAGAAAACTGTTTTGTATATTAATAGCATTATGATTGACAAAGCGGGGAGTTGTATGTTTCATAAGGTTTGTCATTTTCATTGAAGTTATAATCAATGTTTAACTTTTATGACATAATTTGGACATTGGTGAAGTGTACAAATTAAAAAGCAGCTTTAAATTAAAGCCTTAAAGGTCAGAGAGCCACTTAGCAAAAGGGGTATTTACAAGATAGCAAAAAGACGTGGTTTACAGTTTAAGTAAAATAATTCGCCACTTGTATGCGTTTCAACTGCCCTTCTCTTATACCATACAATAATATATTGGTGCCAGCGCATGACTTATTAACCAGCGCATTGCCATGTGCAATTTATTATTTGAATTGGTTTAATTTTGACCTTATCATTTTAATATTCAGGTAAAATAAGATAATGGTGCTTAGATTTGATTTGTCATTTCCTTTATGATTGGAAAGGTATCGTCTCATAAATACATTTGGAAGTGAACGCCGCCGTTCTGGTAACGTCACTTCCGGTTATCAATTTTCCTTATTGATTGCGAGAGGTCTGTCATGTTTTCTATAACAAATGTAGGCCTCTATGGCTGGGTTTGGCGGATGTGTGATTGATAACATCGCAGATTTTTTGCAATCAATAAGTAAAATTGAAAACCGATAATAGTTCACTTCTGAATTCATTTATGAGATGATACCTTTCCTTTAAAGACATTTGCATTTGCATAGCATATCATACTGAACAAGGTTTAACGTCCCGAAAGCATCCAGTGCTGAACATTATACAAAAACGGCCACGGTCTTTGGGAACCAATTGTTAACTCACTGGTTGCAGATCCACCGGGATACGAACCCGGAACGTGCGGGTGAGAGAACAAAACACTAAGCACTACACTACGAAAATCATTACACGCATTGTGCCGTATTTCATTTACATTACATGCATTGTGCTGTATCTCATTAACATTACATGCATTGTGCAGTATCTCATTTACATAACATGCATTGTGCCGTATCTCATTTACATTACATGCATTGTACCGTATCTCATTTACAACATTACATGCATTGTGCAGTATCTCATTTACATAACATGCATTGTGCCGTATCTCATTTACATTACATGCATTGTACCGTATCTCATTTACATTAAATGCATTGTTCTGTGTCCCATTTACATTACATGCATTGTGCTGTATCTCATTTACATTACATGCATTGTGCCATATCTCATTTACATTACATGCATTGTGCCGCATCTCATTTATATTGAATGCATTGTTCTGTGTCTCGTTTACATTACATGCATTGTGCTGTATCTCATTTAAATTACATGCATTGTGCTGTATCTCATTTACATTACATGGATTGTGCCGTATATCATTTACATTACATGCATTGTGCCATATCTCATTTACATTACATGCATTGTGCCGCATCTCATTTATATTGAATGCATTGTTCTGTGTCTCGTTTACATTACATGCATTGTGCCGTATCTCATTTACATTACATGCATTGTACCGTATCTCATTTACATTAAATGCATTGTTCTGTGTCCCATTTTTATTACATGCATTGTGCCATATCTCATTCACATTACATGCATTGTGCCGTATATCATTTACATTACATGCATTGTGCCATATTTCATTTACATTACATGCATTGTGCCATATCTCATTTGCATTACACGCATTGTGCTGTCTTATTTACATTACATGCATTGTGCCGTATCTCATTTGTATTACATGCATTGTGCTGTATCTCATTTACATTACATGCATTGTGCCATATCTCATTTACATTACATGCATTGTGCTGTATCTCATTTACATTACATGCTTTGCGCCATATCACAATAACACTACATGCATTGTGCCGTATCTCATTTACATTACATGCATTGTGCTGTATCTCATTTACAATACAAGCATTGTGCTACATCTCATTTACATTATATGCATTGTGCCGTATCTCATTTACATAACATGCGTTGTGCTGTATCTCATTTACATTACATGTATTGTGCTATATCTCATTTACATTACATGCATTGTGCTGTATCTCATTTAAATTACATGCATTGTGCTGTATCTTATTTACATTACATGCATTGTGCCGTATCTCATTTACATTACATGCATTGTGCTGTATCTCATTTACATTATATGCATTGTGCTGTATCTCATTTACATTACATTCATTGTGCCGTATCTTATTTACATTACATGCATTGTGCTGTATCTCATCTAAATTACATGCATTGTACTGTATCTCATTTACATTAGGCCTACCGTGCATTGTCAGTGCTGTGTCTCATTTACATAAAATGCATTGTGCCGTATCTCATTTACATTACGTGCATTTTGGTGTATCTCATTTACATTACATGCAGTCTGCGGTATCTCATTTATATTATATGCATGTTGCCGTATCTCATTTGCATTACATGCATTGTGCTGTATCTCATTTACATTACATGCATTGTGCTGTATCTCATTTACATTACATGCATTGTGCTGTATCTCATTTACATTACATGCATTGTGCCGTATCTTATTTACATTACATGCATTGTGCTGTATCTCATTTACATTAAGAGCATTGTGTTACATGCCATTTACATTACATGCATTGTGCTGTATCTCATTTAAATTACATGCATTGGCTGTATCTCATTTACATTAGGCCTACGTGCATTGTCAGTGCAGTATCTCCTTTACATTACATGCATTGTGCCGTATCTAATTTACATTACATGCATTTTGCTGTATCTCATTTACATTACATGCATTGTGGCGTATCTCATTTACATTTCATGCATTGTGCCGTATCCCATTTATATTACATGCATTGTGCTGTATCTCATTTACATTACGTGCATTTTGGTGTATCTCATTTACATTACATGCAGTCTGCGGTATCTCATTTATATTATATGCATGTTGCCGTATCTCATTTGCATTACATGCATTGTGCTGTATCTCATTTACATTACATGCATTGTGCTGTATCTCATTTACATTACATGCATTGTGCTGTATCTCATTTACATTACATGCATTGTGCCGTATCTTATTTACATTACATGCATTGTGCTGTATCTCATTTACATTAAGAGCATTGTGTTACATACCATTTACATTACATGCATTGTGCTGTATCTCATTTAAATTACATGCATTGGCTGTATCTCATTTACATTAGGCCTACGTGCATTGTCAGTGCAGTATCTCCTTTACATTACATGCATTGTGCCGTATCTAATTTACATTACATGCATTTTGCTGTATCTCATTTACATTACATGCATTGTGGCGTATCTCATTTACATTTCATGCATTGTGCCGTATCCCATTTATATTACATGCATTGTGCTGTATCTCATTTACATTACATGTACTGTCAGTGCTGTATCTTATTTAAATTACATGCATTGTGCCGTATCTCATTTGGTGTTACGGTGTGAAACTTGCGACAGTAACAAAAAAATATAATTCTTGCCATATTTACATTTCTACAAAATAATGTTTAATTTGAATAAGCGTCCCTCGAATGTTCACACAACTATATAAAAGTAATAAATTTTTAAAGGTTATAGTTTGCATTAATGTTCCATCGTCATGCAAAATTTTCACTTTGGCTTAAAAAGAAAAACACTCCAGGGAACCCCAGAAAACTACCCTTATCTGAGAGATTTAAGATAGTAGGCCTGCTTTTCAGTAAAGATCACGAAATATATTTTCTGGTACAAAAAGGACCCCGAACTTCATTCTCTTATCAGCTTATCAAGTACAAACTTTAAAATAACATATATTTGAAAATATAATATATATATATAATGCATCGTGTCGCATCTAGATATGTTCTTCGTTAGTGTATTTCTACTTAAAAATATATGGACAGTTTGAAACAACTTGAGTTTCATTAGAAGAAAATAAACCATGAAAATAGCAAAACTGTCATCAAAATCGGTTTCAAATCAACCATTTAAACAGCATTTAAATTTTAGAGTTTATTTTTGTGACACCCAAACAAGAAATCATATGAATTTCCTTATCTTTATTTATTGTTCTTAACACTGTTTTTTGGACGGGAGCAGTTGGAAATGACAAGGAGATTTTCATACCTTCCATTAACAGATTAAATAGTAGCAGAATGGCAGGAGAAAAAAGTATAATGATTTTTAGTGACTGAAATTTAGGACAGAATAAAAAAAAAATGCATTAAAGATTTTGAGTCTTCCTCTTTTCATGCACCACAACCAGGGATTGCGGAACAAATTTTGAAGGTGAGGGAGGGGGGCGCTGAATCAGTAAATGGCAAAAATGAAAGGCGCCAATACCCTGCACACTAACTCCTAACTATATTTGGTACATATAGTGTTAGACAGGCGGGTACGAAGGATCACCTCGGTGTGGTGAGGAAGAGGGGGGGCACAAGTATCATTGACGTCGCTGCTTATTGGAAAATCTCCTTCAATTTGAGGATTCTTTTTCTTTTTCACGTAGCACGAACGTCATTAAAAATGATTTTTTTGCTTTCTTTTTAATTTCCATGAATAATTTTTAGAAAAAACCAAAGATACGCCAAATGAGATTTTTTGTGGTCAAATAAGTTTTTGTGCCCAAAAAAGCCTAAAAAAGCCCCCAAAATTAAATTATTACTTAAAAAAAGCCAATTTAGCAAAATAAATAGAATAAAATTGCGGCTAAATAAGTTTCAAGATGCTGCTTTTTTTAAGATGACGCTTTTTTTAAGATTGGCTTTAAACATGTTGAAATATAATGAAAAGCCATATACCAACCCTGATGAGTGTTATCTTATATCAATCGGCTACTAGAAGCCCTTCTGGCCTTCCTTCTTGTGTTTGGGGTGGAGGGAGGGGTGCGACATCCCCTAGAAAAACATCAAATGCAATTCCAATTTGGACTTTTGTCGGTTAAAAACATGGTATTGAAGAGAAATGGTAGGAAAATTCTTCAGAGCTTTCCCTTGGACCCCATACCAAGGCTTCGCCCATGCATAGTAACCCAAATGCTTATCTGAGTAGATTTTAACATATGTCTTTAAAATTGTCTTCTTTTCATTAGTTACACCCCTAGTGCTCGAAATAAAAAGAAAATTCCGTTTATGCACAAGTGAAAAAATTGCATTGGCAAACTGTTAAGGTAAGTTCCATTACCGACATTGCTCAGGCTGCTAATCTCATTCAATTTTCGAGAACTTTTCTTAATTCTCAGGAAATTTCTTTCATTTTCGGTGAATTGTTTGCCAATCAGTAGGGAAATTGTGTTCTTTTTGGGGCAATTTTCGGGAAATTTCTTCATTTTAGGTCATTTTCTTCGATTTTAAGGAAATTTTTGTCAATTTTCTGGAAATTGAAATTTGACCAAAATTTCAAATAATTAAACCAAATTTTTCTTCAATTTACCTTCATTTTCGGAAACTTTTCTTCGAGATTAGCAAAATTTTGTTCATTTTCTTGCACATTTCTTAAAATCTTGGTGAACTTGGTTGTTTTTGGAAAATTTCCTGAATTTTCAATATTTAGGCAATGTTCTTCAATTTTAAGGAAAGTTTTCCAATTGTCAATTTTCTTTCATTTTTTAAAAATTTGTTGACAAATTTTATCAAATCTCACATAATTTGACTAAATTTTTCTTCACTGAAATTGTACCAATTGTTTCCATTTCATATTAATAATTTGCCAATTTACCTCCCAATCGGAAAAACCAGCGGGAAGGTGAAACCCTGTTAGGCTCTAATATTTGTATTTCTTTTAATTTTTGCACAGCCAAAAAGTGTGAATAAAGCGCCCCCAGCCCGCCTTCGTCCTCGCGGTCCCTGACAACTGAATATGAAATATGTACCTGTCCATATACCTAAGTTTAGATAATCATGATAAGGCTGTAAGGTAATAGAGAATTTCCACTCACAAAGGGTCCCCTATACGGAAAAATCTAAAGTCCTAGTTAGATAAAGCAAAACAGCAATCCCTGTTCAGAGCCCAATAGTAGTTTGGAGCATATTGAATAATGAATAATCTTAAAGCTTATTGTATAAAATAATGTATAGGCCCTTTTAGAGAAAAAGGGGCTCGTTAGATTTATTCTAAAATAGAATACTATTGTTGCACACACTTGTAAGTACTTTCATTATCGCCAAAATATTGACAGGTTGTCGAGTCAAGTATCAACGTTGGTTAGTTTCGTGATAGAAATTTGAAAATAATAGCAACGGTAGGTAAAGATTCAAACCCAATTTACTTTTCGAACAAATTTACAAAAAGACATTACGAGAAGAAGAAAAACATTGATACTATTTTCCGGACCGTTGGGTTAGATAATCTAATGTGGGCGTAAAAAGTGTTTTTAGCTCACATCCCTTTAAGGAATTTTGAGCTTAACGCCAAATCCCGAATGCGAGTGGAATTTTTGCAGCGTTTGTCATAATCTCAGCGTTTCTTCGATAAATTACTGTGTTGTCTTGCTTGCCTTAGAGGAGCACTAGACCGAAACGTAAGGGCGCTTGTTTTTCCGAATTTCACAGGTATATTATCCACAACAGATCAATAAACTGCATGCCTCCATAGCCCACATGCGACGCCGAGGCAAAGGTCACTTGAATATTCCTATTATCCAGAAAATTGCTATACCGTTGTGTGCTAGATAAGCATTTCATTTTATAAAAATACGCCCTCACTTTTCTGTTTAGCGTTTTTTTTAAATAGATCGATCCGTCGATGCAATAGCGGTATGTATTGGTGCGTATAATTCGAATGTATTTTGCATTTGAAATTTCACCAAAAACGACTCCAAAATGTTTTGTTATTTTCGCTCTGCGCGATCCGAATTAATTTAGCATTTAAAATACTATAGTGTTTGGTACCGAACAATTCCGATGGAAAGAAAACTCTGCTTTTATTAGCTCGGGCCTTAAAATACAGTCTGACATATGTGCTTATTGGGCTTGGGATCTGTCTCACAGTATAGCCAAATTAGGGTATTGCACTTGCTGTTGAGAGCTCGTTTGGGATATAGCATGGGTTTAAAAACTACTTAAAGCTCATGAATGGCTAAATTAGCCAGAAAAGACCATCCTATCTATATAACGCAATTGAATAACTCGGGTTATTAAATCACCAATGTGTAAATAACTCACTTATGAAAACATCCTTTCAAAATCCAAAAAGGTCCTCTGTCACAGGTTACACACATGACCTGGCCCTGTAGTAAGCCTATCTGCAATAACTTAGCTCTTCACGAAAATTTCTTTTGTTTGCATACAGATGATAAAAGACTTATCTGTGATGGGTATCTTGGAGAATTAGTTCGGGGGTCAACTAAGTCCATCTTGTATGAAAGGGGGCTTCAACAGAAATTTATCAAATCTTTTTAGGTATATTTTGTTATAATGATCGCCACTTGGAAATGTATTTGTGGGAGCTATTATTGATCAAATTTGATTCAATAAATATTTCTTTGCTCAGAATGGCTAATATATATGCTAGCAATATGAAGAAACTATGCCATAGTTAAAATCATGTTTTGTTGCAAGGATGTAAAGTCCATCTTGAGTTTATACAAGAGTATAATTTCAATTTCCCTCAAAAGAAAACTATTAGCAATGTGCATTATATTGCTGTTGAGGTCCAAGTTCTTTAGGCTTACTTGACAAACAGTTGTCATATATTCAAACGATATCAAAGTTCCAATTCGCAGTGGGGCAACTAGAGTTCTGGGTGCTCGTAGGGATTTCGGCCACTGCATCGATGTCGGAACCACTGCGGAGAAGGGGACACTGCCCCTGACCCTATTGGAAGGGGGGCAGAAGGTGTTTTATTTTTAATTGTGCGGACGGGGGCAGAGGGTTCATACATTTAGAATTTATTTGACACAATTAAAGCATGTCATTTACCAAGAGCACCAAAACCGAGAACCGTGGTGGGAGGGGGCAGGCCCCCAATAATTTTCTAAGCAGCAATTTTCAAATGAAGCTTTTTACCTATTCGACCGATGGGTAATTGTCAACATTGGTCCTGGCTCCCAATCTCAAAGCCAGAGGCGGAATTTGCTTACTGAGAGGTATGCATATATATATATATATATATATATATATATATATATATATATATATATATATATATATATATATATATATATATATATATATATATATATATATATATATATATATATATATATATATATATATATATATATATATATATATATATATATATATATATATATATATATATATATATATATATATATATATATATATATATATATATATATATAGATATATATATATAGATATATATATATATATATATATATATATATATATATATATATATATATAGATATATATATATATATATATATATATATATTTATATATATATACATATGTATATGAATATATATATATATATATTTATATATATATACATATGTATATGAATATATATATATATATATATATATATATATATATATACATATATATATATATATATGTATTTACATGTATATGTATATGTATGTGTATATGTATATATACACATATATATATATTTATATGTATATGTATGTGTATATGTATGTATATATATATATATATTTATATATCTATATATATATATATATATATATATATATATATATATATATATATATATGTATTTACATGTATATGTATATGTATGTGTATATGTATGTGTATATGTATGTATGTATATATATATATATATATATATATATATATATATATATATATATATATATATATATGTATATATATATATATATATATATATATATATATATATATATATATATATATATATATATATATATATATATATATATATATACATACACATACATATACACATACATATACACCTACATATACATATACATGTAAATACATATACATGCATATACACATACATATATACATACATATACATATATATGTAAATACATATATATATATATATATATATATATATATATATATATATATATATATATATATATATATATATATATATATATATAGATATATAAATATATATATATATATATATATATAGATATATAAATATATATATATATATATACATACATATACACATACATATACATATAAATATATATGTGTATATATACATATACACATACATATACATATACATGTAAATACATATATATATATATATATATATATATATATATATATATAGATGTATAAATATATATACATACATATACACATACATATACATATAAATATATATGTGTATATGTATACATATATATGTGTATGTATATATATATATGTATATATATATATATATATATATATATATATATATATATATATATATATATATATATATATATATATATATATATATATGTATATACATTTAAATGTATATTTATATATATATATATATATGTATATATATATATATATACATTTATATTTGTATATATATATACATATATATATATATATATATATATATATATATATATATACATTTATATTTGTATACATATATACATATATATATATATATATATATATATATATATATACATTTATATTTGTATATATATATATATATATATATATATATATATATATATATATATATATATATATATATATATATATATATATATATATATATATATATATATATATATATATATATATATATATAATGTTTTACACTCAAAATAGCCAGATTCACTGCTGCAATACCCGACAACGAAATAAATTTCACTCTTTTTCCTGCAATAGTAAGAATGCATGCTCAAAAGAGCTTAAGAAATCAATCAGTAGATGTCTGGAATTCACTGCAATTACATGATAAAACAGTTTGTTCTATATCCCATTTAAAGTATTATCTTAAGATGTATTTCATAAGCACATATTAACTTATTCTTTTTCCTTAATCCTTTTTATGGTTTTGTTACTGGTGTGGGGTTGGGGTGAATGTGTGTGGGACGGGCAGTGGAGTTATTGAGCTTCCTAGGTTAATATATAACTTGTATTTTTAAAATTAGTAGATGTGTTAATGGAATATGGGAGGGTGAGGTGGGTGGGTCAGATGGGGGGAGTAATTATATTCGGTAGCTTAGTAACCACCGTATGTATGTGGTTTGCTTCCTTTATAGCCAGGGGAGTGATTGCCACATTAAGCTCACTAGAGTTTTTGCAATCACTCAATATCCCAACTTGCATATTTCAGTCATTTATTACATTAATTGTCATTGATTAGCATCTTCATTGGAAATATTTCTTTTTGAGAGCTTTTGATATAATTTATTATATACAGTATGACTGTTAATCTATATTTACTTTGATGCATATTCTTTAATATTACTTATTTAGTGATTTTCGTTTTATTTTATTTAATGTTATGTAATGTCAAGTTGTGGATGAACAAATAAATGATATAAAATGAAAATAAATGAAATGTGTGTTTTGCGAAGAAACAAAAACAGGTATAATCATAAATTTCTCTTCAATACCATGGTTTTTCCAGATAAATAGTCAACATTGGAATTAGACCTACGATTTTTTCTAGAGTTGGCCCCCCGTTTCCTACACATACTGTATGAGCATAGGCGGGATTTTTTTTTTTTTTTTTTTGGGGAGGGGGAAGGCGTGGCAAGGGCATCTATCTTGTCCCACTCCCTCTTTTTTCCAAATGTATACTTTTGTATGGTGATATTTTGTACCTTAGCGTGATTTTGTGATTCGGACACACACACACACACACTTTTAGTTTTTCTCCACTTTTGGTTGGCAAATCCTGTCTCCTTTGAGATTAGGAGGCCAGGAAGAATATGTTGGCAATTGACCACCGGGAAAATAGGTACAAATCATAAGGAGAGGACGTACGGTAAAACGTGTGGGAGAGTTTGAAAACCTCCCCTTAATTGGTCAAATCTTAAAAATGAAATACTGTTTTGAAAAGAAAACATGCTGCCATGATATGCTTGGTTTCAGATGTACATATTGAGAAAAAACATTGTCAGAAGATTTGACCAATCTGGAATCCTACTCTTTTAATTTCTTGCCTTCAGAGCCCGGCGTATCAGGCTGAATTAAAGCAACTCCTTTTTCATATATCAGTATATCAGTCCCGATATCAGTATATGCATTGGATAAATCACTGTTTTAAAGTGTCATGGCAAGTATTCAACAAAATCTACAAAGTTTATCGGGAACTTATTTTTATGATTAATTATTGTTTAAATTATACAATTGAAACATAATTTGACGGTTGGCATTGGTGTCAATAATCTTTTTTAATCGTTTGGAAAATCCTTATTTTCCCGGCTCGTACAGGTAAATATCTCTGGATGGATTAAAACTAGGTCAGCTAATGAGAGAGAATACGTAATCTGCTTAAATTGTTTTCATTTTTTTTGGGGTGGTCACAAAATTACGATAAGATGCAAAATAAATCACCATACAACAGTACACATTTTGGGAAAGAGTGGGGTGGGGCAAGTGTTTCTTGCTCCCCAAATCCAGTTTAGGCTCAAAGCATAGGTCTATGGGTAGGAACCTGGAACCAGGGGGGCGTTCCCTCACTTTTCCGAAAACTGACAAAAGTTTCCCTTTTTCAATAAAAGTGCCTAAGTTCCTTTCGACACCCCTGGCCATGGCCCCTATCCCTCGGATCCTATCACCACTGCATTATTCTTTCTAACATTGCCATATTATCAGTATCATGCAAATTGAGGGACGGGGAACATCGAGGTTCGGTTTGTTTCAATATTTTTGCTTGCTCCCACCTGCCAAATATTTAACTCAAAGTTTGTATTTCTTAAATTTTGAATTATTAGCCATTTAATTCCTTCCCAAACTTCCTTCAGAGAGAACTTATTCCATCATCTCACGGACGTGTTGCACACATGTACGTTCGAAAGTTTGTCTCAATTTAATTATCAAGAAACTTTACTAAACTGTAACATATATGTATGTGTAAACACTGATTTACTCGATTCGTGAACCGCGCAAGAAAATGTTGGCCAAAATAAATTGTAATAAATGGGAACAAAAACATTCAATATTGATTATTTCTTACTGATTCTATTTTCTAAACAGTCTGGTCATTTTCATAACTAAAGGAGAGGTAAATTAATTTGAAATGGAAAGGATGTTTGTGCAATAAGCCTAACCCTTTGTCCAGGTCGACTCATGGCGTATGAATACATGTGATAAGAGAAGTTTGTTTACGATGAGAATTGCGTCATGAGCTTGGAAACTTTATCGTGTAATTTAATGGGTGAGTAAGCAAGTAATGCAACTCGGAAACGGGGGTACAAAATATGATAAGCCGACCAAATTTATGTTAATGGCTGGGTGTTTGGGACACATTTTTTATGCGGCCTTAGGATCGTAATGTTTTCATCATTTTGCGCAAATTCTGTCTTGTTTCAAAATGCTTTAAACTTATAATGACCCTTTTTTTATGAATTTTGTCATAGATTTATTTTTCTACAATACTTTATTAGTAGATATTGATTTATTCATAGCTTAAATATTGGTTAGAAACAACTAGATTCCAAGAAAATATAAAGAAAATTCTCTGCAATTGCTCCTACGTTATGAATCATTTTCACCAAATTTTGCCAAATATGACCAAAAACATTTCCTGTTGTACCCAAAACCAATTTTTATGCAGAAATGTGTATTTATTTGATAAGACTGATTAAAGTTATAACATTATATAAAATAATTTTAAGATTAATTAGATATTCTAGGAATCATGGTAAAGAAAGAGTCTCAGATTCCTGATTTTCAATATTTTTTGGGTAAAGTCTGTTTTGTTTCAAAATGGAACGAACCCCTTTTTCGAGAGAATTTTTAATAGATTTCTTTTTCTATAATATGGGTAGATATTGGTTAGAAATAACTAGATTTCTAGACAATATATAGGAAATTCTCACCAATTGCCCCTGCGCCAAGTTTTCACCATATTTTGCCTAAATATGACCAAAAACGTGTCCTGTTGTACCCAAATCCAATCTTTATGCAGAATTCTTATTTATTTGATAAGACTGATCAAAGTTATAACATTATTTGAAATAATTTGAAGATCAATTAAATATTCTAGGAATTATGGTAAAGAAAGAGTCTCAGATTCCTGATTTTCATTATTTTGGGTAAAGTCTGTCTTGTTTCAAAATGGAACGAGCCCCTTTTCGAGAGAATTTGTAATAGATTTCTTTTTCTATAATATGGGTAGATATTGGTTAGAAACAACTAGATTTCTAGACAATATATAGGAAATTCTCACCAATTGCCCCTGCGCCAAGTTTTCACCATATTTTGCCTAAATATGACCAAAAACGTGTCCTGTTGTACCCAAATCCAATCTTTATGCAGAATTCTTATTTATTTAATAAGACTGATTAAAGTTATAACATTATTTGAAATAATTTAAAGATCAATTAAATATTCTAGGAATAACTGTCAAAAAAGATCTCAGATTCATGATTTTCATAATTTTGCACAAAGTCTGTCTTGTTTTAAAATGGATCAAACTTATAATGACCCCTTTCAATTTTGAAATTTTTTTCACAGATTTATTTTTCTACAATACTGTATGGGTAGATATTGACTTATTCATAGCTTGAGTATTGGTTAAAAACAAGTAGATTTCTAGAAATATTAAGGAAATTCTCTGCAATCGCCCCTGTGTTATGGATCATTTTCAGCACTGAGATTCTGCCGAAATATGACCAACAACATGCCCTGTTGTACCTACAACCAATTTTTATGCAGAATTTTGTGTTTATTTGATACGAATGATCAAAGTTATAATATTATTTGAAATAATATAAGATCAGTGAGATATTCTAGGAATGACGGTCAAAAAAGAGTCTCACATTCATGATTTTCATAAGTTTGCCGAAAATCTGTCTTATTTCATAATTGATCAAACTTATAATGACCCCTTTCAATTTTGAAGAATTTTTTCACAGATTAATTTTTCTACGATACTGTATGGGTAGATATTGACTTATTCATAGCTTGAATATTGGTTAGAAACAACTAGATTCCTAGGAAATATAAAGGAAATTTTCTCCAATCGCCCCTGTGCTATAAATTATCTTTAGCAGATTTTGCCTAAATATGACCAACAACATGTTTTGTACCCAAAACCAATTGTTGTGCAGAATTTTGTGTCTATTTTATAAGACTGATCAAAGTTATAACATTACATGAAATAATTTCAAAAACCAAATAGATTTTCTAGGAATTATGGTCAAGAAAGAGTCTCAGATTCATGATTTTCATAATTTGCGCCAAGTCTGTATTTTTTTTTAAATGGATCAAACTCCATTTTTAAGAAATGTTTTCATAGAATTATATTTCTACAATATGAGTAGATATTGAATTATTCATAGCTTGAATATTGGTTAGAAATAACTAGATTCCTAGAAAATATGGAGGAAATTCTCTGAAATTGCCCCTGTGCTTTGAATTATTTTCACCAGATTTTGCCTAAATATGATCAATGTACCCACAACCAATTTGTATGCAGAAATTTGTATCTATTTGATAAGAATGATCTGAGTTATAACATTATATAAAATATTTTAAAGATTAATTAGATATTCTAGGAATGATAGTCAAGAAAAAGTCTCAGATTCAAGATTTTTGGTTCGCATGCGAAGCATAATGCGAACCTATATAATGGCGATTACGTCCGTCCTTCTGTCCGTCCTTCTGTCCGTCCTTCTGTCCGTCCTTCTGTCCGTCCTTCTGTCCGTCCTTCTGTCCGTCCTTCTGTCCGTCCTTCTGTCCGTCCTTCTGTCCGTCCTTCTGTCCGTCTTTCTGTCCGTCCTTCTGTCCGTCCTTCTGTCCGTCCTTCTGTCCGTCTTTCTGTTCGTCCTTCTGTCCGTCCTTCTGTCCGTCCGGCTGTTCGTCCTTCTGTCCGTCCGGCTGTCCGTCCTTCTGTCCGTCCTTCTTTCCGTCCTTCTGTCCGTCCTTCTGTCCGTCCTACTGTCCGTCCTCCTGTCCGTCCTACTGTCCGTCCTTCTGTCCGTCCTTCTGCCCGTCCTTCTGTCCGTCCTTCTGTCCGTCCTTCTGTCCGTCCTTCGGTCCGTCCTTCTGTCTGTCCTTCTGTCCGTCTTCTGTCTGTCCTTCTGTCCGTCCGGCTGTCCGTCCTTCTGTCTGTCCGGCTGTCGTCCTTCTGTCGTCCTTCTGTCCGTCCTTCTGTCCGTCCTTCTGTCCGTCCTTCTGTCCGTCCTCCTGTCTGTCTTTCTGTCCGTCCTTCTGTCCGTCCTTCTGTCCGTCCTTTTGTCCGTCCTTCTGTCCGTCCTTCTGTCCGTCCTTCTGTCCGTCCTTCTGTCCGTCCTTCTGTCCGTCCTTCTGTCCGTCCTTCTGTCCGTCCGGCTGTCCGTCCTTCTGTCCGTCCGGCTGTCCGTCCGGCTGTCCGTCCGGCTGTCGTCGGCTGTCGTCCGGCTGTCCGTCGGCTGTCCGTCCGGCTGTCCGTCCGGCTGTCCGTCCGGCTGTCCGTCCGGCTGTCCGTCTGGCTGTCCGTCGGCTGTTCGTCGGCTGTCCGTCCGGCTGTCCGTCCCGCAGTCCGTCCGGATGTCCGTCAGACTTTCCGTCCGGCTGTCGGTCCGGCTGTCCGTCCGGCTGTCCGTCCGGCTGTCCGTCCGGCTGTCCGTCCGGCTGTCCGTCTGGCTGTCCGTACGGCTGTTCGTAAGGCTGTCCGACCGGTTGTCCGTCCGGGTCTCCGTTTGGCTGTCCGGCCTGCTGTCCGGCCAGCTGTCCGTCGGATGTCCCTCCGGCTGTCCCTCCGGCTGTCTGTCCGGCTCTCCGTCCGGCTGTCCGTCCGGCTGTCCGTCTGGCTGTCCGTACGCCTGTTTGTAGGGCTGTCCGGCCGGCTGTCCATCCGGCTGTCCGTCCGGCTGTCCGTCCGGCTGTCCGTCCGGCTGTCCGTCCGGCTGTCCGTCCGGCTGTCCGTCCGGCTGTCCGTCCGGCTGTCCGTCCAGCTGTCCGTCCGGCTGTCCGTCCAGCTGTCCGTCCGGCTGTCCGTCCGGCTGTCCGTCCGGTTGTCCGTCCGGCTGTCCGTCCGGCTGTCCGTCCGGCTGTCCGTCCGGCTTTCCAATATTCTATTATATTATTTATATTATATTTTGAAACAAGACAAACTTTGCGCAAAATTATAATTAGAACGGTAAATACGGTCATGGTTCGCATGCCCATGCAAATTGACACCCATATCATATAACCCAACCAATTATAAAAATGGCATCTCACACTAAATCCCACATGGCATCCCATGTCCCAGATACCATCCCATTCCATGTCCCACATGACATCCCATCCCATGTCCCACATGACATCCCATAGGCTCCATAAGAAGTCTCCTCTTAGCTATCACAGTCCCTGTTTGAGCATATTATGTATGATAGTGTCAATTCATATAATACCTTATATGCAAATGACTTGTTGAAATGGGGTGGGACCCCATGTCCCACATGGCATACAATACCATCCCATGTCCCACATGACATTCCATCTCATGGAATTCCACCCTATGTACTGCATGGCATTCCACCATATATCGCACATGGCATTCCACCCTGTTCCACATGGCATCCTACCCCATGTCCCACATGGCATCCCACCTTATGTCCCACATGGCATCCCACCCTATGTCCCACATGACGTCCCATAGGCTTCATAATAAGTCTCATCCTAGCTATCACAGTCCCTAAACTAGAAAAAGAAATCTATGAAAAAATCTCTTGCAAAAGGGGCTCGTTCCATTTTGAAACAAGACAGACTTTACCCAAATTAATGAAAATCATGAATCTAAGACTCCTTCTTTACCATAATTCCTAAAAAATCTAATTAATCTTAAAATTATTTCATATAATGTTATAACTTTGATCAGTCTTATCAAATAGATACACATTTCTGCATAAAAATTGGTTTTGGGTACAATAGGAAATGTTTTTGGTCAAATTTTGGCAAAATCTGGTGAAAATAATTCACAACACAGGGGCAATTACAGAGAATTTTCTTTATATTTTCTTGGAATCTAGTTGTTTCTAACCAATATTCAAGCTATCAATAAGTCAATATTTACTCATACAGTATTGTAGAGAAATAAATCTATGAAAACATTTCTAAAAAAAGGGTCAATATAAGTTTGAAGCATTTTGAAACAAGACAGAATTTGCGCAAAATGATGAAAACATTACGATCCTAATACCGCATTACAAATGTGTCCCAAACACCCAACCATTAAGATAAATTTGGTCGGCTTATCATATTTTGTACCCCCGTTTCCGAGTTGCATTACTTGCTTACTCACTCTTTAAATTACACGATAAAGTTTCCAAGCTCATGACGCAATTCGCATAGTAAACAAACTTCTCTTATCACATGTATTCATACGCCATGAGTTGACCTGGACAAAGGGTTAGGCTTATTGCACAAACATCCTTTTCATTTCAAATTAATTTACCTCTCCTTTAGTTATGAAAATGACCAGACTGTTTAAAAATAGAATCAGTAAGAAATAATCAATATTGAATGTTTTTGTTCCCATTTATTACAATTTATTTTGGCCAACATTTTCTTGCGCGGTTCACGAATCGAGTAAATCAGTATTTACACATACATATATGTTACTGTTTTGGTATAGTTTCTTGATAATTAAATTGAGACGAACTTTCTAACGTACATGTGTGCAACACGTATGTGAGATGATGGAATAAGTTCTCTCTGAAAAAAGTTTGGGAAGGAATCAAATGGCTAATAATTCAAAATTTAGGAAATACAAACTTTGAGTAAAATATTCGGCAGGTGGGAGCAAGCAAAAATATTGAAACAAACCGAACCTCGATGTTCCCCGTCCCTCGATTTGCATGATACTGATAATATGGCAATGTTAGAAAGAATAATACAGTGGTGCTAGAATCCGAGGGATAGGGGCCATGGCCAGGGGTGTCGGAAGGAACTTAGGCAAGGAATGGGGGGGGGGGGAGACAGTAATTGAGGGGCACTTTTATTAGAAAAGGGAAATTTTGTCAGTTTTCGGAAAAGTAAGTGAACGCCCCCTGGTTCCTGGTTCCTACACATAGACCTATGGTTTGAGCGTAAGCTGGATTTAGGGAGCAAGAAGCACTTGCCCCACCTTACTTTTTTCCAAAATGTTTACTATTGTATGGTGATTTATTTTGCATCTTATCGTAATTTTGTGACCCCCCAAAAAATAAACTCCTCTCATCCCCATCCCCCTCCCCATTCCCTAGACAGTAGCCTTAAAGGGCCCCTTTCCCTCAACTTGTTTATTCAGCCGAAAAGATACATGGATGAATCTCTTTCTGTTGGAACCGTTATATCTTGGGGGTTACATAAATAGCAATGACAGCAACTTTATCCTGTATTGGGATCCAGATAGTAGCCTTAAAGGGCCCTTGTCCCTCAACTCGTTTATTCAGCCGAAAAGATACATGGATGATTCTTCTTCCATTGAAACCGTTATACCATGGGGGTTGCATAAATAACAATGACAGCAACTTTATCCTGTACCGGGGCCGAGACAGGAGCCTTAAAAGGCTTCTGTCCCTATTAAGTCGTTTAATCAGCAGAAAATATACAGGATGAATCTTTTCCCTTTAGAGTCATTATTCCCGGAGAACACATAATTGTCAATGACAGCAAATTGATCTTGTAACAAGGCATAGACAGTAGCCTTAAAGGACCTATACATAGTGTGTTATTAAGTCGAAAAGATACATGGATCAACTCTCTTCAATTTGAGGTTTTGTGCATGGCGGTTGCAAAGATACCACTGTCTGCTACTTTGTCCCATATTGTGACCCATACAGTAATCATTAAGGGTTGAATGGCCCTAACAGATAATTGAGTTGAAGCTATACGTGGGTAATACTTTTACATTGGAACTATTGCACCATTACTTAAGAAAAATAGAAAATTATCGTTACCAAGAAAGACATGGTCGGAAGATACAGGAACTCTTTAACGAAGTAAATATTTTGATGAAAACAACACTCTGACAAATTACTTTAGTATTAAAAACTTTATTGAAAGTGTATCTTTTAAGTTTCATTAATATGGTTTTCTCTAGAAAAAAATAAAAGTGCGCCCAAAGTGAACGTGGTTGTGGGCAATATTTACAACAAATTGTACGCTTGTTATAATGAGAAAAAAAAGATCGCCCAAAGCTGGGACGGTCAGTTTTGCTTAAACTATTAACAACTTTAGATTCTAGATTGAACTGTTTTGTTTGCTTTTGAGTGAGGGAGGAGGGGGGAGGTAGAGCGTGAATGTGTTCAAGGCAATGCTATGAAGATATTTTGATATGTGCATTTTATGTACCCTCTATGATTTTTTATTTGAAAGCCTCTCTTTTCCCCTCCTCCTTTACGTTCAAACCTATCAAATAGAAGCTAAAGAATGGTTGTTGGTTGTGTATACATGTATGTTCTGGCATTCATGCAACACCACCCTTAAATATTGATATTCTTTAATGTGTTAATAATTAACAAGAAAACGAAATAACTTTAATGCTTGCAATGACATAAGAAGCATGATAAATCTTTTGTTTGTGCTTGATAAATAAGTTGTGGGTATGATTTATGTTAAATAAGATTATTTTCATCTCACAGTAGTATCAATGAATTATGAATGAAGCATTTTTGTTTTAGCTATTTATAAAACTGTCAAATGGATCAAATTTAGTAGAGTACAAATTATGGATGGTATCATAACAAATTAGCAATGGCTTGTGTGCATTAACAAATAAGTTAATAATGAGTTAGCAGTTTATGCTTGATCCTCCTCTTCTTCTTTCTCCCACTTGCAGTTACAATTATCACTCCATGGCTGGTCATTCAAAATAATGTCATTGTCCAAATCCTTGATTAAAGTGTCTTTAAAATCACATGGATCGCTTTCTGTGTCAAAGGGCATAGCGTGTTCTAGCTCTACGTCGTCATCAATGATCATGGTGTCCGGATGATATGATCCTGCAAGCCAGTAAGGAACATAACGACCATCCTCATTAGCGACCCATCCGAAATTCAGTGGAATAAGTCTTTCGTTGGTTGAGAGGTATGAGCTCGTCTCCACATCATAGCTATATCCTTCAGCAGAAATTGAGCAAGTCTTTTCTTGAATGTACCATTGTTCAGCAAGTGGATGCCTTTTCTCTACTGCTGTTGTGCCGCCCCTGTAATGATTATAGTCTTCATTTCATCATTTGTAGAACATCTACTCAGCCCTTCAAAATCTTTGATGGATGGATTTTCATACTTATCCAGATGAAGGGAATCCTCACTGGCAGAACACACCTTCACCATGATATCTTTAACCATTTTGCCATAGGTTGATTTGTTAGGACGGGCAAAACTTCATGGAGAACAAGTCCACCATCCAAAAGATGGCATTGATCTTGGAACCTAAAGCATTATCTTGGTTTGATTTTGGTAGTCTGGATTCTAGGAGCTTGTTAGGGTTTGCTTTATTTGTTTCCGTTGGAGTGCCATCAGCATGTGCGAGAGCGAGTGGAATCTCAGTAATTGGGAAACAAAGTACATCATGTAAATGTTAGATTTCGATAACAGATAGCCGAATGCATCACGGACACCTTCAGCTGCTGCTAGAGCCGTCTTCTCTCTTGAGGGTTTTCTTTTCACATTTGCGACAGCAAAGTTCTGAACCTTCACGCGCTTGACAGTCATCAGAAATCGGTTTTCATCTTTGATGCACTCTTTATGGAACTCATGCCTCATTATTTCTCCTCTCTGCAGTGTTCCTAGAAGGTAAGTACTGGTCGCTGAAGTAGCAGCCTTTCGAGTGGCAATTTTTACTAATGTGGTTGGTGCTTTAATTGCAAATGGATCACATGTAGAGCGAAGAACTTTGTGGAATTTTTCTGCATCATTATTGTCCTGCCGAATCCTCCACTTGCGTAACTGGTTAGCTGGGGTTTTACCAGATTGGATGCCACTCATCTCTTTCATCTCAGTCACAGCCATACTTTGTTGAGTTAGTACATAGCAGTGTTACTCCCTCTGACTTCACCTGTTTCCTGAAGGAATTCTAGCTTGCATGAATTGTGATAGTGTAGATCAACAGTCCAGTAGCATTCCCATTAATGGGAACATTAGGAATTGGTTCTGGGCATGCGCCAAACGTTTGTCTCTCTAGTTGAGTCATCCTCTAATCAGTCGTTCTCTTCATCATACTGCACGCAATCAATGAGCGCATTGTTTTGATCTCGTTAATGCTGCAGTGTACACACAATACAATCCGCGGTTTGTATGGTTTAATAGTACGGACAACGAGGTTAGCTAACTCCCTTACTGTTATACCTTTCACGCTCAGTAGGCCTACAAAGAGATATATCGTTACGAAATTATAGTGAAGTATTACATATACATCTCGGATTGTCCAGGCTAAGCGCCCAGTTATCATACCAACTTTTATGTGAACTTTCAGTGACAGATCGTGTGAGTATGACCGTCACTGACAGGTTTCACACTGTGTTACTGTATTGAATCCTAAGGAAATGAGTCACAGCGTCAGTACACACTGGACAACTTGCCACAAAATTTCAATTTAACTCGCGTAGGATTCTAGGAAAGATGGTTTTGAATTAAACACTCAAGGTATTATACAAAATGTATGTATAAATAATTCCCAAAGATGAATCTTTTGAAACAAACAGGCAAACGGATAGAAATTCAAGCACTATCTCAACTGTTCAATGTAAAAACAACGCGAAGAACGATGGCGACCGAGATCTAGGCCAGGGCAGCTGCTGTTGTGTCTACGCATATATTCTTATCAGCCTGAAACACGTCTACAACATAGAGGTCAAGTACGGGTCACGGTATACTCTTTGCAATAGCTCAAAAACGGCGTGGTGAACCTATGTTATGGGAGTGGAAAAAGCATAGGTATTAGTATTACGCTTAATGTTTTGCGCATCCAAAATTTCCCCAATGTCTAGGATTTTTCTCCCAGCCGTTTGAAGTTCCGCACGTACGTTATAGGTATAGAGGCTGGAAAATGTGTCTGTGTTAATGGCGCTGACCATTGGTCAAATGTTCCCATTAATGGGAACAAATTTGTTCCCATTAATGGGAATGCTACTGGACTGATCAAGCGCTACTAAGTCTTCGGAACTCAGAGCTAATACTTTTAGCCCCTTGCTGCCTTTTGAAGCATTAATAATAATATCACTAGCTTCTATCATCTCTACCTTATGAAGCTTTTCAAAATTAGACGACCAAAAAATGATTTTTGTCTTCGCTTTATATTTGAATAGAAGATACAGTGTCCTAAGACCCTTTTTTGGATCTGACTGTGGCAAGTCAGATTTGCGTATGGATTCCGTTCTTGTTGTTTGCTTTAGGATTCATTAACATCTTTTTGTGTGTTTCTTTTCACAGCACAGTATCAACTGTGACAATCGGTATGATAGTACAAATCACTGGTTGCGTCCCACAAACAGAATGTCTTGTGTAGCTTTTGCAAAATGATCGCTACTTAAAGACCTTCTCCGTTCTGCGGCTTTTCGTACGGTGTCCTTTGATTTGTATTTCTTTACCCCCTGTTTCTCATTATTGTCTCTCTTACAGATGATGCATGGCTACAAGACAAATTCATGAAGTTGACATTTAATACCTTCACCCTCTCAAAACTTTGGACGTTTTCAAATTGATGTTGCTTTCTTTGGTCATTAAAGTAATAATAGACGGAAAACAAAGCCTGCTGGAACATCATTAAATATAGCGTATATGTGCACTATCACACCACAATTACTATCTTCTAATCCAATATTTTCATTACTTTTTATTATTGATTCATTTCTTCACCTGGGAGTGGTCACAACTATAAGGCCTTATCTTACAGAGGCCAGCCTACCTACTTTATTTTTCCCGTGTGCTTCATGAATAAAAGATGAGATAAATACGTAAATAAATCATAAAACATACAAAAGACTGACCATTTCACAATAAGGATATAGGATAAGTAATATGATATATGGAAGTTGAGCTTGCACACAATGGTGTAGTCAGGATTTTTTTCGGGGGTGAGGTGGGGGAATAAATTTTCAAGAACATAAAAGAAAAGAAAAAAGTCATCAGCTATCATTTTTCACAAAATTTTGAAAAGCGGTGGGGGAGGAAGGGGGAGGGGTGATATGAGTTTCAGTTTATTTCAGTTTTTGGCTACGTGTGATATGCTCACCTATATATATGCTCACCTGGGTGAAACATATTTTTATCTGTAATTTGATCATTTTTTATGTGGGATTCGGGGGGACACGTCTCCCGTATCACCCACCCCCCTTTGGTTACGCCAATGCTTGCACATACATAAATGAAATCACTTGTCTCATTAAGAGCAGCAGATTGAATAGTCTGTTTAATCCCAATATATTTTCGATCATATATCTGCCTTTGACTTAAAAGGTGCTATTTATATATTACCTTCAGGGGCGTCGCCAGCTCAGAAAAAACTAAAGTGGACATAATTTTTTGTGTGCTAAATTAAATTGACCCGTCTTGTACGGTTTTGATAAGGTGCGATGTGAGTAACCAAAAGTGTGCAAAGAGATTGATATCAATTATCCCTCTCCCCTCCCCTCCCCGCCCCTCATAACAAATGTTCTTTGTTTTTGCGGATTTGGAGGAATTCAGACATTCGGCCCTGGGAATACTGGGGTGTACATGTCCACCCAGTCAACCCCTTCGCCCCCGTGGCAACGCCCTTGATTAGCTTTCCTTATGAAATATGTGTCAAATTCTTACCTGCAATACTGAGTCCATGTTGTCAGTTGATACCTTAAAGGAATATTCTTATGGATTTTCTTTTTTTCTTTTTTTTTCATATATGAAAATCTATAAAAACAAAGTGGTGAAAAAAACTATGTTAATATCTTATTCCGTTTAGAAGTTATAAGAATTGTAACAGTAGAAAATGTCATTAAAACACCTTGTACAGTATATGTCCTTCAGCTTGGGGATGTCACCAAGGCAAATCCAGCACAGTTCTTATGTATTTCTTATAAATTAAATCCCCCTTTTTTTTACATTATCGAACAGCATTTCTGGTTCATTATAGAAACAGGGTGTAATATATAATTTACAAGAATACATTTTTTTTTCTTGGTGTACATCACATTTTCAATGAGAGAAAAAATCCAAATCATTTTTAAAGAAATACAAAGACGTTTTGTTGAAATTGTCTTTATGACATCACGGATGTTGCCAATCAGTCCCTTTTCTCCAAATTCAAAAATACTTTAAAAATTCCTAACTTCTAAACGGAATAATATATTAACATAGTTTTTTAACTACCTTGTTTCTAAACATTTTTTCTATCATATATGAAAAAATGAAAATCCATGGGAATATTCATTTAAGCATGTTCTCATGTTATCATTCTGATCATGATGTGGACTCATGATAATTATGACCACAACACATAACTAAATACAGGCCTCGTTTAAAAATCCGGAAACAGAATATTTGGAACATGAGCAACAACAGGTGTTGGTTTGCTATGGGCAGCCATCAGAGCAGAAAAGACAACAACCAGAAAAATGATTAATAGCTTAAAGAAAAAAAGTTAAAACAGATGATAGTCAGAGATTTATACATATGCAAAACATTTCTCCCGCTGAAGAATGGCTAATTTAGGAAATCGAATGCAGATAAATTTCCAAGGTGTGTGGACTATGATTAGGAGCAAACCAGTATAGGCATATGGAAAAAAAATTGGGGGGGGGGAGGACTGGGGCTGCACCTCCCTAATTGAATGCAATGTTTTCCCATTCGGGCACAATGTTTGATACATTCAGGGAAAATATATACGGTGATAGGCTCTAATTATAGAAAATTGGTTAATTATACGCTTACGAGGCCTCCATGCGGGCAGAAAAAACTGTCAATATTTGGAAAGAAATAGGTGATGACTTTTTGTTTTGGCTTTTCAAAATATTCGGGGCTCAATTATAAGATATGCTTTTGGTCGGTAACGTCTAACCATTCGGGCAAAAGTGCTGTGCCCCATTCCCTCCGGTCCCCAGATCAATAACCTCCCGTACGCCTATGTGAACCAGGGATCATGCACTTTGCACAATGTCGTAATCTCGTTTCTAAAATTAGGGTCATGACTTAAAATTGGTTTGCAACACGGACGCGTAGCCCAATATGAGGTGCGGACCTTATTTGGGTCTACTGTCTGGGTCACCGTACAGGATGAAATTGCTGTCACTGTAGTTTTTGTAACCCCGTATGTATAATAGTTTCAAGTGAAGATGATTCACCCATTAATCTTTCGGCTGAGTAAACGAGTTGAGAGACAGAGGCCGTTTAAGGCTACTGTCTGGGCCCCAGTACAGGATAAAGTTGCTGTCATTGGTATTTATGTAACCCCTAAGGTATAACGCTTCCAATAGAAGAAGATTCATCCATGTATCGTTTCGGCTAAATAAACGAATTGAGGGAGAGGGGCCCTTTAAGGCTACTGTCTGAACCCCGGTAGAGGATACAGTTGCTGTCATTTGCATTTATGTGACCCCCAAGGTAATAATAATAATAAATGTATTTATATAGCGCCTTTTCACATAATGTGGGACAAAGCGCTTGACTAAATAACATACACAAATAATAACAACAAACAAAGAAACATAGCAAATAGAAAATAAGAAAACTACCAAAAACTAGGCTGGGGGTACAAATGAGTTTTCAATTGCCTTTTAAATGAACTGAGGGATGGGGCAAGTCTAATTTGTTGGGGTAGGGGATTCCAGCACTTAGGGGCAGTAAATGAGAAGCCTTTTGATCCTAAATTTGTTCTGGGACGGGGCTGACATAAAATGGTACTAGAATTGGACTGAGATCTAAGATTATAGGATGATGAGCGGACATTTAATAGATTAGAAAGGTATGAAGGGGCGTCATTATGAAGGGACTTGAAGCAGAGGACAGCGGTCTTATACTGAATGCGTTGTGAAACAGGTAGCCAATGTAGCTTATGTAAAAGAGGTGATGTATGGGTATGTTTAGGTTTCAGGAAAATAAGTCTGGCTGCTTGGTTTTGCAAAAGCTGAAGAGAATGAATACTTTTGGTAGTGGTGCCATACAGTAAAGCATTACAATAATCCAGCCTGGAAAGAATAAGGGCCGGAATTGCTGCATGAGTTGCATTTTCATCAAGATATCTACGTATCAGTGTGAGGTTTCTTACCTGAAACCTCAGTGAACGTGTGATACTGGCTATCTGCGCATCATGGCTGAGTTTAATATCAAATGTCACACCAAGAATCTTAAGAACAGATGATGGCCTAAGAGTGACACCATCAAGATGGATCTGAACATCAGACAGACTTTGTTGGTGTGCTTGTGAGGATACTATCAAAAGTTCAGTCTTATCTTGATTGAGTTTCATTTTATTCATAGTCATCCATGTTTTTATATGTTTCATAACATCTGTGAGTTTGGTTGTGGCATCTTGTGGGGACCTTTCGGAGCGTGGATCGCAAGTCAAATAAACCTGAATGTCGTCCGCGTACATGTGATACTTTACACCATATCTTTCAAATATTTCAGTGATTGGCTGCATGTATATGTTGAATAGCAGCGGGCCAAGCACGGACCCTTGGGGTACGCCAAAATTAAGTTTTAAACTGGTTGATTCAGAACCATTGATCGAAACACACCATTTCCTGTTCTCCAAGTATGTCTTAAACCACTGGAGTGCGGTCCCCGAAAGCCCCAGATTGTCTCTAAGACGGTGAATGAGGATAGTGTGGTCCAGCGTGTCAAAAGCAGAAGAGATCCAGGGATAAAGGAATGTTGATTTTTCTGGTCCAGCGCAGCCGACAAATCATCTTGGGGCAGAGAAGTGCTGTTTCAGTGCTATGACACTTTTTATATGCAGATTGAAAGATACCATGAAGTTGATTCTGATCCATATAGTTGGATAATTGGTTGGCCACTACCTTTTCCAAATTTTGCCCAAGAAACGAATATTTGATATGGGTCTGTAATTTGAGAGTTCATTCTTGTTTGAAGATTGTTTCTTCAAAACAGGTGTAACAATTGCCTTTCCAAGACACAATGGGAAAATACCAAGAGATAGCGAGGTATTTACTGTTTTTAAAAGAAACGGCATGAGAGCAGGTAGGTGTTGCTGGAGTAACCATGTTGGTAGCGGATCTTGAGAACAAGTCTTGTTTGGCATACCCTTAACAAGTCCATGCAAGCTTGCGGCACTCACAGGCTGGAATGCTGAGAAGATACTCGAAGTGCTAACTACCTCTTGAACTAAAGGTAAGTTATGATCATCAATTATCTTTCTGATATTCTTGACCTTGTCTGCAAAGAAGGAACTAAAAAGCTTGGGCAAGTTCTGATGGTGATTCTGTGTCAGGTAACATATTTGTCTTCTTGTTTAACAGATTGTTAATTTCATGAAACATTTTTCGAGAGGAAGAGTCTTTAAATAAGTCTTTGAACCACTTTTGTTTTGCCTCAGTTACTGCTACCTTGACAGCATTTTTGGCATTGTTTAATGCTGTTGGGTCACTAGAAGGGTCATGCTGGTAAACTTTACGCCATTTCCTTTCTTGCCGCCTTTTGTCACGCCTGGCTTCAGCAACATTATCCTTATACCAGGGAGGATGCTTACGTCTTGATCTTTTCTTGACTCGTGTAGGTGCATGGACATCAAGAACTGTTTTAATTGAGCTATCAAAGTTCAAGATTAAATCATTTAGATCAGCAGTTGGTTGATCATCCGTTATGGAAGAAAGATCAATAGCAAGAGCATTATGATCAATATTCTTAAAGCTTCTGAATGTCTTTGGTTTATTAGTCATGATAGGAGGCCTGGAGCAGATACTAAACTGAATGGCAAAGTGATCCGACATCAGTGCATGATCAATGTGAAGTTTATGTAAGAGACATTCATTTTCCCTACCAATTACCACATCAATAATGTGACCTGCTTTATGTGTGCTGTGATACATATTGCTTGAGTCCATTAGAATCAAGGATGTTGATAATTCTAGCAACACTACATTGGCTGGCAATATCAAAGTGGATATTCAGGTCACCAACAATCAAAAGTTGGCCGGGGATATCATTTAGATCTACTATCATGTCCTCAAAATCCCCGATAAAAGCACTTGTGGTGAGTCCATTTTGAGTTGAAGGGGGTGGTCTATATACAACCACTAGGTTGAAAGATCTCAATTTATCTGTAATGATACAATATTCAATGGTATCAAACTGGCGAGAATATGACGTAAGTTGACAAAGGTGTAAATCAGTTTTAATGAGAGCTCCCACGCCCCCACCTCTACCATGAATGCGTGGGACATTAATGTAGCTGTATCCGGGAGAAGTCATCTCACCAATTATTACATCATCATTGTCTTTTAACCATGTTTCAGCTAGCAGCATTATTCCAATATCATTTGTGATGACATGGTCAGAAAGGTATATGGCTTTATTTCTCACAGATCTGGCATTCCAATAGCAAAGGTTCATTAAATAAGTGATTTGTACATTGGCATTTACAAGGATGGGAGAGCACAGGGCACTGTCCACTGTCTGATTTCTTTTACGACCACCCTTGCTGCCACGATATCTGAGGATGCCATTATCTTTCAACATGTTCAAAACACCATGGGGTGGTACATTGTGCAGCTTTTGCCTCAGTTCAAACAGCCTATTTCTGCTATATTTGATCAAGTTCACTTCCATTTGTTTGGGTCCTGGATTCTCAAAACACCGAAAAAAAGCTGCTAACACGAGAGGTATATTGGACAGCCCAATTACACACTTTGCAGCCATACGGACTTAACAAAAGACAAGAACTTCATTCAAAAGCCGGATTAGTTACACATCATAGACCTTCCTCCCAACTTTGTTTGTTGTTATATTCTTTGTATTCAGTTTCGGCTCTAGTAATTTGTTTCACTTAATGTACATTAGCTTTATTATAGTCTTATCACTTACATGCATTTGTTCACTGATGAAGGTCGAATGACCGAAACGTCTTGCTTTTTAAGTTTTTAATAAAGTTACTCTAGGGACAGAAGGAGTGGTTGGAAGTTGTATTTTTCTTTTTCTGCAACGTATTCAATTTATCATTTTAAAGGAATTACTATGAATCCGTCCCGGATCCTTCCACCAGCAGTCCATTGTTTGGGTTCTTACTTATATACTTTCTATATATATATATATATATATATATATATATATATATATATATATATATATATATATATATATATATATATATATATATATATATATATATATATATATATATATATATATATATATATATATATATATATATATATATATATATATATATATATATATATATATATATATATATATATATATATATATATATATATATATATATATATATATATATATATATATATATATATATATATATATATATATATATATATATATATATATATATATATATATATATATATATATATATATATATATATATATATATATATATATATATATATATATATATATATATATATATATATATATATATATATATATATATATATATATATATATATATATATATATATATATATATATATATATATATATATATATATATATATATATATATATGCATGTTTATACATATATATATACATATATATATATATATATATATATATATATATATATATATATATATATATATATATATATATATATATATATATATATATGTATATATATATATATATATATATATATATATATATATATATATATATATATATATATATATATATATATATGTATATATATATATATATATATATATGCATGTTTATACATATATATATACATATATATATATATATATATATATATATGTATTTATATATAAATGTATATATATATATTATATATATATAAAATATATATGTATATTATATATATTTATATATATTATATATATATATTATATATATATATATATTTATATATATATATATATATATATATATATATATATATATATATATATATATATATATATATATATTATATATATATATATATATATATATATATATCTATATATATATATATTTCAATTGATATTTTTAATATTTTGCTGGTGTACTAAACAGTTGTACGAAGCCCTAAAGTGGGCATGGTAAAAAATAATCTAATTTTCTTACGTACATACGTGATAATAATACGTCATAATAATACGTACGTAGAAAAGCGTAGGAAGTTAGGGATCCACCGAAAGGGTTTCGATTTCCCGGATGCATGCATGCTTTATTTTGATACAGCAGACACCAAGAAAATACAGCATACATCTTAAACCGAAGCTTAAGCAAGAAGTGGACAAGATGGAAATCCAGAATATCATCAAGCGAATAGACCACCACACCGATTGGTGCAGCTTCCTAACAACCACTGTAAAAAAAAAGATGGTAGCTTAAGGGTATGCCTCGACCCAAGGCGTCTAAACCAGAACCTAAAGAGATGCCCACACAAGATCCCCACAGCGGAGGAAATAACCCCGGCCTTTGCAAATGCAAAATACTTCTCAAAGCTGGATGCCAAATCCGGCTACTGGGCTGTCCCTCTTGCAGAAACCTCCCAAGAACTTACCACATTCCGCACATCATTTGGAAGATATTGCTTCACCAGATTACCATTTGGCCTTTCGGTCAGCCAGGCTATTTTCCAACAATTTATGGACGACATTATCGAACAAGTCCCAGGATGTGTTGGAATAGCCGATGACATAGTGATCTACGGGAAAGACGAGACTGAGCATGACGCCAATTTGCTCAAACTGTTTGAAATCGCACGAAGGGAAGGACTCGTATTCAACAGCGGCAAATGCGTCATAAAAACAAACCAAGTCAATTTCTTTGGCTCCATTTACACCAGCAATGGAGTAAAGCCTAATCCACAAAAGGTAGAAGATGTCAAATCCATGCCTACACCTCAAGATAAGGACGACCTTCAAAGATTCTTGGGTATGACAAACTATCTCTCGCCTTACAGATCCAAATACGCAGAGAAAGCCCATACTCCGTGAGTTGATAAAACAAAACACACCAAACCTGTGGCAGGAAGATCATCAGCACGCATTTGAATGCCTAAAAGAGTCCATATCAGCAGTTTCATGTTTGCAGATCTTTGATCCAAAGCTTCCAACTGTGCTTGAAGTTGATGCATTCTAAAAAGGATGTGGTGCATGTTTGCTTCAGAACGGAAGACCCGTAGCATTTGCCTTCAAAAGCCTCTCACCAGCCCAATCCAATTACTCAAACATAGAGCGAGAAACACTAGCACTCGTTTTCGGAATCACAAGAGCCCACACTAAACTTTTCGGGAAGGAGTTCAAAGTGCACAGCGACCACAAACCCCTTGAAACGATTTCCAAGAAGCCACTCACCAGCGCGCTACCAAGCCTTCAGCAATTGTTGATCAAGGTTCAGGGATACCACTTTGACATTGAGTGCAAACCTGGCCATACAATGACACTGTAACACCCACCTTTTCAATGCCCTGCATACCCTGACACATGACAAGGTCTGGACGTCTTGTTAAGCCCCACCAGATACAGAGCTATATATTCAGTAGCAGAACAAAGTTTATGTTTTTCATTGGTTATACTGTTACACCATAAACTATCAACCTTACAAAAAAAAAACACATTCATATCTGGCAAGGGCCACATTGTATAAATTTGTAACAAAATTTGTTTTAACCACCTTTCAACTTTTTTTTCGACAGAGGGGGATGTTGTTATACCGTGTTCATCCTGAAGCGTTTCGTAGTTAGTTGATTGCGATCTGAAAAGATAATACATGCTTATTACCATACGCCATTTTGTGCCTTATTATTTCATCCTTCAGATGTAAAACTGCTTCGTTTTGGAAGTTTTTAATTGTGTCGAAGCGATCGGGGTACTTGTCGATCAGTTCCTTGGTTGACTTCATAGACCTCCCTTGAGGCTGTGCTATCTCGTGGATGGTGACTAAGTAGAGGCTGTCACATGTGGTAAGCCTTGCAACGGCTGGGCCAGAGACGTCAACAATGTAGAATTGTTGTTGTTGCCATTTTGACTCACGATATTTACACTGAAAAATAATCGTGCCAATGCATAGTATATGGGTGCCGTTGTGCGCTTTCAGTACAGCCGATAAGGGTTGCACCATTGATTCCCAACCATCTGATGAGTACATCTGCTTCACTGTTCGGAGAGGCAGAGTGTTTGCACTGGCCCCGGTGTCAACTTTTAGTTGGAGCTTGTGGCGGCCACGAATTCCTGGGCACATGACGTCAAGTTTGATATAGGCTTCGTCCCGCTGTTCTCGTCTGTTGTCTGTCCGGTTGAGTCCTGAAACAGTAATCATGTAAAATGTGAATGTTTAATCGCCACTGTCATTGTTGTGTGCGTCATATTCTCTTGTTTCATGTACTTCGTGCATTCGTTCATGTCCTTTGGAGTGTTTGTTTTTAGTCCTCGCGGTTATTTGCGTCTGTTTGTCTTTCTGTTTATCTTGCGCAGCATTTTCCCCAGTGACCTTTCGCGCCGCATGCCTTGCACGTGTCAGGGTATGCAGGGAATTGACGAGATGGATGTGACAGGCCACAATTGCCACACTTTCCCCGTCGTTTGGTAAATTTCAATGTATCTATTAGCAGATTGGGGTGTTACTATTAGAGTCTGAGTTCAAAGATTGCATTGTCGTTTAACTGGCTAGGATAGCTTCATGTTTTCTACCCTCATTAAGGACGCTATCTATGGGATGGCCCTCTGCGGCTTCTAACAAGTGTTTTTGGAATGATTCGAAGTGTGTGGATATGATAACAAGTTCTATGATTCTTTCTGAGAGTTCCTCGGTTGTGAAATTACACTGAGTTGCCTTTAGGCGACATCGGTTGACGAACCCATCGATTGTTTCAATCTCCTTTTGCCTATATTGCATTAACTCCAGGCGGTGGACCCTAAAATTGACGTTCACTTAGAGTTGTTTTTCGAAAACTTCCCACAACATGGCTGGGTTGTTTTGGTCAGCTGTCGATAGCGATGATGAATTGATTTTGCGTAGTCCTTTATTACCAGAGGCTATTATTATCTTAAATGCCTGTTTGATGGCATCTGTGATCCCATTATCGATGAAGTGCAACTGCATTTTTTGTTTGAACAGTTTGAATTCATCCGCCAAGTTAATGGCATCCCAACTCATTTCTGGATATTTCGAGGACATGATTGTTTGATTTTTGTTAGCTTCAGTTCTTTGTTAGTTAACTTTAACGTTCGGTACACAGGTTATCAATATCAGTATCGTTCGGTTGGGTTAATTGTCGTTGGGAAGAGGAGGGGAGGAGCTGTTTACTTGATCTCGGTGAGGCATGTGCAGTCTGAAATAAACAGGGTTGGCAAACGTCTTGCACACATACGGATGGTTAGTTTGGCAAGTGATTAGACTGATTACAACGGCAACAGTTTGTCATAAGTCCTTATAGCGGCCAGGATTACTAACGGTATTTTGAATGTTATTATGTCAGCAGAAGCACTATTTTTTGTGGCATATCTATCACAAGATGACCAGGCAGGTAATTAGTTTTGAAGGCTTATTCTCGGTGGCTGACACACACGGGAAGTTAATCTTATGCGTAAATTGGACGATGAATGTTTTTGGCCGGTTTACTTCCAGTTTCCACCTTTAGATTACGTCGTTTCCACAGGTAACGGTAATTTTTCTAGGAACCACTAGTCGATGTGTAACAATGGATGTTTGCGGGGCGATGATGTTTCATTTGAGTTTCCTTAAGTTATCACCAAGAAAAGTGTCCGGTGTCCAAAATCACTTCATGAAAAACGCGTGTATATTGAAAGTTCCATTACCGCTGCCACCATGATGTGATATGTGGTGGTTACTGGTAACCACTGAAAACTGAAAACCACTGAAAACCTTAAAGAACCAGTATTTCTAAGAGTGTTCCTTGGTTTTATTTGATTTCTAATAATTCTTAGAATTATCTGATTTTTAAATCATCTTTGAAATGGTCACCACACAATGATGTTATTAGGTTTTTTGTAATTAATTGAAAAAAGAGAACAAAAACATATAACAGAAAATATTTTTTTTTAGATCATTTGACTTAATCTGTTTAAATAAAAAGCATTCTAAAATTAAAGATTCTTGAGCCAATTCAAAGTGACACATAGCATGCTTATAAAGAGTCTAACATGTGAAATACTTCAGCAACTTACAGATGTTGGAAAAGTCTTTTTAAGACTTTCCATAATGTTGTCAAATACAGATTCGCGGACAAACATCACCATCTGATGCCACTGAACCAATAGTAAGGTACACAATTTCACCGGCAGAAGCCTAATTATATCACCTTTAGCATAGCTCCCTCCTTCTCAATTTACAAAACGAGGCTACTAGCGATTGTTTTCTCTCTAGAGTGAGAAAGCTGGTTCTCTTTCTCAACTGCTTTTCTCCATGTCATCAACTATTTTTCTTGTTTCTCATTTCATTTAATATACAAGGTAGGGCTATTTTAAGGAGGTCACTTACCATAAAAATGAAGTAATAAGCAAACTTGTATGATAGTAAGAAAGTCTGAATCCATTCTCACGCTCTCACGCAAAACTGAGAGAGGGGATGTTGAAAATTATGATCTTCATATTTATTGTAAAATTGTATTAATATTATGTCAATAATTAGCATAATTTTACAATAAATACAAATAATAATAACAAATTTCCTACCAAATAAAGTGATCAATGTTACTAAACACTATACCAGTTCCTATAACTGTGAAAAACATGCCAATATTTTCGCCTGACATCTACAGCATTTCTACCCGCAACGCCTTCACTCAATAGATCTTAAATGATGTACACGCTGTGTCCGCTTAAACCATCCCGTAAATAATAAATTCCGTATATACAGTGTATGTATATTCGTACGCTGTATGTATGCAGTGTGGGGGCAGTGATACGTAAATTGTCAGTGGCTTTTCATGAGGTTTCCAAAGATGCATGTTTTACACAAATAGCCTATTCGGAAGTAAGACAGAGAAGACGCCGATTGAACTGTAGAAAACAGCACTTTATTGAGGGAAAATCACGCATATTATAAAACAAGGCAAAATGAAAGCTAGCCAAGAGGCGAGGTGGTAATCAATAAATACACAGAAGGTCTTGGCGATTAATAAAAACATTTATTGCTTTCTCACTCAAATCAACCTAATTAAATACTCAAAATGGCGAAATTCATATTCAAATTAGCATGCGTTAATATTTTTATCACATTTTGGCGTGAGGTTGATAACAGACTTTCTTACGACCATTAAAGTGTGATTGTATAACTTCATTTGTGGAAATTTAGGATAAATGACCCTCTTAAAGTTTTTGTAGATTTGGCCAACAGGTTTTCATTCCTCACTGGAGAATTGGCCATCTTATTTGGCATCTTATTCGAAATATTTTTCTTAAGCACTTTCTTTGAAATATATCTATTCTTTTTTGTGTCTGCTGCTATCATTTGCCGTTATGTTTTAGCTCCTTGGAGGTAGCACGGAGCTAATTATTTGATAAGAGGTCAAGTTCAGGGTCATTTTCGTACCAGAAGGCAAAATATTTGAAAAATATCGTGATGTTTTCCGAAAAGTACTTTTTGGCCCTTTTTGAGGCTGAAGTGAAAAAGTGTTGTGCACTCCTCCCAATAATTAAAATTGTGTGATATGTCTGTGGTAAAATAGTGCTTCATAAAACTTTTTATGAAGCAGATCTTGTCCAATTTGGAAATACATATAGTCAAGACCTATCCTTTTCTATCATTCCTAAAATGTTCAGCTTCTGAACTTCTTTTCCCATGAAATGGCACCCCTCGAAAATATTTTCATTAGCTTTTTCTTTGAAAAATACAAAAAGTTGACACCGGTTTCACGTAGATTCATAAATAGAATTTGGACTTCATCATATATCACTTTGTTGACTGTTAGTTTTTGTTCTTATTCAGCTTTAGTATTTAATTGAATCCACTAATGAATAATACGTCACATACACTGGGTAGTTTTACTTCCTGTTTAGTTGGGCAGGTAAATCTTTGACTCCGAAACTTGTGACCAGCAAAACAATATTTTGCTTTGCGTGTTTCGTTGTATATAATCGACTAAATATGAGTAGCGTAGGAAGATTTTGCTCAGTGTGCCTGTAGCTTTGTATGTGTGCTACTTATCTCTGTTACATGCATCCATATTTTCTGGCAACATGGATCTCCTTATTACAATAGCAATTTTAGTCATAGTTTCTTGTTTCTTTGCAAAATGGACGTATTCCTCTAATTACAAGAACCTGCCTCCAGGACCACCAGGGTTACCCTTAATCGGAAATCTTATGGATTCAATTCGTTCTGAAAATATGTTGGATATGGTAAATAAGTGGGCGGAAGCTTACGGCAAGATATTTTCATTCCAACTCGGTGGCAAACTCATGATCATTTTAAGCGATTATGATTTGATTGTAAAGGCTCTGCACCATCCTCAGATGCAAGGGCGGGATCCCTTCATGACTGTAACAAAGGCTTTCGGATCTGGAACAGGTAACGAAGTATTTTTACTTTGTTTTTAGTTTAGTTTATATTAGTTTAACTTAGCTTCGTTTATTTATCTATTTGTTTAGTTTTCATTTTGTATTGATTTTTGAATCAAATGAAATATGTTTAAAAACTGGAATTGTGGAGGTTATTCAGCAAAATGTATTATTTGAGATATATGAGATTCCTTTCTTTACCTAATAATTTATTAGCATATACAGTATTTTGCTAGTCCAGGATGACAGGGAAGTACTACGTCCTTCGCACTTTCAATTCTCTTTTAGACTTTATCACAGCTTTAATCTGACCGCATTGGTTTTCATGAAAACTATGGGGATTGGGGAATATTCTGTATCATCGAACTCGCCCCTTGAACAGAACTCCAATCCTGATTTTCTGTGCCTGTGGCATTTTAGTAAACGCATATGGCGGTTTGCATTTCCTGTTTATTTCCAAATAATTCCACTTTGCGTTTTAACAAAATTTGCCCTCTAAAGGTGTGAAATGTGTGAAATTTGTTTTATTTGGACAAATTGTTAGAACATTCAACCTTTGAACATCGAAATTGACGCTATATTTCGTATTTCACGTAAATTAGTTTCGAAGTTAAGAAACATCAAGAACAGCATTCCAACAATAAAACTTCTTACCTGTATAACGGTAAAACGAGGGGACTTTTTAATTGAATAACATCAATATGTGTTATGTATGTGGAGTTGTAGGCATAAAAAAGAAACTTGTAAAGTGTTTTTTTTAAAGTAGAAATGTTTTTTTTATAAGTAACCAATAATTAATTTTAATGAGTCATATTCAAAGAAGCATGAGATTATGTGTATAATTATCTCGTAGTTGCTATTGCCTACAATTATCTTTGAAAAATACTTTTCGCACTGCACGTGTTTGCTTTACGTAAGTATGTTCAATGGTGCATAACTCCTGACCTCTAGACAAAAAGAGTCCTTACGCGTATATTGCACTGATGAATGGAAATGGCGTTAACCGCAGGGTTGTTTATCGAAAAGGTGTCTAGGGGAGGAGGTTACGCTAATAAGCCGGGAAGATTTTGAAAGTCACTCAAAATTACGCTGCTGAAAATAGTGCTATTTTTACGTTTTCTGCACCAAATAAAATAATCAAACCAGTTTTCAGGGTATAAATGATCCAAGTAAGAACTCTTTAATGTTCAAATATTCAGTTTTTATAAAGATTACATCATTTTTTGTTGAGTTGTCCTAACTACCTGTATGGCCAAATAATTGCGTAATACGTTTTCAACTCGTTGAGAGAGTGTCCTTTGAACTGGACGAAAATGACACTGGCAGTTCCATCCCGTCCATGTTTCAAGGGGCGCTTTCTTCAAATGAGGTATATGGGCATGCAAAATTTCCAATGCATGCAAGAGATCCTTAATAAAGTTTGATCTGGTCAGATAAAGCCAGGTATAAACTTTATATAATGGAAATTAAAGCTTGATCTGGCCAGGTAAAACTAGATATAAACCTGATTTCATGCCACATTTGACATACAAATATAGTTTGATCTGGCCAGATAAAACATTTCTTACAACCAAGCTCTTCTACAGATAAAGTTTGATCTGTCCAGATCAAGCCAGATATAAAAATAATAATAATTTACAAATGATAATGATATTTAAATAAAGATTGATCACGCCAGAAAATGCCAGGTATAAAATTGATTTAATGCTACACTTGATAAACAAATAAAGTTTGATTATTTCAGATGCTACATTTGACGTACAAAGATGCTTTTTATTTCTGGCCAGGTCAAACTAGATATAAAGTGAATTGAATGTTGTATTTGATATACAAATCAAGTATTATCTGACCAAATGTAACCTTTATTAGAGCCAACTTCCTCCATTAATTACGTTTGATCTGTCGAGATGAGGCCAGATATAAACCAGAATTGTAATTTATTTTGTCTGCTTTAGGCCTCAGGCCCATAACATACTAACAACATATTCACACACATCAATTGAGCGGAGAATTACAAAACAACGAAATATATACAAGATTCTTATCTTTTTAAGATAATCGCCTCTAAATGTCAAAGCATGTAAGAGAAAGTTTACAGTACTTTTCTACTCTATGTGCGTTACAAAATTATGAAATGTAGAATGTAGTGCAAGATTAGGCAAGGACGTGCTACTTAAATCATCATAACTAGTACAAACGGCAAGGAAATGAAATTCATATTAGACATTTGTGCTATCACATAGCGGACAATTCTCTGACAGTTTTTTCTTCTTTACCTTCTCCAATTCTGAAGTTGTGCCCAGAGCATATACAATTTGCAAATACAGATCTTTTCCTATAATTCCATGTTCAAGACATAAGATTCAACAACAACACAAGTTTTGAAGGAACACTACTGTAGGTGTAAAAGTTAACAAATGAACAATTCTGCTTTCCGAGATTTGTGAACCGATGTCCATAACTCTTTGTTTAAAAATGCTAATAAATTTAGATAATTTTCTACCTACTGATAAAAGCAAACATAACCAAAACTGTAAGTTTGATTAATATTGTTCACATCTGAGGCCCATGTTCTTTATTTACATTCAGTCCGGTTCGTACCCCCAATCGAGAGAACAGTTTTGTTCTCCTAATCAAGGGATCCTTTACAGAAGTATCCCACAATGCATCTATCCAAATTCAAAGTTTGTATAGGAATAACATAAGAATCAGACATATTTTGAGCCCAGGGAACTCAACCACACGATTTGAAATAATGGCATATGAATTATCTTTTCACCGTGCGCTTTTAAAATTCACCGTCCGGTTTTAAATTTCGAGGAATTTAAAGAAATGTGGTAAATTCTTAGTATGTGTTACTGTTAGGCAGACGCTCTTTAACGTTGTTGTTTTTTGAAATTATAAATATCAACCAGGGGATTTGTGAAAGTTATTTAGCAATAACTGCGTGATAGTAACGAAGTTGTTTTACTTTCGCGAAATTGAACATAAACAAGTCAAACTTTGTTACAAACCTTCAATGAAACGACTGATAAGCGTCTTTGACTGAAACTCTACAATGAAAATGGCGGCTTCGATATATCACTGTAAACTCAGTGCACATGTTTGAGTCTCTCGATCGGGAGACGTATTAAGTCCCCTAATCGGCGGTACGAGCCGAATTGACATTATCAAGCTCTATAGCATATCATAACATTTCTTGGTGTAGCCGAATTACGTTTGAGCCAAAACTTAATACATAATAGTACGGATAAGCAGTGTGTTGACCAAAGCCCTATAGAACTGCACATCCTGGAGCACATTTCTTGTCACTATGAAAGCGTTTAGAATAATGTATTTGCACATTTTCAATATAAGGATATGGCCCCAAATTTCTTAATCATAACACAAAACAGGCAAAAACATAGTATTGAATACTTTAGCATAAATGTTTCACCAATAGAACGTAATGAAGAATGAATAATATTTGAAGTTTTATTATCTTGGATAGATAAGGTACTCTTAGCTTTACTACAAATATCTATAGTCGAAAACAATACACCTAGCTACTTTTGAAAAGAAACGCAATCGATTGTTTGGCTATTTTTTTATGCATAGTTAAGCCGCCCGCCATTTTTAAAAACAGCGGCTTTTGTCTTTTTAAGATTAACTTTCATACCATTTAACTCACAGAAAGATTGCAATGTATTACACTGATTTTGCAAGCCCTTGATACTATCTAAAATATAAAATAACATCGTCGGCATACATAAGACTCGAAACAATGCCATCATGGGGTGTAGTTGAAAGCCATCATTATTTTGTTTAACAAATTTCGGCAAGTTAATCAAAGTATAATGCGAAAAGAGTTGGGATAAGGACACATCCTTGTCTAACACCTTTGTTACAATTGACAGTTTGAAAGAGATCTCTGAGACATAATAACCGTCGCTCGCGCAAACCTGAAAGTATTTGTATATTGCAAGTATCAAATTGAATTGACTTTACTTTAATCCTAAATGTGGCAATAGTGATAAGGGTATACCTGTCTAAAGAATCGAATGCCTTACTGAAGTCAACATATAGGCGATAGCAAGCACGGCATGTTATGCTTGGCACCTTTTACAAAATACTGTGCAAAAAAACCATGTCATCTACTGTGTTGTAACCAGCACAAAAGCCAGCTTGATCTTCATTTATTTTGTACGATTTATCTGGCAGTGCCATGTTGTTATTCAATATTGGAGTGAATGAAGATTTTACTTAAATATGACAATAAAATAATACCTCTGTTATTCTCAGTATCCTTTTTACTACCACTTTTATAAAACGGGATAAAAATAACTTTTACTCAATCAGACGGGAATGAATTCTGCGCGAAAATATAGTTGAAACGAATATACAATAGTTGGCATACAAAATATGAAGAGTATTCTAAAAATCAGGTGGCAGGCGATCAATACCCGGAGATTTATTGTTTTTGAGTTTCCGTATGTTATCACTGATTTCGGTAATTGTAATCTCACCATTAAAAATACAATTTTTCTTCATCACCTGCTAAGGCAGGATCTGACCAAAGCAGGTTGGTGTTAAATTTTCTCTGATCATTGTCAGTACTATATAACAATTTGCCAAAACAATCAGCAAAATTGAACACTGATAGACTATCAGTCGTATGACCACTGTACATAGGGATGTATCTTCTTAAAAGTTAACCAACAGTTTGTCCTTCTCTTTTCTCAATCCCTGTCAAAATAAGGTTATTACACCGGTTTCTGTCTTCCAGCTCGTCAACCAGAAGGTTTACTGCACCAACGCAATTTATTGTAGTTTCCATCTTATCTTCCAGTTGTCTAAGGTGTTCCACGGAATTATCTCTCTCCAATTCGCTGCGAGTTATGATCACTTATAAATTCGTGGTTTTAAATTAATGCTACATCTAATGCTACAGCCGAAATATCCCTTTGAGATTGCAAAGAGGAAAAATTTATATACGTAAATTTGTATAAAGAAAAAATGCAAGATAAACAAGCGATTAAAATTTGATATAATGCAATTTAGCATGTAGATATGAAGGCTCAGTCTTTTTGTGTGGATCTTCATCGAGTAGGAGTATTTCATTCATCATCTACCAATACAATTTTAGTAATGTAATGAGCGGAGTCATATTATTCGACCCCAATAAATATTTATGCAGAAGTAAATATTAATAACTGCATTAATATTTATATTTTTCAAATTCATATGATCAGTCTAGTGTGTATATACTTAATCCTGTAATATTATTCATTAAATATCTAGTTGAAAACATTTTTGTTGAATATTCATGGTATTTCTTATAATGAAACTGAGAATTAGAAGACAAAGCTCATTCTCATATGCTATTATTCATAAAGGTCTCAATCAACTGTTACTTGACAAGATCCACTTCGACAAATGAAAGTAAGTCATTTAATTTGTAACAATGTAACAAAGTGAAGGACTGTGATTTTTATATAAATTCCAGATTTGTGCCAAATTTAAATCTTTAGATCTGTCAGTCTAGGTCAGATTTAAATCCCAGATCTAGTCCAGATATAAATTCCACATCTGTACCAGATACATCCCAGATCTGGAAATCCCAGACACACCTTTTTTTTTTATTTAAGCCAGAGAAATGTGTATACATTAGCATGAATTTATCTGCACAAATCTATGTTTGGCTAGATCTGGTAATCAAATCAAATCCAGATCTTGATCTAGGATTTATATCTGGCACAAATCTGGAATTTATATCTGTGCCCGGCAGATGTATACGTATATCATGTGTGTAACGGTGTGGGTCCCATACAGGTTGAAAAGTTCTCGGAAACAAGTCTGCAGATATTTTGTTTTGATACCCCAATATGGCCTAAAATCAAACACAAAGACTCAAAATTGAAATTGATGAAAAGAAGAAAATTCAGATTAAACCTTAAAAATTGTAAATGTGAAGAGGCTCTTTTAAATTTAACATCTCCCTGAACGTTATAGCGTAAGATGTTATGTGCAGAAACAAATTGTTCAGCGGAATAATATTTGGTAGATCGTGATGAATTGGTCGACAACCACTTTTAAGTTAATTTGGTATGTATGGGTTGAAAGCGCTCATGTAAAATTATGTAATTACACCGGTGCAAAAGTGAGGCGTTAATGACCTTATACTAACAGATTAGTGTGCACAGTTAGTGTTGGAGTCACATCTTTATTTTCTAAAACGATTGATGCACATAAAAACAGTTCATCCAGCTACTTGACTGATCTTGAATTATTTTTGTATCGCAGGCATTGTTGACGCCCATGGTGAGATCTGGAAACAACAACGCTCGTTTATCATTGGTGTGTTCAGGTCGTATGGAATAGGGAAATCGTCATTTGAAAGAGTTGTAGCGAAGGAAGGAAACTGTTTAGTGGAAAATCTTATTCACTGCACTGATAGTACAGAACTTGGAGCATTGATTGGTATGGCTTCATGTAACATTATATCAGGCATATCTTTTGGTAAACGCAGAGATTATAATGACCCTGAACTTATTAGACATCAGGACAACATCAGAAAATGTTTCACTCTCGGAGGGCCAGGTGGTATTTTCTTTTACTCGAAATTCTTTTGTAATCTTCCTTTTGGACCATCCAAGAAAATAATTGACATAGTAAAGGTTCAGGGAGAATGGTTCCGAAAACAAATTGTTGAACATAAAGCAAACATGAGCCAAATTAAGGACGAGGAGGACCATTCCGACTTTCTTTATGCTTACCTGCGAAAGATTGAAAACTTACCGGAGACCACAAATGAAACATTTAATGAAGGAAATCTTCTTCGGGTTCTGAGCGATCTTTATTTTTCTGGCACCGACACAACGTCTGGTGCAATATTGTGGGCTATACTTTTCTTCATGACTCATCCAGATATACAGGAAACATGTCGAGAGGAAATCGATACCGTTTTAGGGAGACAAGGTCAAGTAAAAGTCACACACCGCACAACTCTCCCTTTTGTAATGGCAACAATCGAAGAAATCTTGCGGATGGCGGTACAGACAAGTCTTGGTGCTGTTCATAAGGCGGAGACAGATCTCGACTTCGAGGGGTATGACATTCCTAAAGGTAGCTACGTCCTTTGCAACAATTATTTTCTGTGTCGAAGCAAGAAATATTGGAGTAAGCCTCAGGAGTTCAACCCTTGTCGACACTTGAATGAAGATGGGAAGTTTGTCAAACCGAAAGAAGTATTGGTGTTTGGATTAGGTAGGTACCTGGATATGGCAAGGCGTATATATTGATAGCAATTTTGAGGTACTCTTTTTTGTGCATTGGTAGGAATTTAAAGAGATATTGAATTTTAAATTCAATATCAAGATGACAGATATGGAAAATATACAGGAAGAGAGTGACGTCACACCTAAACTTATTGTTTTTAATTTGTTACAATTTCATTCAAGATTAATTTAAAGAGGAAATCTTAAGAAAATTGATTGATCTTCACCAATAAATCTTACCATGCTAGGAACGTCACTTCCGCGGCGGTAATTCATTGGCATGTCGGCATATGGTCGGTGATTGCGTAAACATTGACTGAGCAGAAACGTTGAATTGTATCATATTTCTTATCTCAACGGTATCCATGTTAAGACAATATCTGACCTTTAACACTATGATTAGCTGAAAATATATTTCCAAATTTTCTCTAGGTGGTAATTCGCAGTAATTTCCCATTACACTTGTAATAATCTATGAAAACATATTTATTTTGAGGAATGTTATATCACTGTAGTAGTCTTATTTTAGCCAATTATTGCAATTCTCTTAGAACCTTAGAATCATATAATTCCCTAAACGACAGATATGTTTTAACACTAAGCTCACAGTTTTCTTCATTCCTTTATGAGATGATTTTCCATCGGTACTGGAATAATTTAAGCACCAGACATCTTATACCCAAATAAGCAACGCAACAACAGCGTGGGAGCTTGGGAAGAATGGGCAAACCATTGGGCAGCGATTAAGTTGCAATGTCACTGTTTAGGCGCAAACACGCCTCTCATAACGCCGTAGTTGCTCTACTGCCTTAAATACACAGATATATGCTAATGATGGGTAACGTAGAAACAATAGTCTTCAATGCCAATGCGACGTCGCTTAGAGTGAATACCTCTTATTGATAACGAATTATTAATCTCTCCTTATTTCTTTTCTGCCAATTAGGGAAGAGATTATGCCTTGGAGAGGAATTGGCTAGAATGGAGCTGTTCTTCTGGATTACCACCATCTTACAGAATCTTGAAATAAAGTGTCCTCAAGACTACACTCCACCTGATTTCAGAGATGCTGTAGGATCATTTTTACGCCTTCCTGTGCCGTTCAAAGTGGACCTTCTTCAAAGGATAAATGAAACTTCGGTTATAGACACCTCCATGCAAACAGAGAAAGCCTTGTAGCTGAAACTCGAGAATCGGAGTATACATTTGTTTAAATAAATATAGTCCGAAAATGATAGGAACTAATCGAGGAACGCATGTACATGGAATTAGCTTTGGAGAATATTTGGAGATATCCTTACGCGACGAAAACATATAAGAAAACTTCCACAAAGAACACCTCTGTCCCCTGCACCATTCAATGCGGTGCCTGCTTCAAGTCACGATGACGGGCATGAGGTGATCTCCACCCTTTTCCCCTCCCTCTCTCATATTATAAAGTCATCTAGTACAATAAGCTATCTAGTACACAATATTGTTTCTTCTTTATGTTACTAAAGTTACTTCACTATTTTGTAATCTAGCATTTACCCTTCTATTAATTTCTTAAATGTTAAACATTTTTAAACAGTCCGGTAGCATGCCTATTAATGGGAAGATAAATGTTCCTATTATTGGGAACATTTTGCTGCATGGAAGCCGTCATTTTGTGATGTCTCC
>JAIGNY010003359.1:750000-755616 GCA_020152595.1 Chiridota heheva
ATATATATATATTTTTTATAACAAATGAATATTTTCCCATCCTCACAAAAACTCAACAATATAAGACACTATACATTATTAGCGACTAATTTTTTTTTTTTTACTATGATTCGTAAACCTTCGAAAATCGTCATGCAGTATCATCATCAGAAAAAAAGTTTGCTCATGTTGTCTCTTAGCAGAATAGAGTATCAATTTTTTTCTTATCTCCAGACTAAAAATAAATATCGTTTGTTTCAGTTTCATTGTATAGTTTGATGTACTAAAGTTTGCATAGCATTATGAAGATGTTCCTCATTGGGGGTACAAAGATGCTACAACACTGGTTCAATGGTAAAAAAAATTGCAGTATAATATGACGCCTTTTAGGCTCCTTCTTTCGCATCATTCTCGTTGTGCAGGTGTCTTATTTCATCGCTGTGATAGTGTAGGTTAAAACAAAATTGCTTTTAATTTCGTACAGTTGACCCACAATATTTTTGTTGAATACTTGATGTTATCGGAATTTACTTATTTTATACTACGGGTATCAATATGTATATAATTTCACTTGCATCACAGGATAGTCTCGACAACGGAGCTCTTGATTGTGTGGTTAATGATGCTCCTGACAGCATTAACATTTTTTTTGAGATAAAAAAAACTTTGTTGCCATTACCTAGTGATATTTACCTCACATGGCCGTCTGTTCGGCCTTGTCCCAGTTAGCCAAGTTGGCCTATTAGACATTTTCACCACACCCATCCCTGTTCAACCTTGTCATAGCCTTGTCCCATTAGACATTTTCGTCATGTCCCTGCTTGTTTGGACTGTTTTTTGCCTACGGCATGTTCTGACACGCTTATAACGTCACCTTCGTGACCTTTCCCTGACCTTTTCCGAGGCGGACGTTCCTTGTACAAAATTTGTAAATGAACTTTTTTTTCAGTTTCATGAAATATCAATGTATGCATATCTTGATGCTTTTTTGATGATATTTTGTTTTGATAAACTTTCAGTTAGGAAAATAACTTAAATCCACTGGGCTTACCACAACCCGTTCAAGCATTTTTAATGTAGGATATACAGTCGATCCATTTTGTGCACATCATGCGTAATTTATTTTTGGCTATCTGCTGTTACGTGGTGGGCTTGTGGGCCCTAATTTTTGATTATATGATGTTTATTAAAGGGGAGTAAAATGTTGTAGAGCCGATCGATACATCATTTCTGTACATAATGCGTGTTTGATAATAGGGTGGTCAAAGTACTGTATGTTTGATTAATTTATGTTTAAAAATGGGGTAAATTTTTCTGTGAAGATGTTTGCATGATAAATCGATATCAATAGTATAAGGAAAAAATCATAATCCATGTGTGTTTATTCAATGTTGGATAAATATAGATCCTTTGTTTAAATGTCCTTGTTTTTAAAAAGAGAACCGATCGATACATCATTTGTGTACATAATGCGTGTTTAATAATAGGGTAGTCAAATTGTGATGATATGATAATGGGGAAAGATTATCTGTGAAGATGTTTGCGTGGCAAATCGATATCAATAGTATGAGAAAAAAACATTCATAATCCATGTTTCTGTATTCAATATTGGATCAATATAGATCCTTTGTTTAAAAGTCCTTGATGTCTGTTACCATGGAATAAGGCATGAAAGACGAATAATGAATAATGGTATTGGTCCATTACATACCTAACAGAATTATGTAATTTTGAATCAATCAGATTGGTTACTTAATAGTGGTGTGATGTTTATATATGGCAACAGTATTGAATGTCATTCAAGACTGAACATTTAAAAGCGGGGTTAAAATTTTGTTTTATCATTCATAGCATTCGTCCGCTACACTAGCAACCACAACGTGTTATTACATATTGAGTTATAACGTGTTGACATTTCGTGTAATACTTACTGTGGTGTATTACTACGTTGTGTGCATATTGTGTGCGTGTTTGATTACCATGACTCACTATAAGGAGAGAGGCCAATCGTCATTTAGGAGAACAGCAGGGGTGGTGGAATATGAGCCTGATCCTAAAGTACGGGATTGCGTCATTCATTAGTGTCTTGCTCAAATAAATGTGCCACTGTAGTTACTTTGGGATTTGAATATGGTAAGTGTGTATCAGGTTTTTTTTTTTTTTAAGTTGATGGCTGGCAATAACATGTGAATTAAGAGATTGGTTTATGAATTACTTTAAATTATCCCAGAATGATGGTATAGAATGTACACGGCAACATTCACAAGGAAGACAACACACCTTGCTTACCCTTGATACGCTAGAGATTCCTGATGTTAGACGGGGGTAGCGACTATATTTTCGTCAAACTCGCATAGGGCAATATAACCCTGGCGAAATCGGGTTTAAGTAGTGCTTTGGTACGGCGCAATCTACATTATCTACATTTCATAACGTCATAGATACTTTTGTCCCATTCTCAAGGCAATGACGTCATTATCGCGTGTACGCAATGAAGTCCCTTGCTTTTTTAACCTACTTCCTTCGTTTTTTACAACTTTTTTCTTCAAATTATTCTCTCAAAAGTGGATGGTTGAGATAAAGAGCGCTCAAGGAATTTCAAAAACTGAAGTACACGGCAAAACAAAAAATGCCTTCTCAAATTTTACACCCTAATTGGAATTTCAAAAACGGTTGTCAAAAGTGCATGCTCAAATTTAATCTTTGAGGAAAAAAGTTTAGGGGGCGTGGTTTGGAATGAAAAGTCCCATCCTTTTTTTTTGCGTTAAAGCGAAGTTCTGTCCGAATAGTCCCATGATAAAGCCCCCCGTTGACGCCATTTTTGCCCGTTAGAAACGTAGTTTTGTCCAATTATTCCTACGATTAATCCCATGTACTGTATTTCACATTAAAGCGCAATTCTGTCCTGTCATTCCCCCCATTGACGCCATTTTCCCCGTTAAAAACGTAATTTTGTCCAATTATTGCCACGATTAGGCCCCCGTAGACCCCCGTATTTCACATTAAAGCGCAGTTCTGTCCTGTCATTCCCCCTTGACGCCTTTTTTTAGTTAAAAACGTGGTTTTGTCCAATTATTTCCACGATTAAGCCCCGTAGACCCCCGTATTTCGCACTAAAGCGCAGTTCTGTTCTGTCATTTCCCATTAGACGCCAGCTTTGTCCTCTCAAATTAAAAACAGTTGAGCAAAAAATTGCCTCAAAACACAGTGTTTCAGAAAAATTGTTTCTCAAATAAGTGTTTTAGAAAAATTATTTCTCCAATGACAAGTGTCAGAAAAAAAAATGTCTTTTCATATTATTCACGTTTTCAAAATATCTTCCCTCAAATTTTGCTCCCTGTGCAAAGTCAATGGAATTTAAAAATAAAATTTCGTTCTCAAATCGTACACGTTTTCAAAAAACGTCTGCTTAAATCACACCGTTTAAAAGATATTGCCTCTCAAATCACACCGTTTAAAAAATATCGCCGCTCAAATCTTACTTATTTCAAAACGTTAGTCTCACGTGGAGATACTATTCCCAAATAGTAGGCTCCATGGTCCCAAATATGACAAGATTCCTGTTTCTCGATTGTCAAGTACAAGTTCTTTTAGAATAACGTGACTCGGTAAATTGTGACGATATTATCCCGATATTATCGATAATCGTGACATGGCAATTTAGCTATATCATTTTTACAGTTTAAACTCTTTGACAAATCTAAGCTTCTAATCAACAGACTATCAGGGTGTATTGTTTTGAAATGAGCAACATTGAGTACCATGATACCCCCACCTGACACAACCAGTTAGGAAAAGCTATACACTTCGTTAAAAGGACTTTATGGAACAATTGAGAATATCTTGTGGTGGCAATCCGATGACCAAGAGGGAAAATCTCAGGAGCCGCTATACAGGCCCGGACCAATCAGAAGCTCCGTCGTCGAGACTATCTTGTGACGCAATCCGATGACCCAGATGAAAAATTCTCAGGGAAAGAAAAAGCTCAAGGGCCGCTATACAAATAATGGCCAATCGGAAACTCCGTCGTCGGGAATATCTTGTGACGGCAATCCGATGACTAAGAGAGAAAAGCTCAGGGGCCGCTATACAGGTAGTGATTAGGAAGCTCTCAGGGGCCGTTATACAGGTAGTGATTGGCTGGAAAATCTCAGGGGCCGCTATACAGGTAGTGATTGGCTGGAAAATATTAGGGACCGCTATAAAGGTAGTGGCCAATCCGAAACTCCGTCGTCGAGAATATCTTGTGACGGCAATCCGTTGACCCAGAGGGAAAAGCTCACGGGCCGCTATACAGACTCCGACCAATTTGAAGTAAGCATTAAGTATATGCAAAATGAATATAATTTTCAGAGGTCACTATACAGACTCCTACCAATCCATGACCCAGAGGAAAAAGCTCAGGGGCCGCTATGCAGGCCAGGACTGTCGGGCCTGTATAGTTTCCCTCTTACTACATATATATATATATATATATATATATATATATATATATATATATATATATATATATATATATATATAAATATATATATATATATATATATATATATATATATATATATATATATATATATATATATATATACATATATATATATATACATATATATATATATATATATATATATATATATATATATATATATACATATATATATATATACATATATATATATATATATATATATATATATATATATATATATATATATATATATATATATATATATATATATATATATATATATATATATATATATATATATATATATATATACATATATATATATATTTATATATATATATATATATATATATATATATATATATATATATATGTATGTATATATATATATATATATATATATATATATATATATATATATATATATATATATATATATATATATATATATATATATATATATATATATATATATATATATATCAAAGGTGTAAAGAGGAGCCTATACAGTTGGTGACCAATCAGGAGCCAGTATTTCTAATTTCTCAGGAATATTCATACAATATGCAAATTAGTAGGAATAGTGGCTCCTGATTGGTCACTACCTGTACTCAAACTCTATAATGATTTTACTTCACGACCGAAGGTCGTTAAATCTTTTGGAGGGAAAACAATGATAATAATCGTAATAAGCACACAATAATGATAAACACACAATAAACACAATGTCTTAATTTAATTTTCGCTTTCTTATATTTGTGGTGGCTCTTACAAAAGCATTTGGGTTCTTTATCGATCGGCTGATCGACCTGCTACTGTCCTCCTCCAGTAGTCCACCGATACCCATCGGTTGCTTTGCTCCTCAGCATTTCTCTATGCGTTTCTCAATGCTTCATCAAATTGGCTCGGTACGCTTCTCTTTTCCAAGGTGGCTTGGACATGTATCTTTTCCTATTCTGGGACTTTACCTTGTAGTGGTCGAGAAACTGACGATATACCTGAGCTCTATAAGTGTAAAAACGCATACGAGCTTTGGAGTTGCGTGCTTTCCCCCACTTGCTCTCTCTGATTGCAAAGTTCTGAGGGTGATCTGGTCTTTGATTCAGGTATCTCGGCGGTGTTCTGACGGCAGATGTTTTTTTGTACTCTGTTGTCAATTTGTGTGCCAA
>JAIGNY010003355.1:0-32500 GCA_020152595.1 Chiridota heheva
GCTTGGTGCTTGGAGGCGGTGTTTAATATACCACCCTTACACTTAATTATCTTACAATACCTAGACCTCTCCTTTGTAGATGCTATCCTGGGATGTTATCTACACAGTAATTGAAAGTCTCACACTTTAATCACTTACATCTAAGTAATGTAATGTATTGTTATTTATAGTGTGCTATCAAAATAAAGCTAGTCATCTGTTTCAATTTCAAGCTGGAATCGTGAAGGTTTAATTAAAACCTTTAACAGCTGATCTATGTCTCTTTTAGTGTATTTGACAAAATAAAACCAAAAAATACCAATCTACTGTTCAAACTGAAGCAAATATGTGTTAAGTTGGGATTTTGGGCAAGTTGTAATTGAATACTTTACACCCAAAGAGTGATAAACAAATATAAGTTTTATACTGCAAGGAATAAGAAAGAAAACTGTATTATCTTTACAAAATAACACAACTTGAAAAGAGTCAAGTAACGTATCATATTCAATATAGTATATTGTAAGAAACGTTTGTTTGCTTTTTCAAGTTTTAAATTTTATAAGGCACTGTAAAACTCAGAATCTGTACTGATGCAATCTTACTGAGCAGTGAATTATTCAACAGTCTAGTGTCTACGCTCCCATGTGGGAGATCTCCCAATGGGTAGATGCTACGTCATCACCCATAATGCATCTATAAAAATCCAAATTTGTATATAGAGATAGTTAAGAGTAAAACACATTTCATCAAAGTTAGAATTATCCTAATGAATTATTCAATTTTTATTGCGTGAAATTAGAGATTAACATATTATCATATATCTAAGTAGCAAAAATTTTAACTTCACTAGGGGTTTCAAGTAAATTGTTGTACTTTATTTTTTAGTTTTTTGTCAACAGATTTCAAAATAAGCGTTCAACCATTTTCTAACAATGCGTGCATAAATTAATAATATTTTGCAAACTATTATTGCTTCCAAATTGTATTTTTTTAAGATGAAACATTCATTCCAAACCTTAATCAAATGAAAAATAAGCTTGATTTCAAATATCGTATAATCTTAATGGCGGCATTAATAACGAACAATTGCAAAACAAACAGTTTAATAACAAACAGTTGAAGACAGATTAATGGCATATGCTTTGATCCCGATCGGGAGATCTCCTGAACGAGAGCAGGGACTGTACTGTTCAATACCAAGTCATTTAGTGCAGAAGATTCAGAAAGCAATACCATTAAAAGATGATACAACAAAACCATCATTTTGGCAACAAAATTCAAACAAAAACTCTCCTGCAACGAACAAGCATAATAATCTTTGTGTCCCACTGTGTTCAAATTTGAAAATATTTTTGTTAAACACATCTAGTTTGTTGTATAGAATTTGTGGAAATTTTTAGAAAAAAGTAAAGAATACAAAATGGAACTATGAAGCTTCGACAACATTATTTGAGATAAAAATAAAGTACTTGTGAATGTATTAATTTTGTTTTATTGTTTTCAAGCATTGAAATTATTTGTCTTTATTTTAAACTTAAAATAATGTGCTTAGTTAAGTTTTTTTTTGTAAAATATTAACAAAACAATTAAGTTCAAGAGTATTACTGTTGCTAATTGAAAACTTTTGATGACAAGACGATTTTGGTATGTTGTAGTTACAAAAGCTTACAGTTTTTCTTGTGCGACACAGATCAGAATGCATTAGGATTTTTTTTTAAGCTCAAAGAAATATTTCAAGCAACAGTTAACATGAAAGAGGACATTACACAAAAAAGTGTTATCCATTTAGATATAATTGGCTTATGTACACAGCGTTGTACATACAACGTGATTTGTGTAAGTTACATGTATGTAACTTATAAAACCAAAATATGCAATGTTTTTAGTCAGTTTTGAAATAAATAATAGTCTTTCAACCACAAGTGGTATTAGTGTTACCCCAGCTTGTTTTAGGCTTCCAAGACATTACAAATTGGTAACTATGCTGTCCTCTTCCATGTTTAATTGCAGTTAAAAGTGACAAGAATATTCCTTTAAATGTTTTGCTTGTATAAAATGTTAATAAAATGTTCTTTGTTTATATTAAAGGCTTTCATGATATGAGGGAAAGGTTCCTTTTTTTCCTGCTGTTGAATTTTATGGAGTTTTATATTTTATGGAGTTTCATATTTTGTGTGATCATTCAAAATACAATGGAAAGTTTATTAAATGATATATGATTGTGTGTGTCACTTTTTGCACATGTAAATTTAATGAATTAAATATTGAAATGCATATTCAGCAGCAAACTGAAAATTTGTATTAAAATTGTCAGTTTGTTGTAACTTATGAATTCAGAGGAAGCAGAGTGGAGTACTAGCCAAGATAGATTATGTATTTCATGTGAATTCAGAGGAAGCAGAGAGGAGTACTAGCTCAGATAGTTGATGTATTTTAGAGGAAGCAGAAAGGAATACTAGCCCAGATACTTGATGTATTTCAGAGGGAGCAGAATGGAGTACTAGCCCAGATAGTTGATGTATTCTAGAGGAAGCAGGGTAGAGTACTAGCCTAGATAGATGATGTATTTCATGTAAATTCAGAGGAAGCAGAGAGGAGTACTAGCTCAGATAGTTGATGTATTTCAGAGGAAGCAGAAAGGAGTACTAGCCCAGATACTTGATGTATTTCAGAGGGAGCAGAGTGGAGTACTAGCCTAGATAGTTGATGTATTTCAGAGGGAGCAGAGTGGAGTACTAGCCTAGATAGTTGATGTATTTCAGAGGAAGCAGAGTGGAGTACTAGCCTAGATAGTTGATGTATTTCAGAGGAAGCAGAGTGGAGTACTAGCCCAGATAGTTGATGCATTTCTGAGGAAACAGAGAGGAATACTAGCTCAGATAGTTGATGTATTTCAGAGGAAGCAAAGTGGAGTACTAGCCTAGATAGTTGATGTATTTCTGAGGAAGCAGAGAGGAGTACTAGCCTAGATAGTTGATGTATTTCAGAGGAAGCAAAGTGGAGTACTAGCCCAGATAGTGGATGTATTTCATGTAAATTCAGAGGAAGCAGAGAGGAGTACTAGCCCAGATAGTTGATGTATTTAGGAGGAAGCAGAGTGGAGTACTAGCTTAGATAGTTGATGTATTTCAGAGGAAGCAGAAAGGAGTACTAGCCCAGATACTTGATGTATTTCAGAGGGAGCAGAGTGGAGTACTAGCCTAGATAGTTGATGTATTTCAGAGAAAGCAGAGTGGAGTACTAGCCCAGATAGTTGATGTATTTCAGATGAAGCAGAAAAGAGTACTAGCCCAGATAGTTGATGTATTTCAGAGGAAGCAGAAAGGAGTACTAGCCCAGATAGTTGATGTATTTCAGAGGAAGCAGAGTGGAGAACTAGCTCAAATACTTGATGTATTACAGAGGAAGCAGAGAGGAGTACTAGCCTAGATAGTTGATGTATTTCAGAGGAAGCAGAGTGGAGTACTAGCCTAGATAGTTGATGTATTTCAGAGGAAGCAGAGTGGAGTACTAGCCTAGATAGTTGATGTATTTCAGAGGAAGCAGAGTAGAACACTAGCCCAGATAGATGATGTATTTCATGTGAATTCAGAGGAAGCAGAGTGGAGCACTAGCCCAGATAGTTGATGTATTTCACCATAATTTCACCAAAAAGTATTATTTTTAGTCTCCTCAATAGAATTGGCTAAAGAGCTTTTACTTACATTTACTATTTAAGTTATATAAAGTGGATTGATGACGTCAGATTGATGATTGCAGAGGATGTAATTTTACCGTATTAAGCACTGGAAAATTGTTGCCAGTACTTTTTATGGTAAATTTCATGATTTTGTTTTACAGTGTACAACGCAAAAAGGATGGCAGCAGATACCTCTCAAATTCAACAATGAATAATTTTACACCAATTGCACAGAACAAAGAAGAGAGTGTTTCTTCGGCAACGATCATTTTTTTCAGAAGACCCTGATTATGACTGATAACTTTTGTGTTGAGCTTACACAGAGAGGACTAAACATATGTTTTTCTGTCTAAAAGTACAAATTTGTATCATTTTAAAACAAATTTGTAATACTAAAATTAACAACAGTTTAAAATATGTGGTTTATAAAAATGATGTGTGAGTTGCAAATCAATTTGCTATGTGTATTTTTACAGCGCCCGATGTTGGAAACCTCTCAAATTTCATGCCCGAAGGTTGGAAAACCCGCGATTGGCTACTTACTAATATGACCTTTGATTGGGTCACATCAGCATGCAAAATGTACACGAGGGCTAAATTAAACCTAGGTCATAAAGAACAACGTGAATCGTATGGAAGCTTACAATCCCGGAAAAAATACTTGACACTCTTTTCCTTCCCTTATAAGCTTTCATTGTGCAGATCTATTACCAAAATATTTTCTTGCAAAGCGCATAATAACATTGAATAAAGGTGAAGGGGGAAGGGGCAAGGGTTCCAAGACTGTTTCCTTGATTGTAGTTTGCATAACTCATGCGCATATATCAATCATTTGGTAAAGCTTAAATCCCAGCTTGGGAACTGAAAATATTCTCTTCATCAAAATACAAACAAACGCATTAATCCATCTCCAACAATGGGAATAATGTTTGTTTGTTTGATTGTTCTAACAAACAAACAAACAACAAATAAACAAACCATCAGGTCCTATGCACTAAAACAAGCCCAAAAGTGAAATGTCTTTTAAATTGATTGCTTAGCGTTAAATCATACACACGCTACATCTGTAAAGGAATTACCTTGGATAGTTCTCCATCTGGAAGTACCAGAAAGAGAGTGTTTTTTGTGTTGTTTTTTTGTTGTTGTTGTGCGGCTTCCTAATGACACATTGTGTCTTATTATCACACGCTTCATCTTGACAGATGAAATATGATCGAAAGTGTTTCTTGTTATTATATACGTGTGTCAAAAAGTTGGTCAATAAGAAGCGGATTTAAAATTAAAAAAATAAAGCGTAAATCATGCAGAGTTCCCTAAAATTGACCAAATGTTATTCAACGGGTGGTATTATTTCCGTCCGTAAGTGTGTTTGAGGGAGACAGATGGAGTGGGGGGGGGGTGCAAAATCAAAAGTGCCTTTTATTGTAACACGTGTTTTTTAATGTCGTACAAACATAAATTTGTATTATCGCAATAAGAAACACCTTTCAGATTTTGTACGCACTCGTGATTTGCAATATACCAAAATCGTTTACCAATACCAGAATACCGGACATTATGGTCTGCGATTCAAATATTATAAATATTGAAGACCACCGTTTTTGTAATCTATTTAATGAGTATACATCACGGCTTTTAATTATAACCAATTTCAAATTGGTTTCACAAACTTTGTAGATTGAATAGGGATGACATACAAAACGAGTGTACTTTATATTCATTTCAATGTCTACTTGCACAATGTCAACAAAAATCGTGTTGAGTATATTTCCCCATTCGGAACTGGACACATACAAATAATTCAAGCTTGTTTTAAATGTATATATGGTGAGTCGGTTAGAAAAAAGGTTTGACTTGCTTACGATTACTTTGCCTTGGGAATCAATGGTTATTGAAAATTTGTTAAGGCAAAAAGGTGTAAAGGGATTTCATCACGTGACTCTAATTCAATTGGGAGCCATTTTGCCGTGCACAGCTTTTGCGCGTTGAGTATTTCACGCGTCTGATCTTCACACAGCTCAGTAACATCACACGTAAAGCAAACAGATTTGATCTAAAACACGCGCTAGCACGCGCTGGTGATAAAAACCTGCCTTGGGCATGTAAAACACGTGCTGTGCGCATAAACGCGCGCTAGTTTAAATTAACTGGTCATGTGAGAAATTTTTGTTTTAAAGAAAAAAATACCTCCAAGTACTTTAAGTAATCTTAATTAGTGGATTATAAACACGTCTATTAGTTAGTGTAACCAAAGGCACAACAAAATTCCGGCATACTATAGGGGCCTACTTACAAAATTAATCTTACATAACAACATGCAAAGAAAGGTAAGTGTACAGGAGACGACAGTCCGCCCTACTAAATGGCGATGTAAACAAAGTCATGTGACCTCATGATGTCAGCTAAAAGATCCTTACACAGGAATTGTAAAAAGAGGAAACCTAGCTAACGTTTCTGTATCAGTCTAACCAATAACTTCCAGCTTTTCCAAATCATGGTGTATTATTTTTCTAATTTTTGTAATCATGACAACAACAATAATACAAAAAAACCATCGAAGAATTTTATGGACAAGAATCATATTGCTCCATGTGGATTTAATTGAAAATTGAAAAGATAATTATATTAACTTCCAACTGTAACAAAAATCATATTCTGTCGGTATGTTCATCTACAGAGACAATATTTTGAGAAAGAATAACGATATAGCTTAAATTATTGTATGTATAAACGGTCATATCGTATTGTATTACGGTAAAAGCGTGATGTATATTTGATATATCAATCTCTTGAAAAGTAAACATTTGTTGCTTTTACATGTTCACTGGTCGTATGTAATTATTTATTTGTATATATCTTTCTCTTGAAAAAGGTGCAACAGAAGTATATCGGGAACACAAAACAATTGCAACTAAGTTTTGTAAAGATTGCGCAAGGAGAGTATGTGCAGAGTGCGTGAAGAATAAGCAGTAAGAACATAAAAGAAGCAGTACGAATATGAATTCATTACATACAAAGAGGAGAAAAACTTACAGAAGACAAACATGAAAAGCATTATGTACGCTGAAAGAGCTATACTATAACAAAAGTGTATCTTTGATACAACTTCTTGCAGCTCATTTGGCAACAAATCACTTTTAAAGTAGGTGCAGAAGGATGATAATCTTACACAGAGCACGAACAGGAATCGTTATCAGAGAACAATGACAGAAGATAGGATATGAGCCTGCAATACAATCAATGCTGAATTGCGTACAAAAGCAGAAGCGCTAGAAGTATGAAAAGAAAAGATCACAAAGAGCGCAGAAACAGCTTCTAAAAACCTACCAAAACAAGAACAATTACAAAATGAAATAATACAATTTCAAAATGAAATTAATCAGCTGAGTATAGCAATTGCAGATAAAAGGAATCAAATCACCCCAGTTTATATCAAAACTATCCCCGAGAGCGGGAAATCTGTGGAAATTTATCATGATTGTGTTATATTAAAGTTAACTTGAGGCGCAAATGTATCACAAATGTGATCGATACACGTATAAGAAACGGTCAAATTGTAGTGCATGAGACGTATTTTATCCATAAACCGTGTGCACGTAAAGATGAAGATTATCCAGTAGTCATGTCACCCACTGGGTACAGGATTAATGAAGATAGTCACATCCTGATTGGTGTGGGATGCACTGTGTTCATTGTGTACCGACTTTTGGCACGGCATAATGTACACTTCCGTCAAAAGTGTGAGAGAATTTCAGCTGACGGAGTGCACTATCATCTTTCATATCTGCCATATGCGCACATAACAATGACACCAACAGACAAAATGAATTCATTGTTGCATTCAGCACATCCACCGTAATTTACCGATACAACCTAGAGTGTGAGCTTTTGGGTAAAGTGTATTGTAATGACGTGGTTCACTCTATAGCCCGAATTACATGTGTTGATGATACTTTAGCTCTTGTAGATGATATACGTAATGACGTCATATTGATGAAAGAGAATGGTGAAGGTATAAATCAAGTGTATGCAATAGGAGAAAAGGGTTTTGTACCGAGAAGTGTATTGTGGATTGGAGGAGACTGGTTGATACTGTGGGTAAATTAGATCATTCATGGTGTGTAGACAGCTTTGACAAAGCAAATAAAAAGGAAAAAGTTTTAATCCCCAACGATGGAGGTGTTAATGTGCCCGCTTTCAGCATTGGAAGATGCATTAACAACTTTATAATCGTCTTTGTGGACGAAAAGTGTGAAATCAGACAGTATTCCCAGAAAATATCAAATTAGGGATTTATATTGATACATATTTTGTATCTAGATATTCAAAAACTTTCCTCCTAAGGTGCAAAATCAGGGAAAATTTGAAGCTATATTGAAACCTATTCCTTACAAAATTTCCAGATCTGGCCCAGACATAAATTCCAGATCTAGCCAGATTAGGCTCAGATACAAATTCCAGATTTGAGACATGCCTGGGTTTAGTATCTGAGACAGATCTGGTCAAAAAAAGAATTCGGCAGATATAAATTCAAACTTGATCTGGCTCAGATCAAACTTGACCTGGAATTGTCTAGATCTGGAACAGATCTCGATATTATATTTGGCCCAGATCAAACTTGTCTGGCGCAGATAAACCTTGATTTGTGTATCAAATTGACTTTAATAAAGGTTATATATGACTAGATCTGGCCAGATCAAACTTTATTTGTATATCAAATGAAGCATCAAATCCACTTTATATCTGGTTTTATCTGGCCAGATCAAATTTGGTTCATGAAACTTTCTTTAGGCATACATATATCTAGCTTTATCTGACTATATCAAACTTTTTTACCAAGATATAAACTTGATTAATACCAGATCTTAACTTTTTGTAAGGGATTTTAGACTAAAAACAGCCATTTGTTGCATCCTGTTTCAAATGTTATATTTGTTCTTGATCCAATGTAAATAGTTTGATTAAATTGATTTAGCTACTAAAAAACGACTGCAATTTAATTTCTAAGGCAGATAAGAGTCCTAAAAGAGTGTCTCAAAATGTTTCCCGATATTGCACTTTACAGCTTAAGGACCAAAGGTTTTGAATATTTTTGCAGGGAATGATTTATCTTGCATTGTTCAACAGTTTCTAATGTGGGAGTTTTTTAATAAGAATCACAAATCAGTAAAAGTTGACCTAACACTAATGGTGGGCACCAATTCAAGTGTGGCCTATATGTATGTTGTGGATTGCAAAATTTAATCAACACTACGTTACATAATTTTTATTCAGAGCCAAGGAAAGAACATCAAACTACAATCAAGGACAAAATACCTTTCTCCCTCCCCCGCTGCAATGTTGGCATGATTACTGCTTTAAAATGAAAGGCTAAGAACTTTATTCCCAAGCTTTTACCAACATTGAAGAGAGGTAGTAGGGGGGAAAACGTACCAAATAATTTTGTCGGTGATTGTAGATTATAAATCCCAATATTAACGTAGCGCACAGGAACACTAGTACCGTTTCTAATCCCATAACCTAATCACATAGTGACACGAATTCAGCCTGCGGAATTGGGTACGACATCATGTCCATTGAAAAATGTTTGTTCCCGTGTTACAACGGGAAACCCATTTTCGATCAGATGTCGCTGCGAGTCGGGAAATCTCGCTCAATTTTCAGGAAATCAATCAATTTGTCACGTTTGTTATCAACTTGTTTTTTGTGCACTTATCGTTTATTTGCTCTGCAATTTTCCTTCAGGAAATTTTCTTCATTTTCGAGAAATTTCATTTAACTTTCAGGGAAATTTCCTCCATTTTTGAAAAATGCTCTTCGCTTTTTGGGGAAATGTTCTTCATTTTTGTGACATTTCTTTCCTTTTAGGGAAAAATTCTTAATTTTTTGGGAAAAGATTTACCAACAATTTCCCAACCGGGAGCAAAACATGCAACTTGGCAGGTAAAATTATCACCGGAGGACAGTATCCCAAAGTCGTTGGACCTTAGTCAGTTACTGACGGCCCTAAAAATTCAACCCTTTACAAAACTTAAAAATTAATTATAAAAATGTATTTCCATGCTAGAAATAACCTAACGGGTAGAAAACACCATTACCCGTGGCAATTCTTTACCTTAATTGGGATCATGCAAAGGTCAGATTCAAGACAACGGGATTTTAAATGTTGGGCATCATGGATAATTTAACAGTGATTTTCATTTATTTTGAAACTTGTGAAATAGCGCATAATGACAAGTTACGTTACAACCTTACAATGTGAAACAATTTGTGTTTCAGAAAATAATATTCATGCGTGTATTTGTTTATTTTGCTGTATGCAAGCAAAGCGTAGAGCGCATATTCAAACTTTATTCTACTTCATGTTCTATTTGCTTGTTCCATTATATGGTTGCAATTGTTTTAACTAGTAAATTGTAGATACGAAAAACACAAGCTGAAAATATATGAGTTCCACGGAATCATTTGCTAATTTCATTATGTTTTATTCTATTGTCTTGTGTTTTCTTCAGCTTCTTCATCTTATATATGGTTGTTTTATTATACGTTTGTATTAGCTCCGTATGTAGACCATTCCAATCATTTTTCAATTTTGAAAATGACATATCCAAAGCCATTGCATGGCTTTATAATGACGCTGAGCTTTGTTAGTTTATATCTACTGAAAGGGTACCTAACCACTGACATTTTGCGCAGTCCTTGTCTTTCCTCGGTAAGAACACGACAGATCCTCTAGTGGATAAAAGGAAAACTTGTAAGGTATATGGACGTGTCGAACAACTTTAGATATATTGCTCTTAAATCTGAAGAAAAAAAAAACATCATAGTAGCAAAATATGTCATCAGTATCGATTAAAGGGTTAGTTCAGTAGTCAGGCAATCTTATTCTACTGTTCTACATGAAAGGAAAAAATAGTAAAAAAAGCAAAATTAAAATCTTATTTCGATGAAGAAATATTTGAGCTATGAACCATTTGGGTAGAAACGACTGAAGTTAGACTTCGTCATATTCCTCAAAGTCTTTATGTATTTCATCCCATTGTTTTCTGCGATTTTGGGGCTTAAAGTTATTGGATATGTCAGGAAATTGGTAAAACAGAATCTAGTAAACAGGTAAGAGTAATTATAATTTACCACCTGAAGAAAGTTCGAGGCGAAATAAGTCAAACAGTAAATAAGTAAAATTAATTTTCTTTAGAATAATCTTACTACAAAAGTCGTTTCACCATACATAAGACAGAGCTTTATACTTGAATATCTTCTTAACAAAATAAGATGATGAATGAGTAGTGACCACTGAACTAATCCTCGTGACCACTGAACTAATCCTCGTGACCACTGAACTAATCCTCGTGACCACTGAACTAATCCTCGTGACCACTGAACTAATCCTCGTGACCACTGAGCTAATCCTCATGACCACTGAAATAATCCTCGTGACCACTGAACTAATCCTCGTGACCACTGAACTAATCCTCGTGACCACTGAACTAATCCTCGTGACCACAGAACTAATCCTCGTGACCACTGAGCTAATCCTCGTGACCACTGAACTAATCCTCGTGACCACTGAACTAATCCTCGTGACCACTGAACTAATCCTCGTGACAACTGAACTAATCCTCGTGACCACTGAGCTAATCCTCGTGACCACTGAACTAATCCTCGTGACCACTGAACTAATCCTCGTGACCACTGAACTAATCCTCGTGACCACTGAACTAATCCTCGTGACCACTGAACTAATCCTCGTGACCACTGAACTAATCCTCGTGACAACTGAACTAATCCTCGTGACCACTGAACTAATCATGTGACCACTGAGCTAATTCTCTAAATTTTTTACAACGTTTTGTTTTAATCTCAGGCATCAATTTACATAATTATATTAATCACATTTTGTGATGCATTACACATTGGTATTTAATGTTGCAGATCTTGCGTAAATGTCCATTAGATCTTATGGATTATGGCAAAATTAGGACTCTGGTTGTTCGGGCATTAGTTCGCTTATCTTGGCATATATGAGCAATTGAAACACGAAGGCTACATTTTGCAGCAATGACTCATAATAATTCCTGCAGCATTTCAAAACAATGCAAAAATTACATTTGGAAACATTAAAGTATAGTAAATTTCCATGTTAACCTAAATTGTGATAACCTGAAATATATCTCGTTATAATGATCTTGATTTTGATTCGTCAAACTAAAATATAATAAGCGTTAAAGTCAGTAGTTATGTCCCTGGAACCTCTTTACTGTTAACATAATTATGACTGTTTTAAAGTATATTTAACTAAATGTGCTAGCCGATCGAGGTTTTTGAAAGAGACCAATACATATTGAGGCGCAACTTTATGCAGCCGGCCAGTTCTTGTAGTTCACCTAGTTGCATCAATATAATGTTTATCAAGAAATTGACTGAACATAATTGTTTCTACTTTTAAAATTCAAAACAAAGCGCTTCCTAGATTTGGCGTTTTCTCACTTGTTCAGAATGAAAAGTTACACTTTTTCAGTTAATGGGACACATTTAAATACTCCGTCTTTTTATAGGTACGTTTCGTAACCCTGTTTATCTTCAGATATGTGACTTTGTAATCTGTATTCAGTTAATTAAATGTTCACATATATGTACAGTCAGTGATGCAAAACCTTCGGCTCTTTACAAAGTCACATTCGTTTATTTGTATAATATGTGTATTTTAGTAACAATTCCGTCAATACTATAATTGACTTTTTTATGTAAGTATCTTTTTTATAGGATGCATTAAAGAAGGAAAACTGCAGTACGTGAAACGAATGTAATCCCGGGTTTTTCAAAGGTTGAACGATTTAGTAGATATAAACCCCTAACTGTCGACCAAATATTTTCGAACTTTGCAATAATTTTCGATGCTTATTCCATTAGTAAACACCGATAATAGATGTATTCAATTATATCTTTAGCTGCACAGTATCTTAAAACTTTTCGTGTTGCAAATAATCAGTTGTAAAGGAAATCACACTGCGTTGTAGCATAAGCAATGCCATTTCTGCGTTGCTGTATGAAGGGTCCCTTTTTTGCAGAGGGAGGGGCAAGAACTGAAAAACTTATAAAATTTCCTATAATTCTAATAATTTTTCTTCATTTTCGGGCACTTTTCTTACTATTTCGGTGATTTTTTGTCAATTCAAGAGAAATTTTGTTCTTTTTTGTAGAACTTTGTTATGTTTTCTTGAATTTTCTGGATTTTTGTTACCTTTAAGTTAAAGAATTCACCAACAATTTTAGGGAATTTACGAGAAATTTTGAGAAATTTCTTTCAATTTTATACATTGTTTGGAGATTTGGGGAAAATATTGTTTTTTTGAAATATTTGAAATTTCTGGACAAATTTGAACAAAATTTTGAACATAACTATCAAATCTGCCCTTCAATTTCCCTTTTTTTTCCAATTTCGTTTTCTGGGAAACTTTGTTCGATTTTAGAAAAATTTCATTATTTTTCGTCCACTTTTCTTCGGTGAAATATTGGTCAATTTGACAATTTTCGAGAAATTTGTTTACAAATTTGACTAAAATTTCAATTAATACTTTTTCCTAATTGTTTATACTTTATGTTAGTAATATTTCAGTTTCACTTCCCATCAGGCAAAACCAGGAAGGTGAAATCCTCTAAGTTCCTGAGATTTTTCCGATGATACTTTTTTTACCAGGAGATAATTCTTATTCTCGGTTTACGTAAATTCACTTCTTCAATTTTCAGGAAATTCCATTGTTCAATTGTTCAATGTTCAGGAATCTCTTTCAATCTTTGGGAAAATTTCCTTTATTCTTGTGCATTTTTCGAGAATTTTTTCTTGGAATTTCGATCAATTTAATCAATTCTCTGGAAATGTTGTCAATTTTACCTTCAATGTTTTGTTAACAATCCCAATTTTCCCAATCTAAAAAAAAACCTTTTAGGAGAAGACCTTTCTATCTGCTCCCCGCTTATAAGACCAACCCCTTGTCCCAATATGCTCCATTAATCATGTCAAAACTGCTAATAAAACATTTTAAAACATCATCCATGTTTTGGTTTGACTTGACCTCTTGATATTTTATCCTGACTACGCCCCTGCTTCTTAGGCCATATTATTATTATCCTTATAATTCTTTTTAGGCCCAGACAAATATTTTCACCCCCCCCCCCCCTCCCCCCGTCTTTGAGGTCCCTGCTGAGGAGGAAGTATGGCTGGATTAGACACACGTTGAGAAAGCCTGCAAGTATCGCCACTCGTCAATCCCTGACATGGAGCCCTCAAAGAAAGAGAAACATAGGACGGCCAATTGTCAGCTGGAGACTTACCACTAAGGCAGAACATAGAGGACAAGGCTTTAGCTGGAAAGAAAATTCAAACATTGTGCCTGCTGCAGACATCGTTGATGGCCTATGCTATGCTCATCATGGGGCGAAGGGCCTAGTAAGTAAGTATGTAAGAGGACATATTTTCCGCTGAAATTTGAGAAAATGTCTAAGGGGCGAAGAGTCTCCAGAAGCTCTGAATGTTTTTGATGCCCAATCATCGGACATAGAAGTTTACCTGTGTGTGTAGGTGGTGCATATTTTATATTCTTGTACGTCCCCGTTGCTAAATCCGAGAATCAGTATCATGCCGAGTCGATTGGAGATAGATATCTAGACGATTCTCTATTAATAAATATCTGATGTAAATAGGTCATCCGACCAGCCACCCTTCCCATTTTTGAAATAAATAAAGTTATCAAGGTCCCTCGTCTTCCCCCACTTTTTGTATGTTAACATCAAACATCAATATTCACCATTACCCCCCCCTTTACCACTACCCCTAATTCCCTAACCATTAGGAAGCCTGTTACGCAGCCAACGCTACCTGACTACTGTATTTGACATTTCACATTCTTGCCCGACTCTAAAATCATCGATTTTTAAGTATTATGTTATCAGCATAATGTTGTACCGGAAGGACACGATTTTGATATCTACAATCATGGTATTTGATCCTTTTTCTTCACCCCTTGTATCCACTTCAATTTTGGAGTGCTGAAGTGAACATTAAAACTTGCAGGCCAAAGTCATGTCCCAACATTGAAACGGGGTAGAAGGGGGAAAAAGGAACAATACTTTTTTCCAAGATTGTAACTGAGTCAGCCTGAGGTATGATGGAGATATATCTCTGATCTAAGCAGTATCCAACATTTCACATCCCTGTCCGACTAGGATCGGTGCCCAAACATGCCTGGTATGATGTTGTCAGCTTCATGCCGAGTCGGGAGGACATAATTCTGATATCTAGCCTAGTCGGCCATGATTGTAATATAAATAGTGCATCCGACATTTTACATTTCTGCCCGACTATGATCAGTGCCCAAGAATTATGTTGTCATCATCATACTGAGCCGAGAGGACATAACACGATATCTAGCTGAACCGGGCATACTTAAGATATAGGCCTCTTTTCTGATTTAAACAATATATGCGACAGTTCAAATCTTTACCTGACAAAGAGTGGTGTTTGGCGATTGGGGGAGGATGTTACGCGCAGTTGAAAATAACAGAAATTACTATGTTTTTCAAAATATTTTTGTAAAATATTTCGACTTTTTGCGAAGAGACAAGAACTAACGTAAAGGTATAGCTATATTAATTTACCTACCATTTCTCTTCAATGCCATTTTCTTTGTCCCACGAAAAAGTAAAATTTGAATTGTCCTACGTTTATTTTTAGGAATGGTGTGCTCCCCCCCATCTTCCTCCTTCACACACCTCTTTTTAACTACACACCATGCAACTTCCATACAGTACCCCTTTTCGAGATGCAGTAGTAGAAAGTGGGCCCTTTCATATGATATAAACTCCCCCTTTTCAAATTCCTTGTTATCACAGTATACTGTACATATCCCAGATTTGTCATCAGCCACACTCTATTTTGCGGTCAACCGTGGATACAACAAACCAATAAAAACTAATATCATATTTGTTCATCGTACTGGTTTCATTAACGATGTGCGACTCTAAGGTACAGTCGTCTATGCAATAAAAGCTTGAATTCTGAAGGCGGATTAGTTGAAGCCTAAATTTGTATCTTTTAGGCAAGTGTAAAGTGAGTCAACACACAAGAAAAAAATCCTCTTGAACCATGAACAGGATACATCATAAGTAAACCCAAACCGATGACACAGACCGCACTTTGCTTTATTTGCTTTTAAAGTATTCACAAATTTAGACTTACGTACAATCAAGAACTTATCTTTTTCTGTTCTGTAAATAGAGTGATGTGAATTTCAAATCAAACCACAATGATCTTACAAAACCTCAATACTTATACACTTTTAGCAAACATGAAATCGCTTCTATCTTTTTAGTGTTATAATTGCCGACGTTTACTGAAACAATATTTTGAAATAGTAGGCATTCCATTTTAGCTTATATAAAAATTGATCAATGTATATCATATGGGAATTTTTGTTTGCGATAATTCTTAACTGTGCAAAACGTTCTAAAAACGTTATAACTAAAGAGTCTCTGATTATTTTGTTCCATTTCAAACAGTGTAGAGAACTTGGAATTCATCTATCGTTTGAGACCATCTTGTTTTAATTAATAACAAACAAAAAATACCGTAATTTGTTAAATAAAAAATGTTTTTTTCTTCTTATTTTTCAATGAGAGCACAAGCAAAATTACAAGGTTATTGCCGTTTTGACCTTTGTAACTTGTAACTCCTTTCCTTCCTATCCTTGGTTGCAATCTGATTGCATATTTATAGCATGGAAGGTAAGGTATAACTTGAAGTAAATTTACCCCGCTAAGCGTAGCGGGGATATTTACGAGAGTTATACTTACCTTCCATGCATCCCTGCCGCTTCCCCTCTCCTTCAGGCCTTGGTGGAATGTTAAGTGAGGGTCAGTAGAGGTTATATGGAGGTCAGGGCTGGCTGGTAACTGCGTTTTGGAGGTCGGTTAGAAGTGCGTTAAAATCAGGTATAATTCATAGGCCTACCAATATATCGAGTTACATTTATTCTCAGGAAGAAAATGATTCTCCTGAATAATAATCTAAGGACCCCTTATTCCTGTTATTTGCTTAGTTAGTTTACACAATAGACACGGAATATATTCCGATTCATGAGCTATAATACATTTGGCTAATCATAGTTTCAATCATTCCGATTTTAAGACTTAAGGTCTAAACAATTTTAATTTTTTTGTCGACTTTGGTATAAATTTGTTCTATTGTTTACCAGTTTACCGAATTTCGGAACAAAATTTCTTAAATTTTTGAAGCTGTAAGTAAAAAAAAATTAAGGAAAATTGGTATAATTTACGGACCGATAAAAGTTTTAAAATAGTTCGGAAGAGGGAGAAGGGGGTGACCTATAAAGCTTTACTGCTGTTCTACATGCTTTGAAAATACGACAGCTGGAAAGTGCCCCATATTCAAACATATTCCGCCCCCTCTAAGGATGGCACAAGTGGATCTCCTCGTTCCTATGGCGGGCTGATTTGCATGAAAACCGTCATTTTTATATTTTAATCTGGCATGCTGGCACGGCAGGGGAGGACTGGCCAAATCACTCCAACGTTTTACCGACAGACCAATCGGTCGATCGGCGGGCAAGTCCACCCCTGGCGGTATGGACTCCAAGTTCATGTTCTGGGAATCTGAATATGCCCAAAATATCTTCAAATTTTGATGAGCACTCGAACACTCAGCATTTTGCTTTGGGCTACCTGAAAGTGTGTAGCATGCTACATTGCTCTTGCAAGGTGTCTAGTTAGGGCCATATGAAGGGTCTCCTCTAAATAGGAGGGAGGAGGGTGGGTATCCTCAAAATAGGAGAAAGGAGGGTATACTCGAAATAGTAGGGGGAGGATGGGTTGGTTGGGAAGAATTCAAAATTTGCACTTTTATATTAGACGATTTAAATTGTCTTCCGTTTCATCACTTTTCGGGATATTACATCAGTTTCGGCAATTCTTTTTTATTTTCTTTGAATATTTTCGCTTGTTTTTATTTTCTATTTTCTAAACGAAAATGTATTCCAAAAATCGTTTTTCTTTCTTCTTCGTTCTAGAGACTCCCCACCCCTTAAAAAAAAAAAAAACCTTATCAATCAGTATAATTTATTCCAAAAATCTTCGTTCTTCGTTGTGGAGATTTCTGAAATCTTCGTTCTTCGTTTTGGAGTTCTTCGTTGTAGAGGGCTTTTATGAAAAGACAAGCTGTGTCAATATTGTCGGAGTTACACCAAAGAACTTCCAGCTCTTTAGTTACACTGTACACGAGTAGACGTAAATAGGACCAAGAACTGACCCAAAAATATTCTTTCCCGGCCATCAGAATATCTTTTTAAAATTATTTTGTTTTCGTTTTGGACATTTTCGAAATTTTCGTTCTTCGTTCTTCGTTTTGGAGTTCTTCGTTTTGGACCTACCCATATCTGCAGTACTTGTGTAGCAGCCATGTAGTGGCTATAGCGTATAATACGGTCAGAATGTTGACTACACCGGATGCGGTTCTTAAACTTAAAAGGCTATTTGTCGTGATTTTATTGTGGCGGCGTACATTTTATTCCAGCACACAGTAATTTGATCCAAGAGGATCACTGATTTGCTTATCTGTGTAGGTGTAACCTAATCTATAAGTTGTTCGACCAATCAAAAAACAAGAACACAAATCTATTTGACCGTCCGTAATATGACAATAATTTACCTTTAAAAAGCTAAGTTAACAGGTTAAGAAGTTGTTAACGTGAATAACGTACACACTGTAATCTTGCAACTTGTCAAATTCGGCGTGGGTAGAATTTATTTCAGGAGAACCAAGTTGCAGATCGTTTTTAATTATTGTATCTATTCTATTTTATAATAAATAAATCAAAACCTACAAAACTTTGTTCTTTCTTTAAGGGTCGTGTCTAGTGTTTCGTTTTTTTTGGGGCTTAAATTCCTCCCCCCTCCTTCCCCTCCCCTCCCCATCCCCTTTTAATACAAAACACTGAATGCCGTTTTCAGATTAGGAAGGGCTATGATGAACGTTTGAAATTTGTAACATAAAATTGAAGGAAAATGCATAAAATTGTTAGAAATTTTGTTCGATTTTCGCAACACTTCCCTGAGAATTTCTCGGATTAAGAGCTTGCTTTACTGGAAGTGAAGAATTTGCCTGGAAATTAAAGAAAATTTCCCGGAAATTTAAGAAGATTTCACCAAGAGCTCTTTGATTTTACGAAAATGAAGGAAATTCCCCGCAAAGTGAAGGAGATTTCGCGAAAATTGACGAAGATTTTCTTAAAATTCATTTTGCAGTTGAATAATGCTTTTTTTAGGGAAGGGGAATATGATTTTTAGGACACGCCGTTAAGACACGCCACTGCTTTCTTTATTACTATCCATACAACAACAACAACAAAATGCCAAGAAAGCTTTTTTTTTTTTTTTAAAGGGTGTTCTTGCATACAATTACATCATTTTTTTGTCGAGTTGTCTCAACTATCTGTGTGGCCGAACGATTGCGTAATACATTCTTAACTTGTTAAAAGAGTGACCTTCGAACGTGACAAAAATGACACTGGTAGTGTCCGTGTTTCAAGGGATGCTTTCTTCAAATAAAGGTATATCAATTCTGCGGCAGTTATTGATGGTTGGTATTAGTGTATGACCAATCAAAAACGTTGAATTTGATTGTATATTAAAGTCCATTCCAACATGCTAACACGATATCTGGTCTTTAATGAAAATTTCGCAGGAGAAGCAGTGCATGTTCACTTGAAAACTATTGCATTGAAGTGATGGTAATTTCTTTCAAACAGACACAGAAAAAAATATCTGAAAATTGAAAAACTTTGGGCAAAAACGTATAAGATCCAAACGAAACTGCTCTCAAATCTTGTAACATCAAATCCTACAATTTCGTAGACATTTGGTTTTGCAATTCTAAACAGGGAGAGAGAATATTATCCCCAACGCTGAAAAATGAGGTAATTCGAACAAAGTATGAAAGGCAAAGAACAAAGTCATCCGTACAATTTGATGGAACTGTACATTCAATTTTCGTCCCAAAGTTTAATGAAAATCGCAAACCGGGAGAGTAAGGGGGTGGGGTGGGGTGGGGGGGGGGCACTTCTATACTGAAGTGGAAGGTATGTGCCGCCCAGGATTTCAAAATTGGACCGCAGCATGTTAGATATTTTTTGATAACTGCAGTATGACAGTTTATGATTTTGATACCTGCAATACAAACATAAGTGATTTTTGATACCTGCAGTACAAAAATAAGTACTTTTTGATACATGCATTTCAAAATCATATAATTATTCAGACCTGCAGTATGAGAGGTTGGATTTTTGATACCTGCACTACGAAAATTTTGAAAATAAGGCAACTGCTCGGGCGGCACATGTATATATACCTTACATATGCAGTACCCCCTCCCCCACCACCCCCGATCGAAAATAAGTTTACCAGAGTCAGAAGAGCTGCTATGGCCGTAACAGTATTTGTCCTCTTGGCCACGTAAATGGACGCATCTTTAAAAAAAAAAAACAGTCTGAGAGTTCGACCGCACAGCAATGCCTCTGTAAATTTCTGCTCATTTTATAGTATAGAGATGAGGAAGGGTTGGGGTAGGGGGGGGGGGGTGAGGATGAATATTTCGTAAAATTATTGGAAATTTTGAAAACTAATTGGCAACACCAGAAAGGTTTCCGAAATTTGAAGAACAAATCTGGAAAATTGAAGTTAAATTATTTAAATTTGAAGTCAATTTTACGAAATTAGAAAAAATTTCTTACAAATATCTTTTTGGAACAAGAAAAAATGTGAAAGGAATCTGATTCTTTAAATCAATTTGTCAGACCTTCATTGTTGGGGTGCCAAGATGATACTTAGCCCGTCAATAAAAATTATTCCCCCCACCCCCTCTGGTTCCTACGCCCCTGTTCATGTGTATTGCGGAGATGTTACCTCTACCCACTCTATATGGCTTCATTTGAAACCAAATGAAGCCTGCTATTATTCGTAATGCAGCCCGTAGGCAGGTGGTTACAACCTCCCCCTCCCCCTCTTATTATCCACACCGACCGCTAAGGTTAACAACAAATCAAGAACGCCGTGCACCCCTCTACGCCCCCTCCCCCTCCCTAGTAAGAGGTAATTGCCTTCAATTTGAGTGGTTGTCCATGAAAGTACGAAATTGAAAACAATTAGCAATTCCATTTGACTGGAGATGAAATCATGAAAATTCTTTCAGATGCAATTGTTAGTAAGAACGAACTATATGTTTTGATGCATCCGTGCAAATTAGTATGCATCATCTCTGCATATCAGATATACCTGAAAGCAATATGAAAGTTGTTAAACGCTTTGCACTTTCGTTGTCTTGAAATATGTGTCAAAGTTTTTGTTTTTACACTACAAATTACAGCATCAAGGGTTTTTAATGATTACGAGTTTTCTGACGAATTTTCTTCTAATTTACTTTATTATTATTTTTATTTAAGTTATTTATATAGTGCCTCTCCCGTGGATCGAAGCGCTTTACAATACAATTGATAATACATAGACAAACTCTTAATATACAATATTAAAAAACATCAAATTAAAAACATTTGCAGGTCAATATAAAAGCATAAAAGAATTGATGAAAAATAAAATATAAACAAAAAAACTAGATAAATAAAACAAGAAATTAGATATTAAAGACAGCATAAAACTTAATCAGTAGGAAAACGATGAGCCTTAAGGGCCTTCTTAAAAGTATAAACAGTTTGAGCCTGACGGATTGCAATGGGTAGATTATTCCACAAACGTGGTCCCAGGACAGAACAGGCGCAGTCCCCACTGACACGATTAGTTCTTGGCACCACAAGGCGAGTGACATCCTTGTTGGCGGATCTTAGACCAACGCGTCCAGGCTTATAAGTATGCAGCAATTTTTGAAGGTATGAAGGCGCATTTTTTTAATGCAGTTGTACACATGCAGTACGATCTTGAAATCGATTCTCTGCTGGATGGGCAACCAATGAAGAACACGCAAGAGGGGAGAAGCGCTTGTACGTCTATCAACACAATTATGCGCGTTGCACGATTTTGAAGTCTTTGCAAGCGTTCAAGGTTTTCACGTGATATGCCACCAGGCAGGGAGTTACCATAATCCAGCCGAGAAAGGACGAGAGATCGCACTGCATGAGCACAAGTATTTTGATCAATGTACCGTCTGATTCAAGAACTATTACGCAAATGCAAATTAACAGTACGACATATTTAAGATATCTGGGAATTCATATTCGTACAAGGTTCAAACATGATACCTAAATTTTTAACGGACGATGAAGGAACAATCACAGACCCACCGATCCTCAAAACAATGGACTTGATGGAACGCATTTGTTTTTTTGATGAAATGATCAACAATTCAGTTTTGGTGTCATTAAGTCTAAGTTTGTTATAAAGAATCCAGTCTTTAACCGCCGCAATGCAATTTGACAAGCGAGCTTGGGCAGCTTCCCTATCACCTGGCTTTTTAGGATCGAAGCTAACATATAGCTGAGTGTCATCAGCATATATATGGTAAGCAACGCTGAAGAGTTTGATAATGCGGGTAACAGGCTGCGAATAGGCATTGAAGATCGGAGGACCTGCAACGGATCCTTGGGGAACACTATATTTCAGAGAATGGGCAGTAGAATAACTACCAGAGATACAAACTGAACTCTTGCGATCACTAACTGACTAAGATCAGATCTAAACCAGTTTAAAACACAACCTATGATACCATACTCACATAAAGGTTGCAGACATATCTAGAAGTACAAGTAAAACAACTCTACCCGAATCTAACTCATTTAATATATCGTTCTTAACACGCAATGACGCAGTTTCAGTACTATGTGCCGGTTTGTAGGCAGATTGAAAAACTTCAGTAAGATGTTTTGAATGAAAATGTTCATTAAACCAAGAGACTGCTGGATATTCAAGGATCTTGCCAAGGGTGGGAAAATTAAAGACGGGTCGATAATTTGATTGAGGGTGGAATTCTTAATAAGAGGAGAAATAACTGCGGTCCTAAGAATGGATGGAAAACAACCAGAACTAAATGAATTAGTTGCAACAGACATAATTATAGGAGCTACTATGTCAACACATTCCTTCAAGAGCCAAGTGGGCAGTGGGTCAAGAGAACTTGTCTTGTTTGGGATCTTGGAAGTTATATGTCGAATCTCATTTTCATCTACAAGATGGAAATTTGCAAAGATATCAGTACTGTGCATATACTGTAAATCATCAATCATCAAATCATCGTCAGAATCAAGCAAAAATACATCATCATTACATTGTTTACTGGTATCAAGATAAGATATATTTACATTAACACATTCAACGTCAAGTTCAGACCTTATTTTTGCCACTTTCTCAGTAAAAAAATTGGCAAAATTATTACTGAGAGTTTCATTTGAGCGGCAGATTGGTAAAGCCCTGGTGGAACTATTGAAAAGTGAGTTAAGCGTACGGTACATTTTGTTTGCATCAGCATTTGCCAAAACACCTTTGAAATGCTCTGTTTTGGATTTAACAATAAGTCCATTTACAACTACATTTTGCTCAAGATATTTCGAGCAACCAGTATCACTAAGGGTTTTTCTCCACTTACGCTCATATTTGCGGCGTTCTGTTCGGGCCGACCGGACATCATCGTTGAACCATTTAGGACATTTAATCGTTCGTTGAAATCGTGTCTGCTTCGGACAATGTTTGGCAAGAACTCTGCGCACCCTTGTATTATACTCGGTAGCTTGAATATTCGGATCTTTCAACATATTGAGACCGCTAAGCTCTTGAATAAGGTCAGTCTTGAAAAAACCTAGATCGAGATCACTAAAATTTCTTATTGTGACAGCTTTCCTTTCTGGTGCAGGTTTCAGCTTATTTATTGAGCATTCAATCATGTGATGATCGGAACCATATAAGTTGGGAGATACATTGCATTCTACCAACAAGTCATCATAAACTCGACAGATCACATGATCAAGAATATGACCGGACCTCTGAGTAGGCCTGTCAACAAATTGGTGGAGATTATGTTCAGAAAGCAGAGCTAAATATCGCAAAACTTCAGGTTTACTTGGATCATCAACGTGAATGTATAAATCACCCATAATCAAATGCTTTCCAGGCATATTTTCTAAGTCGCACAAAAAATGTTAACTACAGTAAAGCCATTCCTATGAGAAGGTGGGGGGCGATATATAGCAACAAGATGAAATGTCTTGTCAATGTGAGCCACACATGCATGTTCAAAAGTTGTGTACTTATCAGCATTAACTGCAAAAGGTGAAATGCCCAGTTTCAAATGAGATTTGTAAATTAAAGCAATGCCACCGTGTTTATCCCCGACTCTGGGGAAGTTCAAAAGGGAATATTCAGATGGTGTGCACTCTCCAATCACCACAGGATTTTTTTTTCACCAAGCCAAGATTCACAAATAATTAAGATGTCCACATCAGAATCGAGGATATAGTCATAGATTGTCACAGTTTTATTGCACAATGATTGAGCATTCCAGACGTTTATATCTACTTGCTTCTTACTTCCAGGCGGAATTTTAATAAAATTGTTCACATTTGCACAATTACTGTAAGTATGAGCGGGCTGATGAGATGAGATGAGATAATAGTACGAATTCTACGTTTTTGTCCCCCGCGATTCCCTATTTTGCGCCACCTAAGGCGTTTACGGCCGGTCTTGTTTAAATAACAAATTGAGGGATGTGGGTGAATTTCGTGTCCATGACATGATTCTGACAGTATATTCAATGTTTTTGGTCTACTTAATAACTCAGGTGAAATATTGCAATTAGAAAACGGCACACATACAGTTCGATGTAATAAAATCGAGTCTGAAAGCAACATATTTACCACTGAAACGGGTTGCTCAAACCAGCTTTCGATTTCCCAGGTACTTGTTACGCAACAGTAGCCAATTGTTGATGTTGTCCACAGTGTATGCGTACATAGGCCTACATACGGTAAAATAAGGCTGACTATTAAATACGATAAATTTACAAAAAATCGAAGATTACACAATAAAAACAGTTTAAAAGCAGTTCTAACCTCTCCATGCATGATCTAAAGACGTTCCGCAAAGTCCAGATTTAAAATTGAATATCCAAAATTATTTCTAAAATGTAAAACGAAGCCAAAAATCAACAGAGCGATAAGCCGGCTGAGGTGGCGCTGCACCCATATTAATTTCACACTGCATGAATTCTAAACATATTCTAAAAATATATAAAAACAAAATGACACTAGGCGTAATATTGAAAGACTTGTGCTGAACACGTTGAATGAGGAATTAAGCATAGAGTCAAAACACTACAAGGCACACGAGATGAATATAACAAATTTGAGAGAACTCGTTAACAATATCTTTCGATATCTATAAATTACTATATAGTCTTCTCTCATTAAAATTGGATAATTACCGACAAAAACGTCACTTCCGGTTGTAGTTCCTTTCTGTCTAACGCAAAACCTTGTAGAAATAGAGGTTGAGGTAACAGAATTTAATTTATTTACAATGAAATTCTTTGAGGTTGCCAGAGAAAAAGTGAGAGAAATCTGAAAGGAGAAATTACCTGCACCTAATTTGCATTAATTCAAAATGGCCGCCCTACACATACTGCAGGCATATATGCTATAGTTTTTCTTAGAAAGAACATATATTCATGATTTAAAAGCATGTTCTGATATGTTTTAGTTTACTGCATGAAGCTCCAGGGGTGCGGTTCCATACTTCAGTGATAGCCAGGGGGTGTTGTCCCATACTTCAGTGGTAGGTATGTGCCGCCCAGAAATTCAAAATCATACCTGCAGTATGAGTGTTTTTTAATAACAGCAGTATGAGAGCAACATTTTTGTATACCTGCACTACGAAAATGTGTGATATTTGTATACCTGCAGTAAAAATGTAATTTTGTTTTACACTTTAGTATGAAAATATGCCATTTTCAGACCTGCAGTATGACAGAATTGGGTTTTTTGATACCTGCTGTACAAAAATTACGCAAAAAGGCACCTGCTCGGGCAGCACATATACATATACCTCACATATGGAACTGAACTCCCGGGCATAAACCAAGCACAATCGGTACGTAAAATAGGCCTAATTTACATAAATCTAAAATGGCAGCCTAATATATAGTATAGGCTATCATTTGTCTTGGGAACAACATATTGATATGATTTTATATGGTGCATAGAGATTTTATTTCGCAAAGAACCCCCGGGGAGCACTCCCATACTAAAGTGGTAGGTATGTGCCGCCCATAATTTCAAAATTGGAATGCAGTATGAGAATATTTTTGGTAACTGCAGTATGACAGTTTATGATTTTTGATACCTGCAGTATTAGTGATTTTTGATACATGCAGTACAAAAATAATTTATTTTTGATACCTGCAGCACGGAAATAAGTGATTTTTGATACCTGCAGCCTCGTGAAAATATGTAGTTTTTTTAGATCAGCAGTGTGAGAGGTTTGGATTTTTGATACCTGCACAACGAAAGTTCTGAAAAAAGGCAACTGCTCGGGCCGCACATGTACATACACCTCACATATGGAAAGTGTCCCCCCCCCCCGGAAAAGAACCATGTGAAACATGTTTCACTTCATTTAATTATGAATGTAAGGTAGGTCAAGTATGTCTAATTTCATCAATCCAAAATGTCCGCCATATACGTACTAGCTATATTTCAGGAATTATATTATGTTGTAAGATTATAGACAGAGGGTTTCTGGTATGACAAACCATGTGAAATAGGTTTCCTTGGTATTGGAAAGTAGGATGGAAAAAATGATTATGTTTTCAAAATGGCTGTTAAGTACATGTCATATATGATCTATACGTGGAACAACAATTATTTGGAAAGATTATTTAGAGAGCCAATGCGATATTTCCGGCACCTAATTTGCATAAATCCAACATAGCATAATGCACTCTTTAAACGTATCTAAAATGTAAAGAGCATTACCACCTTCACCCCTTCCCCATGGTATGCAAGTTTGAAAAATCAAATTAAAAAATATCCAATTTTAAAGCGGTGCGACATGTCCCAATCCCCAGAGGCATTATGCGTGGACCGTAATTGAATTTAGCAATTTGTCATTGCATTAAATTGCATTCTCGAGGTAGGAATACGGGCTAGTACGGTTTTGCCAAGTTGGAGAGGAAACTTCTTGTGTCGCCTCAGGCAGTCAACGAAAATCAATGTTACTTACATATGTTGGAAACACACATCATATACACATCATATTTGAAGAAAAATAAATTATGTCCTGTATTTGTTGAAAAATGACAAAAATATGTTTTTGTTCCATTGACTGCAATGATAACTGACTGTTTGTTTTCCCCTTTGACTGAAGTTTGAGATCGTCACAAAAGCATTGTTACGGCACCGTGCACCACAACATTCCCGGATGTCCAACCTCGCGAATGATATATTTCGTGATTCATAAGTTGATGTTTTCTGGTTTTAACTAGTATACTGTACACAATGTTTTAAATGTACTTCTAAAGGACAAGCAAGTTCACGTTATGTGGAACTTAGACGGCAATATATACGGGACCACAAACAGAGAGCAGACTACTTAAACTTGAATAATTAAGGGCTTAGTTTCGAGGTCAAGGAATTAGTTCATTTCATTTGCAAGAGGACTTTAAAGGAACACTAGACTGAAAGTGGGGGTGTTTTTTGAGGGGGTCCCCCTCCCCCTTCATTCAAAAAAAAAATCCAATACTAATCTAGCACCCAACGGTATAGAAAATCTCTGGTTAAGATGCATATTCAAGTATCCTTTGCCCTCACATCGTCTGTGGGCTATGAAAACATGGAAGAGAGGGAAGTGGGGGGGGGGGGGAATTAATCAACATCATGATGGCGCAACAATAGTTAGTTTTCCTTTGTAAACTTGATTCATTTTTTTACAGAAAAAAAAAGTACTTATTATTAGGGACACGAAAAATCAAGTATTTGATTTTACTGATTTTACCGACTACTATTTTACTGTTTTCAACGCATTCTAGAGCTTAATGCGTTTTGACTTTAAGCATGTTCTGATGTCATTTAAAGGGCCAATTTAAGCCCTAAAATATTGTATATTCCATGAGCTTCTGGGGGCTAACGCGGCAATATATTCCGTGTCTGTCCAAAATCATTGCTTCATCTCCTGCAATATATATATATATTTTTTCTTTTTCAATTTGCGCCCCTGCATAAACTGTTCAACAAAAACCTGTAAAGAAACTTTCTGTTGCAATTTGTTATAGGTTCAGTCAATTTCACATTATATTGACTGGGCTTCTCTGTATTCAGCATTTTGAATTGTGATTTTAGAGGTCGCGAACAGATTTACCATTTTACTGAAGAAGACAAAAATTGATGGAAATATATCAATTAGAATAAAGAAAATTCAGCCGCTATACATCGAGCAACCTGCTCGATTTACTTTTATTACTTTATTGTCTTCACCTAAGGTAAAAGTCTTCGAATATTTCCTATTTGTTATAACTTCTCGTGTGAGCGGTTGCTTTTGTTTATCGGGGAGAGTTACTTTGGCGTTCAGTTGCATGACGAGTGAGCACACAATTACAATGACGGGGTCGTCGCCTGCGTTTCACATCCTTTTACGTTCCTGTTTAATTTTGTACGGCCAGCCATTTACCACGCTCGGTTTACAGTTGCGTAAATCCATTAAAAAAGGGTATGTGTGTTGGTGGAGGGGGGGGGGGTATGATTTGTATGATTTGCCCGTTATGGTGTCACTGCGAGCGCCCAACGGTCGTTTTTCGGCGTGGGATCCAGGGGCCCACTTAAGGGCCCCTGGTGGGGTCCAGGGGGAAAGCCTCCGGAAGCTCTCGCAAAATTTAAATTTGAAGGGCAAGACAGTACGTCACAACGCATAGGAAGAAGGTATATTATACAAGTCAAAATTCATGTCAAAGAGAGCTATAATAATACACAAAATACAGAACGCAAAAACATGAAAACACATAATGTGAAAATATAATGTTTTATTGTTCACGTTTCTGTGCATGGATATAGATGTATGGCCCTGTGTAGTCTAAAAGGAAAATGTTTGATAAGCTGCCAATAATTTACTATAAACATATGTCAATTTTGTCAAAGTTTTAAAACGAACCTGTTCTATATCCCGCCCTCTCCACTTTTATCTCTCGGTGTCTTAGTCCATGTATAAAATACAATATCGCACAAAGTGTTAATGTATTACTAATAGATTATTTTACATTTTCAAACTTTTCTCTGAAGTACGCCCTTTTTCTGAGAAAGTGTTCTTTTCAAATCTAAATACATAATCTAATAATGCACGTTGAATTTCAAAGCTTGTTGAAGTACCGGAACGGTTCCGACCATTTGACATGTTTGACTAATGAATAACCTACTACCGGGAAAAAAAAAAAACCTGATGCAGAACGTCGCGTTCCCATTTTCATTTTTCGGAGGTGCAGTAATGAAATGCCCTTTTAAATGAAAAAAAACGAGCCCCCTCTCAAAGTCCTGGCTACGGGCCTGCTTTAAAAAAAATTCTTTTTGAAATCAAAATATTCCCAAAAAGTATGTTGTTTAATGTAGTAATGTAAGCTATTTGAAATCAAGATTTTAGTGCAAAATCAACAGAATGATACGGGCAACTTTTAATTTGTAAAGAGCAGTTGAAGTGGTGGAGTAGGAGTGGTGGGGTAGGAGTGGTGGGGTGTGAGTGGTGGGGTGTGATCGGTGGGGTGTGATCGGTGGGGTGTGAGTGGTGGGGTGTGAGTGGTGGGGTGTGAGTGGTGGGGTGTGAGTGATGGGGTGTAAGTGGTGGAGTGTGAGTGGTGGGGTGTGAGTGGTGGGGTGTGAGTGTTGGAGTGTGAGTGGTGGGGTGTGAGCGGCGGGGGTGAAGCGGCGGGGTGGAGCGGCGGGGTGGGAGCGGCGGGGTGGGGGCGGCGGGGTGGGGCGGCGGGGTGGAAGCGGCGGGGTGGGAGCGGCGGGGTGGAGCGGCGGGGTGGGAGCGGCGGGGTGGGAGCGGCGGGGTGGAAGCGGCGGGGTGGAAGCGGCGGGTGGGAGCGGCGGGGTGGAAGTGGTGGGGGTGAAAGCGGTGAGTGGTGGGGGGAGCGGCGGGGTGGAGCGGCGGGGTGGGAGCGGCGGGGTGGGAGCGGCGGGGTGGGGCGGCGGGGTGGGAGCGGCGGGGTGGGAGCGGCGGGGTGGGAGCGGCGGGGTGGAGCGGCGGGGTGGGAGCGGCGGGGTGGGAGCGGCGGGGTGGGAGCGGGGGTGGGAGCGGCGGGGTGGGAGCGGCGGGGTGGGAGCGGCGGGGTGGGAGCGGTGGGGGTGGGAGCGGCGGGGTGGGAGCGGCGGGGTGGGAGCGGCGGGGTGGGAGCGGCGGGGTGGGAGCGGCGGGGTGGGAGCGGGGGGGGTGGGAGCGGCGGGGTGGGAGCGGCGGGTGGGAGCGGCGGGTGGGAGCGGCGGGTGGGAGCGGCGGGGTGGGAGCGGCGGGGTGGGAGCGGCGGGGTGGGAACGGCGGGGTGGGAGCGGCGGGGTGGGAGCGGCGGGGTGGAGCGGCGGAGTGGGGTGGGGAAGCGGCGGCGGGGGGCGGACCGGGGCGGCGGACCGGGGCGGCGGACCGGGAGCGGCGGACCGGGAGCGGCGGACCGGGAGCGGAGGGGGAGCGGCGGACCGGGAGCGGCGGACCGGGAGCGGCGGGGTGGGAGCGGCGGGGTGGAAGCGGCGGAGTGGGGTGGGGAGGGGCGGCGGACCGGGAGCGGCGGACCGGGAGCGGCGGACCGGGAGCGGCGGACCGGGAGCGGCGGACCGGGAGCGGCGGACCGGGAGCGGCGGACCGGGAGTGGCGGACCGATAGTCGCGGGCTGAGAGTCGCGGGCTGGGAGTCGCGGACCGGGAGTCGCGGGACGGGTGTCACGGGCCGGGACTCGCGGACCGGGAGTTGCGGGCCGGGAGTTGCGGGCCGGGAGTCGCGGGCCGGGAGTCGCGGGCCGGCAGTCGCGGGCCGGGAGTCGTGTGCTGGGAATCGTGGGCTGGAATGGTGGGAGTTGCTGTTCCGAGCGTTCTTCCTATGTTTCTAAATACCATGCAAAATGTATTTCATCACTTAATTTTAAAGTACCTTTTGGCTCAAAAATGGAGGTGGGGGTGGAGGATGATAGTATGAATCATATCATCCCCGCTTGTCAAAAAAGTGGGGGATATATTCCCCATCCCCCTGGATTTACGCCCATGCCGGTTTATGTTTCCTTATATTGTATTAAACAATTAAATAAATGTCAGCAAGAAGACATAGATATACTTCATCAGTCTCCGCTTGATTATTTGCCGTAGTAAACTAAGGAAGTCACACTTCTCTGCCCAATATTCCGAGTAATTGCCAACATTGTTCCTGGCAAGTGGTGTAGGAAGGGTCATCTATCACTTGGCAAGAACTTACATTGTACACTAACCCTTATTTATGCAGGGTCAAATTTAATCCGGAAAGATTCACATAGTGTGCTGGGCGTTCTTTCTGGGTCAAAATGACTCGGATTTCCGTGTCAACTCTAATAACTCAGATTCCAAGTCATTTCTCATGACCCAGTTTGGGGTCAATTGTAACTCAGTTCTGGGTCAAGAAAACTACTAGAAGCTGGTTTGTCACAACTCACTGCGTATTTCAAGGTAAGCAGTAACGTATGTTACGGTATGTAATTGAAATTGTGACAATTTCTAAGACGATTAGTGCCTTAGCCATACTGTAATGTGACGTAGCGTAAGGTCGTAGGCAATCCTGCAATAAATAACATATATTTAATTCATAAACATTTATAAGCTCAAAGTCTAACGTAAACGTAAGGGCCAACTTGTTACAATGCAAGTAATAAATTGATATTAAAACAAAACAACAAAAAGCTAGCGGACTCACGAGATAGATCTAACAATAACATTCGGCCATAACGTAGTACTAGTAGGGGCGATGACGAGTGAACACACAATTACAATGAACGGAGTCATCGCCTGCGTATTCGGTTATGATAGTAACAGTGCAATCGCGAAACGCTTAATACGACCCTGACGATAACGGGTACGACGTTCGGACAGACATAACATCGAAAACCAAGTCAATGTCCACGTCCTTTGATAACCAGTTGTGGTGCACTGGCGGGTACCAGTAGGCTAGCTTAACGTTAATTATGCAGGATGGTGCCTTAGCCAACTCAAAAGTGACGTAACGACTTTAGGACGTTAGGCCTACGACTTTGCGTTACGTCACCTTACAGTATGGCGAAGGCACTAATAGTCTAAGAAAATGTCACAATTTCAATTACATACCCGTAACATACGTACTTGCTTCCTTTGCTTCTTTATGTTGTGACAAACCAGCTTCTTGTAGTTTTCTGTGTACATATTCATCCATAATGACTGATAATCGCCTTCGGTATACGTCACGTCAGTTTATACGTCACGGAACAAAATTTTGGCGTGCATAATATTCCCGCTCCAGCAGACACGTGATTAAAGCAACGAATCATAACACACTATGTTATTGACTCAGACCAAGGGTCAAAGAGGTGCGCCCGGCCGGATTTGGGTCAAATTAGAGTGACTTGGAATCTGAGTCACAATTTTGACTCGGTATTAACAGATGAATAAGAGTGTAGAACACCAATGACGTAGTAGCTTAACATATGTTTTGGGATGGGTATAAGCGTGTTTTTGTTGGTGGGTAGTTAAAAGTTCGGGCGCTTCTTTGTAGTTGAGGGGCACTTTTGATTTTAGAAAAGGAGCACTT